>UELX01000044.1:0-161083 GCA_900480035.1 Eupelmus urozonus
AAATCAAACAGAGATCCCAGATCCCACCGATCAGCTCGCACCAGCGTTCCCACTTTCAAACTTAGAAATCTCGAAACTCCGACTGAAATCCAGAAACCATTCCGAACACATCTTCTCCAGATAAAACGCCGCGAGCCCCGGCAAAACGAAAAGGAACATATCGCCGCATGTCGAGCTTTGAAAACAGCCCCAGCTCTCTCTCTCTCTCTCTCTCTAACGACAACGCGTTGGCCTAGCAGCTTCGGAAATCGAGAATCGAAGCTACCAGGATTCCCCGCACGTAAAAGCTCCGCTAGCTGATCCAGCAGGAACTTGGACAAGTCAGTCGGCTACGAGCGCATATAATCATAATACTCAATTCGGCTGGTGCCCATTGCTTTTTCGCGTCCACGCCCCGCGGGTGGTTGAGAAAGAGAGCTGCGGGGACAAATTAATTAAGGTCGAAGAGCCAAGGACGTATAAAAGAAGAGAGAAAAATAAGCGCCGGGACTTGTTCCTATGTCGCGCGCGTCCTTTACGTTATTTGATTAGTTTCATTTTATTTTTTTTTTTTTCTTGCGCGGAAATTCATCGAGATAAGAATCGCAGCATTGTGGCCGGCGTCAGAACGAGGCGGTGGTGAGAAAGGGATGGGAAATGGGTAAATTGTCTGTGCGCCGGCTACATTGTTACGTTTGCGATTGACGCGAAGGAATGAAGGTTGGAAGGAGGATGGTTTTAGTAATTAAGATCTGGCGCGTGATGTCTCCGTTTTGGCGTTTGTTGAAGGGTTTGGGTTGTTAGTGAATCCATTAGCTTATAATGAACAATTAGAGCAGTAAGTTGATAAATGATTTTAACTAAAATATATGTAATATATTTTAAAAATTTTGAATTTTCATACTAAGTTTTGCAATAAAATACTATGAAATCATCCTTTTATCAAGAATAAAGAAACGAAGTTTTTGTATTTAATTTTCAATTTTCATATAATTCCTTATCGACAAGTTGATAATAAAGAGTTCTTCGCATTACTAAGATGAAAATTAGAACATATAAAACTCAAAAGACATTTTAATCATAAAAATTTTTAAAACAGCCTTAAAAAACCTTACCATCGCAATCCGCTAACAAGGACCAAGCAGCATTTAATTAAACAACGTCCTTCCCAAGCCGATAAAAAACTATCCGCCGGCCGAGCAAACACACGAACACACATATGCCCCCGAGAAAAATCGCCGCTCGCTTGTCCCATTATTTTTCTCCTCGAATTCCATCACGACACGCATCTGCCCGCTCCTTAATTAGCAGCCTTCCGAAGTAACAAGCACCGTACCATCAACTCTCTCTGCTATCTTAACCTCTTTCTTCCTCTCTCTCTCTCGCATGTAATTAAAAAAAACTTCTGTTTACCCGTTTCGCGATTGTCCCGACCTCGTCGGGATCTCGTTATATATAGCTTGCAAAATTCCCGGCAAATCCACAAGCGCGATTGTTTGCCGTAATGAAGACTCCAGGGAGAGCTCCGCGCATATAAGCGTGTGTATCGGGCATTGTGGAGCTCGCGTCTTTGTCCCAGCTCCGCGCGCGTTATTAATTCGGCTTATATTTGTGGGGAAGACCGTGGCTGCAGGCTGGATTGAAACTTTGGAGAGGACTCCGGCTATGCCGAACTGGCTCTGGTGCTGTTTATGGGTGGGAACGTATTTTCAGCTGGAATTCAGTTTGGATAGCGTCGATATTTATTAAGACTGAGTTAGTGCGTTGATTTTGCGCGGCGCAGGACCATTGATTGCTTTTATGGCGTGTGTATATTACGGTCGGCCCTTGGCGTAAACCGATTATGAGATTGCGGAGACTATTAGAAGAATATACTGATTCGTACGGTCTGGGTTTTAATTGGATGAGATACTTTTATAATATGATTTTATGATGCGAGTTTTTATCTGTGATGCGTTATTATGAGCTGAATTATTTTATGAAAAAGAATTGTGGCTGTATGTAATATATTTAAAGAATTTTAATTAACGCTACATTTACAAAATTTTTGTGCTTTTACCACAAAGAAAAACCTTGCTTCTAATTTTTGAAGCTCTACAAGTTGCATTGTACTTGTAATTGTATTCTCAGCTTCCCTGTGGCGCAGTAGATTGAGGTCAAGTTGTGTAAGACTTGTAAGCGCTTTAACCAGTCATAATCTTATCTTTTACCAGTCCGACAAAGTAGGTAAAAGTAGGTCAATAACAAACGTTCACGTAAAATATTTTTAAAATAATAAATTACTAAGAATCTATAAGTTGTAATTTTAATCTAACGGTGCAATCCACAAGTAATATTAAAATTATTATAAAAATAATCTTTTATAAGGAAATATTAATTTGAAGAAAAAAAACAGACATTAAAATTCCCATCCGCTTAAAGAAGTACAACTTCGAAACGTCATAAGCTTATTATTATCACAGAATGTTTTCGAAATCCGTTTATCTCACAATTTTTTGGAAATATTAAAACTATTATTTTTTTTTCGTTTTGATCATTTTCAATCAATTCCCATATTTCTGCAATTTTTGTAGAACGATTTGTCGTAAAATATTTCGTAACTATATGCAATCAAAGCAAGTAACCATATCAAAGATGTGGTAGTTTAGCACAGGCTATCTCCAAATTCTATCCTCATAAGAAATACCAGCCTATTTGTGTCAACTGCAGACAAAATCAGCTGCCTAGAAAGCTTACTCGGAGTCGCTCCTTTCCAAGCAGATTCACACCTACACCGCTATCAAAAATCTCTGAATATTTTTGTTTTTTTTTATCGGATCAATCATGTATTCATATTTTTCAGCTTTCTGGAGCGTATAACTTTTTGTAACACATTTTCAATATCGAGAAATATCTTTACTTTAACCCGTATCACAAAATTTTTTTCATTTTTCTCTTGTCAGAAACACCCTAGCTGGTGTAATCCAGATAAAAATAACAATGTTTTCTGATATCGAAAATTTGCTAGAAAAAGTTAAACGGCCGAAGAAGTCGAAAAATCTAAAGTAAGATCAACAATCTCCATATCGAAGCCTACGCTTTTGTTGTCCATACCAATCTTCTACAGCACATCTCCAGATTATACCCCAATTTTGAGAAAAGCCTCTTCTCATCCTCAACAGCGGTTTCTAGGCCCTCTTTATCCAAGCCAAACCCATCGACTCCTTTCATCTCTTTTACATACAGCTTCAGGTTAAAGCTTTCTTCCTCTCTTTCGCGTCACTCTCTTCTACCCTAGAGCTTTTTTAAACCGGTTAATCGATTTTATCTGAGTTGTTAACAGGTACTTGAAAGAATTTTTCGATTTACTTAACTGAAGCCACGAAACCGTAAATCCAAGTATATCAGAGACACTAATCGGTAAAAAACCAGATGACATAACAGTTAACCGGTTTTGCATATAAACAATTTTATATAAAAGCTTTATTTCGAACAGGCGCAGATAACCAAGTTTTAATTCAAATTCGCCGTAATACCTTCACTTCTCCATTTTTTCTTACTATAAATTACCCGATTTCTTTTCATTACCTTAAACAATCAATGCAACCCTTCTCCTTAAACCCCGAAAAACAAAGCCTCTCCTTACTCTCCCGCCGGCATTCTCATCCCATGTCCAAAAAGCATCCGGCCACGTGCAAATATGCGCGCATTCTCCGACGAGAGCAGACCACCCAACGAGAGAGAAAGAGAGAGAGAGAGCTTGCAGCGTAATACAAAGCCTCGTGGCCGTGTACGCGCTGGCTCGTAAGTTAAACCCGAGGCCCGGCATAATAGCACCGCCGCGCGGCGTCACATAGCCGCTAGTTTGCAAGTTTCGGACCGCCGCTCGCGTCGTCACGTATGCCTCCCTGCAAAGCCGCCGCCGCCACGGGAATACCTCGTTGCGCGGACGTGTTCGGCCCTTTCGCATCGCCTATATGTGGAACTTACTCCATTTCGACGACTGCGCGAGGCTCCGGGAATTATCGGCTCGGCGGGAAGTATGCGAGAAGCGCTTGTAGAGCGTCTCTTTTTTTCCCGGCGCGTAAGGGTGCGGCAATTTACGGCGCGATTGAAATGGAAATGGGCGGGAAAAGGGCTTTTAATGGCAGTAGTAAATCCGGGTTTTACGGCTTTTGGATACTGCTTTGGGGGCGCGCGGAGCCGAGAGAGCGAGGAAAATGAGCTTCGAGGAGTTCGAGAAACGGTATCGCGCGCGCATCGAGCTTCGAGGGGGATTATAAACTCGAGGAGAATGGCTTTGTAATGAATTTGCGTATATTTATAGAGCGGCAACGGAGGCGAAGACGGCGTCGAGCGCGATTTCAATGAGCGTTACGTGATGTGATCAGGGGGTGGGTTATTGATTCTAATTGATTCTGATGTTTTGTATATTTCTTAAGAATGCTTAATCTATTCAAAGTTAACATCCATTGTCCCTATGTTATTTTAGTAGTTAAAATGAGCGATTTTTACTTTTATTACACATGTCCGACCAATCAAGTCCGTTACTACTTGCCATCAACGTATTTAAACACAGCCAAGAAAAATTGAATCAAAACTCGAGTAATACCCTACATTTCAACAAAACGTTCAACAAACCATAAAAAAATTCTTGCAAATCCCAACCGTCCGCGCGTCCTCGGGCAAATAAATTACCATAGCTAAGTACGGTAGCGCGCAGTGGGGTATCGCGCTCGTCCGTCTCCTCAAGCAGCCTCAGGGCGAGCTTTATCGCCGGGCAATAACTCTCCCCTCTCCCGGCTAGACGCTCCGAGAAAGAACGAAACTGCCGCAAGAAATATGAGCAAAATCCGCGGTATCCCCCATAAAAAAAAAAGAGGCAAGCCAGCGGCCGAACTATCCCCCCCGTCGACCCGTCGATAAGACGGCGGTCCGGGACCTCCAAAATCGCGCGGTAAAAAAGCGCGTTATTACCAGTGCGGAAGGCCGCGCGTGCAAAAAATATGCTCGCGCAGCCGTGAAATAAAGCGCGCCCGCACACGTACGCTCGTTTTCCCCAATTACCCCTCGAGGTTCGATTACCGTTCGCTTTCTCCCGATCGTCCGCGCGCTATCTTCCGCGCTATTTTCCCCCTCTCCGCGCGTCTGTACCTTCTACTTTCTACCTTCTGCTCTCGTTTCGGCCTGCATCTTCTGGCTAGGTACGCGCGGGAAAAGCTCGAGTGGCCTATGAAGCTGCCGCGGCGCGCAGCTGGCTTAAGTGCCGCGAGGCTCTCGAGAG
The DNA here is from genome assembly GCA_900480035.1 of Eupelmus urozonus. Lineage (NCBI taxonomy): Eukaryota > Metazoa > Arthropoda > Insecta > Hymenoptera > Eupelmidae > Eupelmus > Eupelmus urozonus. Next base: position 5,243 of record UELX01000044.1, read on the forward strand.
CACTTGGCTCGAAAAGTGAGCGAGTGAGAGAAGAAGGAGGGCAGGGAGAGAGAGGAGGAAATGGCCTGGGTTGCGGGAGAATAAAGAGAAAGAGGTGAGAGAGGGGAGGAGGGAAAATAAGCGAGCGGTGAGGCGAGGAGATTTCAATTTTTGTTTATGCACTTTGGATTATGAAAACAGAATTCTTTCTCGGTTGGAGGGGCGATTCATCGCGCGGGAGGTTAAATAAACGAGACGGATGGGAGGGAGTAATTTGAGGTTGGTTTACGATGTGTCGTAAAATTATAAAAATTAAAGTTGCTAGATTGTAAACAAACGTAAGGGTGTACGAATAACCGGGGTAAATTGAATGAAGTAAATTAAGTTTGTTTTACGAGGCGTTGTAAAATTATAATTATAAAAATTAAGGTCGCTAGCGAGTAAACAGACGCGAAGTACTTAAATAAAGTAAGAATGAAATAAAAATCTAAAGAACTTCGAATTCGCGTGAAACGACTCAAATTCGAGTTCCTTCAAAGCCGAAGTAATTTAATCAAGTCAAATAACTCTTTGTCCTTCTGTTTCGATTATTTTAAAGTTCTGAAAGTCCTGCAACTTTAATTCACCTCAGCACTCTTCCAGGGCATCTCCTACAAAATAACTCAGCTTCAATCTGCTTTCAATTAAGCTACACACCTTACCCTAAGCGTCGACGCTAGAACGCGCGAAATTCCGCGCGGCAGATGCGGGAAATGCTGAGATTTCGCACTTGAGAAGTCTTTGCTCGTCTTCCCTTTATTGCGCGCGACCGGCGGGAAATTCGAAAATTGTCAAATGCTTTTGGGGTATGACGACCGAGACCGGAAGCTCATTTTCTTTCTCCATTTATCGGAGTGCTCGGTGCTATATACCCCGCAGCGCGCGAGTTTATCAGTGACTTTCGAACCGATCGCAAATGAGATTTCTCGTTGCGGTAACGATTTTTTACTGATGTTCGAGCTGGGTTAAGAGGAAAAATTGTGCGAGTTTAAATGACGGACCTTAAGGTCCAAGTAGCTGGATTTTTTGGGGGTGTCGGTTTTCCGGTATTTGTAAATTACATAGATAAGGACTCGCCTTACTAAACAGAAAGTCCCATGTAGTAATTCAGACTAGGAACCTCTGACATTTTCCGTGAGATAAGATTGTTTATGAGCCTCTATCCTGATTGTGATGATTTGAATTCCATCTAAAATTATAGAGCCAGTCGTGAAATACGTAAGCGCTTTATCGCTTTAACGAACGATACGCATATCTAAAGGGACACGGGCAAACATTCAATAGTTACTAGTATACACTCAAAGTTCAGAGAGTACACATGCAGGGACCAATTATTCTGTTAGTACACGCTTTTCAATATTGAAGGCAGAGGCGCCTGAGTTTAGACTAGTGTAGGGTCGAGTGTATATCAAGTCACTCTGTAAGTAAATACTGATGGCAGGTTCGAAAATCTAAGGTACCTGGAATTCCGAATAGGAGACCGTTATATTTTAATAAAAAACTTAGGCTTTATAATATAAAAAGTAAAATTGCATTCTTAAATGTGAGGAATTTTCTGTAAATTATCAATAGATAATATTAACCACACTCGCTGAGGGGGAATGCTTTAAATAATTATATAATTAGTATTTGATACGAAAATTACAAATGGAATAATTAAATTATTACACTTTTAATATCATAATCAAGCGCATTTAACTACATATGCATGGATACGTGCGATATGCATACAAGGCATTCACGTTTCAGGAAGTCGTGCATTAATGCAGTGATATGTACATTTCTGCCTGAGTATAAATTCACCGTAATGTGGAACAGCAGTGCATGTAAATAAATATGAAAATTTATTTAAATGATAAGCCTATAATTCAATATATGATTTTTCATTTAATAACGTTTCACTGTTTTGACGACAGAACTTTTATTAATGCATTATATATAATAAAGTTCTTATGTATCGGATAATTAAACTGACTTGATATCATATTTAAATAAAGAATATAACATTGGCCCATTCAAAACATATAAAACGTAATTATTCCATCATATTTTATTCAGTTAAACTGGTAAAATTTGAAATTTGCATAACAATAAAGATTGAGAGTGAAAAATCTGCATTTTCGATAATATTGAAATTATAATTTTATTCAAGGCAATATTGCTCAATACTGCTGAAGTGGACTTTACTACGCTGCGAGAAATATTTTGATAAAATTTATTGCAAACATGGGAAAAATTGTTGTATACTATCGTTACACAATATTGTTATATTATCACATTATTAATTGTGGTACTCGTTTTATTAATAATTTTACTATAATCAAGTTAATGGTTGGCACATGCTGCTTAGAAATTATTAAATATAAACTCATAAAAAATTTATTTTTAATAACAGTTACTTTGTTATAGTAAAACTTACTTTATCTAGCTTCATGATCTCTTCAATATTTATTGAATTAATATTAACAAACGGATAAGGTAATATTTTTCTATAAAATTAAATAATACGTAAATATCAGTGCAGAATATAAAAAGTAGTTTACACAAGCCGTTGTAGCATGAGATTTTTCAGTCTTAAGATCGCAGATTGAATTCCACCCAATGTGAGATTTTTCTTTCAAGTTATGTTAAATTAAGAATATATATTATTTAGAATAAGTAAATAAATAAAAGAAAAATAATTACAAAAAATAAATAAATTATAAGCAGTTTTACAGTAAAAAAATTATCAATAATTTTTTTTTTATTAATATATTATTTATTCCATTAATATTTACAGTATAAATAGTATTTTCGTATCTAGTTTGTAAAGTGAAACTTTGTAGCAGGTCTGAGAATTTCTATTTTTCACACATTATTTTTTTGTATTCATATTTATAATAATTCAACTAAGGACTATTTTTTGGGCTTAAATGGATTTTTTCGTTCATAAATAAACCCCGTTTTCGTTTTAAAAAGCTATTTTTAGCATTGATGAGATTTTTAGATTTCGTCTCCAGAAGATTTTTATAAGTTTCCGTAAAATTAAACTTTCCACTAGAATATCGAAATAATAATTTTTCTTGCGAAGCAAGTATGATGTCACAACGTTACTATACTCTATACGAATTTTCCATATATTTTTCATAAATCTTATTAAGACATTGCCAAGGCCTAAAAAGAATTTACGATGAAATCAGCAGCAACCCCATGCACCTTCACCAAAACGCAAAAAGAAAAAGCAATCTTAAACCTCAACAAATCTCGATTCCTTGCCCCCCAAATCCGCGAAACACTTCGTCAATTAAACGCCGCAGCCCACAAATCATGCGCGGAGGGGCGCCGCAAACAAAGAAAAAAGCCACATTTATTAGACATCACACCCAACTCAATTTCCCGCGGCACTAAATCCTCCTCCGCAAATCCCCACAAATCAATAGCCCTCTAAAAACTCATCGAGCCGTGTTCATATTCCACCTCTCTCTCTCTCTCTCCAACTTTTTCGCGCCTTTCCTCTCACCGAAACTTCCCTCCGCTAAAACCGGCAATAACTCAGAGCCTCGTCGAGCTCAAAGGTGAGTTCGGCCTATCGATCTGGCCTGTCAGTTGCGGGGGAGCGTCGCGAAAAGCAGCGGCCTTACCCCAAGAATGCGCGCTGCTCTCTCTCTGTGGTCTGCCCTTGCCCTATACGTTTACGTACATAGTCAGGGCAGCAAAGTGGTATATAGGCATACAGGAATCGAATTAACCGCGAGCCGGAGTAGTATCGGCATTGTTGCTCGGGAGCAGGAATGAAGCGGACTTGCGGCTTCCGCGGTGGATTTTGGGTATATACGCTTGCGGATGTTTTTTGAGGATATCACGCTGGCTTTGAGCAGGCGATCTGGAATCGGAATGAGGTTTTGGGTCTAGGAGAGCTAGGTGAATGCTTTCGCGCTTACTTGGTGAAATATTCGGGGAAAAAAACGCAGACGTGGTAGGGAATAAAAGCCGCAGAGTGAGAAAGTAGGAACGGGATTTCCGGCTCCTAAAAACGTATCGATGACTAACACGGTTCCGAGCTTCTTTCCGAACAAAATAAGCCCGATTTCCTATACGCCCGGCTCGGGATCTTGCCTCGTAAAAGTACAGCCATTGCGCGAAATTACCCTTAATAAATTAAAGCAAATAAAACTGGTACTTCTACTTTCTCTTTTCGTTCTAGCTTCGATAGCTCGGCCCGGCTCAATCGCGCCGAAATCTAGTACGAGCGGTAGACCAATAAATTCCGGAAACGACGTTACTTTCCTAGCTCCGGACTACGTCGTCAGCTGTCGCGCTGCTACTGAGATTCGATTGTATCGCTCATCGAGCGAAAGAGGCAATCACAGCTGCTGTTAGAGAGCTGCTTGGAAGCTGACCGGAGCTGACTGAGGAGACTCATCTTTTGGACGATTGATTTTTTTTTTTTTTTTTTGTTCTGTTTGGTAATTATTGGGAATTGCTTGGAAATTTATATGCAAAAAAATGAATGTTGGTTAAAGTAAGGGATCTATAGTTTGTGATAAGCTATATGAAGGTTTTGAAAAAATTAATTGCGTAACATTTCTTTAATAAATAAGTATTTAGATTTATTATAATAAAGTAATCCGATGCAAAAAATAACTTAATCTAATTTAAAACGTACTTAAAAAAAGCTTCTTAAATAAACTTCCTGGTAATTTTAATGAAGTAAACACGAAGGTAACATTAAAACAAAATTGTGTATTAATATGCAAAGAAGGTAAAATCTCGCACTTTCCACAATATGCACATCGTGAGCCATTCGTCATAGCGCGCACGACTGCGATATAGCTCTTATTACGGCGCGTGACTATTCAAATCGTCCATCTCATTGCATAAACCGAGCCATATCGCCATCATAGTTTCAAAATTTAGACAAGTGTAATTTTAGCTATCGCAGTGCACTTTCTAACAATAAACTGACAAAATATTTTCTTATTATATTACTCTTTCGTCCGTTAGAGCCACTCTTTATTGCCTCAGACCCTAACATTACATCTTATATCAATCCTGAAGAATATTTACAAAGCACTTGACGGCTAATTTCGTACGACAATAATTCAATTTTAAACCCTCTCACTTTGATTCCCGTAAAACCAGAATAAACAGCCCGGCGACGTTAGAAGCGTAATAGTTTCAGAAGCTATAAGCTCATCAACGATTCACGAAAAGGAAAACGCATCGCGCAATCGTAACTCGACTCGCGGGGCTGGATATCGTAATAACGCGAAACGAGGCCGCCAATAATAAATTGGCCGCGCGCGGAGCTCGACAGATTGGATTTTCCAGATCGCACTGCATCCGAGGCCCTGCGTAGGTATATGTGGAATCCAATAATTCGCGCGCCGTTTGTATCTATTCTTTGCCGGCGCGCTCGATAGATGTCTATTTAGTTCTGCAAGGGCTTTCTGTCCTTTGTTGGTTACTGCTTTTGTGAAAATATTACGTATTTTGATGGTGGGAAGGATGATTGTTTTGGTATTTCGTGAGGAGGGCGTAGGAGTTACAAGTTTTTCACTGAAATATACTTTTTGGTGTCATCTTAATTGTTAGTTCATTTAGTCAGAGTATTTGAAGTTTACATTTATAGTTTTGACACTATTGATGAAATAATCAACTTTTCATTAGTTCCGTAATGATTAATGTAGGTGCATATTTCAAAAGAATTTTAAATGATGAAAAGATATTAAATAAAATAAATATTTTCTTAATCGTAAATATATTTTTCAAATCGACTTGAAACACAATAACACAATAAAAAAATATTATTATTATTACTCGTTTTATTTTACTGTAAATATTTATATAACAAAATTTTTTAACGTTTATAAAATGAATACAATCACAAGGTTACTTTTACGTAATTTGCCCTTACATTGACACTGCTGATTTGAATTCACTCTTTTGTGATTCTATATATTATTCAACATCTTCTCTTCATTCATATGATTCTATACTTAGCCTGAATATTTTGCATCCCCAGTCGAGGTAAACAAAGCGACTTATTTTAAGATATCTTTCTCAGGCAGAACCAAGTTCTTGCCCAGCTCATCTTATGCAAGTGCGAAAAAGTACTATGTTGCGTCACGTTGAAGGAATGAATATTTTTTCAGTTTTCATTGAAATGATTCGAGGAAAAATTGTGCCTTTAATTATTTATAACGTGAATACATATGTTTCTTTATAACAATGAATAAATTCGGCAAAAAACCTACTTGAATTATTATAACATAAAAGAAATTGAAGACATTATAAATATTTATAAATTTTTATATACTTTTTGAAAATTATATAATAATTGAAAAGCTAAAAAATAAATGATTACAAATTTACAATTAAAAACTTTGTAACTAGATTCAATAATTATAATAATAAATCGTGATTCTTTAGAACTTTTTTATTACTCAAAATCGTTTATCAATTTTTATTAATTTTACTTAATTTTCATGCAAAGTATGAATATCAACAAGAAAAATACCCTTCCCTCCGCTCCGGGAAAAATATATCATTTCGATCTAAAACGAGCTTATAATATTTCTTTATATATTTCTGAATAATTATTTCTTTTTGACTTTTTCAGGCGGGATAGCTTAGAACCGGATAATGGTTACTTTTCAAGCTTTGACAAGGAGCCAAAATAGGACAGCTGGCAATGTGCTCAGATGACACTCGTCCCGCAACTATAAATTCATCAAAGCTGTACACAACTGATATTACCTAGTACTCGTTAGCTAAGACCGTTCATATAGTTATTCGAAAAACACGAAAGACAACGATGTGGGCTTCTTGAAGCAGAATATTTAAAAGAGAACGTTTAAGATCACCAAAGCGGTTGAGAGAACACATCCAACGAAGAAGCTCGTGTATCTGCTGTAGGCCGGTTTCAGCCAAGCTCTTGACCTGTCCTGTTTTAGATGGTAGTATGGTAAAGTTATCTTAAAAGATTGACATTGCGTAGAGTTATTGATTTTCATATTTATTCTAATAAATTAATAAATTCTGTATAAACTATTGATCTTCATTTTATTACGTAAATTCCTTTTAAAATTGTAAACAAACATTATAATATCAAACAGTTGTTTTCCAATACTAATTATACTGTTTTGACTTACATTCAGCTTTATTAATTGCTAATAAAGGAAAATAATCAAGTAATAATAATGTACAAAAATCGAGTACAACCAACCACAAGTGCAAAAACTATTTCGTCAATAAAAATATTATTTGAATTTCCAAATTAGTGTTTATAATAAATTTTATTGTTAGTTTTAGTAAACAGAAAACCAAAGATATTTCATCTTTTCATCCTGAACTAACGTGCAACAACATACTTTTCACTTTAAAATCATTCTATAATATATTATCAAATAAAACAAAAGAAGCAATTTGCATCACTAATAAACATGTTTTATTTATTTTTCAATTCTATCGTTTTGTAAAAGTATAAATTAAAAAAAAAGAAAAGGCAACAAATAGCAATACGTTCACAGTCCTTTCAACTTATTACAGAAATTCTCCAACTTTTTGGATAATTCCGATTTTATACTCTTCAAAAACATTACAAATGAAAATTCGTTTCACGCAAATCAGATAAGGAACAAGTAGGTTAATACAATCAAAACTGAAGAGAAAAACAAAAAAGAACATCAATAAACAAATGCGCTCAAGTAAATTTTTGGTGTAAACAACGTATATACGCATTTATTCCGATAAATATATCTCAACATTGAACATTGACTAGCAAATACATCGTTACACGGCATCTTTACGTGTGTAGACCGCCGTTTTTTCTTATTACTGTTTAATAATCGTTACGTGATAATAATGGATGCTTATCCGCGCTGGTGTATTGCAAATGACAATCGATAAAATTTCGTGTGACATCGTTGTCGTCACGCGTGTATATATAATAATCGTTTATCCATGTCGTTATACTTTTTTGTATTTTTTTTTCTCTTATAATCATCTGCTGCTCGATACGCACTACCGGAAAAAACTCTAAAAAATTCGTATATACCAACTATACGTATATATATAATATAGTTTTTATTTATCTCTCTGCACGATGATTTTTCTCCGCCCCCGACACTCGTCAACTTACACGAACACTTCGCATGACCATTCTCCACTTTTGTTATTTTTTCGTGACGCTTTTTAATAATTTTCTTTTTTTACGGTATAATGTACATAATAATAATTATCATTATCCCTGTATATGCGTTCCGTGAATTATCCTCGAATTGAAAAGGTCTCGCCTCGAAATAGAATTGATTCCTACTCTTTTATCGTTATCATCGTCTCTCGCTCCTCGCTCCCTCATCCTCGTACATATATATTTTTATTTATATTATCTTTATTTATATAAATGTGTAACTATAGGCCTAAATTCGCTATGTATATAATAATCGCCATATATTATACGCCGTATATTTCTCTTTGTCTTTCGTTTATTGTTTACATTATTAATATATTTATACTTGCTTGTATCAATTAAACTGCGTATCATTCTTTTTATTTTGTATATAACTCTACGTTAAAAGGTCTCTTCTTTACTTTATTTATCACAAGTACGGTATTATCGTCAGCCTGCGCGTCGCACAAGCGTCAGTTGCGTTTAAATACGTTGGTGGCGTTTTATTTCCCCCTCTATGCCCAAAAAAAACGTTTTTTTTTTGTTAGTCTTTTCTATTCCCCCCACGTCAAAAAGAAAAACGTTCGTTTGGTCGCGCTAAGAACGATGGCGAGATGATATAATAATGTGATTATTTTATTATTTTTTTTATTGCTGTTTGTTGCCTTATTGACTCACGAGTATCTTCGTGTCGACGCTGCTTGCTGCTTCAGGGTGACGACGAGAGGCGCGAGTCGACTTAGTGATTTTGTCTTTTTGACGCATTGGCTTTATTTATTTATATTTTAAAACTTTTGATATTTCAAGTATAGCAGAAAAAAAGAGCGTATGAACCCAAATTGCAAAAACTGGTAGTAATTCTTGTAATATCTTGCTTTATGTTATATTTTGTAATAATTTTGGTAATTTTAATTAAACACGAACTGTAATTGAATGAGTTAATTAAAATTCGATCAATTGTCTAAACCCATCCATTTTCATAAATCATATGTATCATATATACGCTCTTTGCAAATAACTTCGTGTTTGATTAGCTTTAATGCTAACCTATTATCAAGATTGGTTATTCAATAGGAATTAAGACTTGATTAGCTTGATTTAATTAATGCAAACTATTCATACTGCAATAATCATAGTAACTATAATGGAAATTATGGCATAATATTATAAATTATTATTAGTATTAATTAATTAGATTCCAGCTTCTGACAATTACTTCAAACAATTAAAAAAATTACAACTTTCCAATCAGGCAACTTTAATTGACATTTCAGATTTTGCTTCAATCAGCTTTAATTTACATACTGTTTTACCTATTCAAATCATTAATTAAACAATTACATTGAATATAAAAAATAAAGAAACAACAAATTATTTATTCAACCGTTACAGTTCCAACATTAAAAATTTCCTCCCACCACCCACTCTTAAACAATCACGCCCCGACGATTACACCTCGTCAAAGCCGCGCGACGTAATCTCAGCGTTATCCATCCAACAGAGAAAAAAAAAGGAAAAGAGCCTCCCCGTACGCACCGATAATTGGAAACAGCAACCCCGCGTGAAGCGAATTAATTAAATCCTCGGGGGACTTGTTCGGCGTCCGCCCCGAGTAAAGACCAAAGGAAAGTCTCCGGCGAGGGCGACACAGAAACCAAGAGGAAATTCATCGCCGTCCGACTGGATTGACGAAGAATTAATTTGCAAGAGCTCGCCCCGTGGCTGATTGAGCGGGCCTCGTGCCGGGAAGAAGGCATGTAACGGAGAGAATGGTGTAAAGTGTAGTTCGATGGATTTTCTAATTAAAATTCTGAGAAACGAATTCGGGTTGAGAAAGTAGGCAAGTGAGTAACGAGTTAAGAAAATAGAAAGCTTTTTCGACGTAAGACATTTGCAACTTTACGAACTTCTTAATTCGCTTAAATTTAATGGCCCGTAAAGAACTCGTACCTCGAAAATTTCTCAATTCCGCGGATTATTATTTACAGAAACGCAACGTCTACATCCGCCATCAGCACCAGCTCTCCAATTTCTCCCCCTGAATTCATCAGCCCACCCAGCCAATTAATTCGCGATAACAAATGTTTTGATACTCCGCTCAGCGAGTTCGAAATTATTCAAAAAGCTCGCCCTCCCGATAAGTAATAGCTCCCTCCTTTCTCTCTTTCCTCTCCAGAGCTCCACCGCTCAACAAATCCTCAGCCAGCGAAACACCCACGCACGCACACAGCAGCCGCAAGAAAAAGAGAAGCGAGGTGCGAAACAGAGAGATCACATCTTGGCTCTGGGAAATCGGCATCGATCGCGCTAATGTAATTGCCGCACATACGTACACGTCATTGCGCGAGCGGCCGGAAACAAAAGCCAGGGATATCTTGATTAACGAGCCCCTCGATTCCAAATGGAGCGATCGAAATTCCGATGCGCGCGTTCTGCGAAATACTGCATTCGTGACGGATCGCGTGCGCGCGGTCGAAACCTAATGAAGGCCGGGAATTTATGGGGGCGGGTTAGTTCTGTCGCGGATTTCTTGTGCTTTTTCTGCTGTTTTTAGACGCGCCGGGCCGTTTGTTCGACTTTATTTTCTGTGGAGATTTTTTGTATATGGATTTTTTCGGGTTAAGTAGAGGTGAGCTTGCAAGCTCTGGCGCGGGTTTTCGAATGCGGATGAGCTTTGGTTTTGGGTGGAGTGCTGTTAGTACTGGGTTGAATTCGATGTAATTGATGGGTGCGTTGTTTTATTGGTTTTGTGCATGTGGGTGGCGAGGAAGAATTCGGGAATGTATAAGTAGGTATAAATCGCGAGGTTGCAGAGTTTATTTGGAAGACTTGTATACTTTACTCGATTTACCGAGTGTGAATTTATTTTTGCTAGTTATAAATTGCCGTTTTAGATTATTTTAGAGAACGCACTTCTAGATATTTAGTATTATTGGATTAATGTAAATATGCATCAGAAAGTAAAGTGTATCCATATCTAAAATTAAATTAAAAGATTGTAAGGAAAGGATGAAATAATAATGAGAACTAAAAATTTGTAATGATTTATAAATTTATTGAAAATAACACAAAAATCTTCAATAATGCAATAAATGATATTAAATTTTTTCATTAACCTAAGACTTGTGAAAGAAAGAAAAGAATTGTCCAAGCTAAAATAATGTAAAATACAGCAAATACGAGAATAAATATATAATTAATAAAATTAATATAATAATAATAACAATAACAAAAATATTAAAGTGTATCTCACTGTCAACTCATCACACCGTCCCATGAAAGAAAACGCGCGTCCAGTCAACACAGCGCCGAACAAATCAATCGCATTAAAAGCCGAAGAAACAAAAGCAATAATCTACAATTGCCGGCTGATGAAGAGGCGGCGAAGAATGAAAAGAGAAAGAATAAAGCAATCGTCCGTACGTTTACTTTTCCGTGCCGCTGGCAGCTGTGTGTCTTCGTCGAGTATTTCACTGCTTTTCAACTCTTTTTCGTTCCTTTTTTATTTTCTGCACGGCGCAAAAGCGTAAGGTATACAAGAGATAAGCGGCAAGTCGGAAGGATGAGCTTTTTTCGAATACTTTGCCAGCTCCACGGTGTCAGCGGTTGCAGAGCGCGATTTCTCTCGATGTAGCTGCACTTTTGCCGCGGAGGCTTATACGAGCTTAGCTATGCGTTATGCGGATATCTATTTTTCTGACTTTAACGCTGCGGCTTGCAGAATCGCGCGGTCGTGTAAAGCTCGGCGGATTTCGAAATGTAATACAACGTTTTTAGTGAAAAGGAAGAAAAGTGGAACTGATTAATTTTTCAGATCTTTCACTTTGTTGTTATTTAAGTTTTAAAAGGTATTGATTTTAAAACTATCAGCTCTTGATTAAATAATAAAAGTTATTATGTACGATACAAATATGTATAAGGCTACATTAACGCATTCCATCGTTGTCTCACAAGTAACAATAGTAGAATCAAAAAATGATTAATAAAGTTATTCAATAACATTTTGCATAAAAAGTAGGTTTAAATCGATTTAACCCAGCCTTACATTAGTATATAAAATGGGAAATTCATTAAACTTGCAATTTTAATTGGTTATTTAATGTATTGTAAGAACTAAAAGCACATGCTTCGAACAATAAGATCTCTAATAATTGCAATTTAAAGGTTAGGCGCATAAACACTCCCAAATGGAAGAATGAAAAGCTTACGTAAACGTAGTTATCACCCGAGAAAATCCTATCATAATGATTACTCTAAAGCGCCTAAGCTTAAACGCGCCCTCGCCATATAATTTCCAAGAATCTCATTACCATAAAAATCGCAATAAGATATTGCAACGGCCAACGTATCCCTGCCTACAAAAACTTTTACGTTCACCATCACGCCAATGCAAGAGCTACAAAATCCCCCGATAACCAGCATCTTCCTCGAATAAGTACTTTAGAAGAAAGGGAAAAAAAAGCTCGACGAGCCCAACCACCTCGTACGACATCTGCTAACACTTCTATAAAACCGTATTACACTCCTCCACAATCGTCCTCCTAAATCTTTTTACTCGGCAAGCTCTAAAATTGAAACGTACACACGACGCTCCGTAAAGCTCCGGCGCGCGTCTTTAAAGCTCGCGCAAGCTCGCTCTTAGCGAGATACGAGAAAGTCAACGTTCTCCAAACCGATAAGAGGACTTTGCGCGCGCACTTGTCACTTTTTAAGAGCCTCGTGGACGAAAATAAAGAGAGCTCTCGGTCTCTCGAAATAAAATCGCCGCTATACGACGAAGAGGACCCTAAAAGCAAGCTCGCCTGGCCCGGAGCTTTTTCTCTTTTTACGGCGGGAAAGGTGCGGGGCTCAAGCGCGTCGCGGCGAAGATTAAACGACGAGCCTGGCTCTCCGGGATTGTTTGTACGCGCGGAGGGGAAATGAGAGTCGTGATTTTTAGTCGCACTGATGGGGCCGGCAGAGAGAGAGCGGAGGCTTCGCCGGGATTGCTTTTTACTTGTGACTGGGCTTTGCGTTGGATTTTTGTCTCGCGCGATGTTGTAGTGTTTTTTGAATGCGCTGGCGGCGGGGGTGGGGAATAAAATTAACGTGGATTGCGCGGATGGTGGAGGCAGATTGTGGTTTGGTTTATGTAAAATGTAAATTTTTTGTAATTTTTGAAATTTTTTATGTGTAAGTTGAAATTTTCATCTTGCAATTTAATTTTAATTTTCGGAAAAAAATGAGCGGTTTTTTTAAGTTAAATCGTAACGAAGATAATTTTTTTAATTTAACTTTCGTATGAGCACACACATTAATATTTTTTTCTTTCTATCTGTGTGTAACAGAAAATTAAAATATTTTTTGCAAAAGAAAATCAGCAATTCTATGTAAATCATGAAATTAGCGTTGCCAGGAGTGAAGTCATAAAAATCAAGAATTTTTCGCACTGAATCTCACTTATTGTACAGAAAAAAGCAAAAACGAAATATTTTAAAAGATATTTTCTCTCGTAGTTTCAATGCCAACAATTTTTTTCACCATCTATATTTTAATAAGTAAAATGATATATTCTTGAAATTGAAAAAAAAGAAACAAAAAAGAAAAAAAAAGAAAAAAATATAAGTAAATCCTCCACGCAAAAAGCAAAACTCAAATTACCGTTCCCAGCATCCAAAATCCATCAAACTAAGTCCAAACCAAAAAATAATCAACCGATCGGAAAAAATTCTCATCCCCGGCCTCGACACCCGCAAAAAGCAAGCCCGCCTCCGAAATTTCCAATATCCTAGCGTCCGCGCTCGCAGAAAATAAATCGTGCGACTCCAATAAATACGCATCCACGGTTAAAGTACGGGACTCTCGACCCCCTCGGAAAAAAAAGGATTGAACCGCCTATATGCGATGCGAAACGCGATAAAGGTGTGGGAGCCTTTTTTCCCACTGACGACGTCCCCGCTCTCTGACAAACGAGCCGTCGAATTTCTACACGTTGACGGCCGGCCGATTTATCCCTCGACGCGTCTTGCTGCTTTGGGATCTCTCTGATTCTCACCTTTGGCGGATTTTTTCGCCTTGTTGATTGTGGAGGTGAAGCCGTTTTATTGGGAACGGTTTAATTTTGAAGTGATTTCGTACGGTTGGTTAGAATTCAAAGGGAGACGAAAGGTGTTTGATTGAGTGATGGATTTACAGTGGGAAGTAATTTTGAAAAGAAGCTGGGAAGAAGTGTGATTGGTTCGTTTAATAGCAGTGCGTGGATTTTACTTTTTTATATCGCCAATGCTTTTTACTCGTGCACATTTTATGAGAAGTACGAGTTGAGCAACGTCTGTGAAAAAAGTAATATTTTTTTGTAGGAATTTTATTGTAGCTCTGCAAAGTCTTAAAATTTGTTTACTGTTTCCAAAGAACGTGATCGATTTTTTAAGAAAATTTGAGTGGTTATAAAATATTAGTTTAGTATTAATTTAATCATTTTATTAACTATCATTCGTTAAATCATCACATGTAATCGTTTATTAATTTTGTTAATATAATCTGTATGTAAACTAAAGAGTATAAATAATTGATTTTAAAGTTTGTATATTTTAGTAAATTTCAAAGCTTTATCGGTATGCAATTGAAGTAGTGGTTGTATGAAGTAAACAATAACAACAGATTTAATTATTACAGTAGAACATCATTTATATTAAAAGCAAAAGCACAATAATTTATTTAGTCCAGAACTTAGAAAAATTTAATGGAAATCTAAAATAATTGGATATTTTAACATTATTATTTATGAAACATTAAAAATTTGCGTAAACATGCAATAAAATTTAAAATTTCCTAAAGAATAAATTAATAAATATTTGAATAAATATAGGCATTAGCTTTCACATAATTATCACAAAAGTTGAAATAAAATTGCTAAGAAAAACGTTGAATTTCCTTTTCTCGAGTTGGTACGGTTAGGAACTCGCATACTGCGAATGTATATATTGGGTGACATTGACTTTTGGTATGGAAAATAACAGAATTCGACTATGTCGTTGCGTTGATCGATAATTTGGCCACTTTTTTCTTTATGCTTATATCGTTTTCTTTATCCCTACATTATTATTATTTTTCTTTACCAAAGTACGTAACAATACAGTAAAAGTTTTACATTCAACAAATCATTTTTTCAACACTTTACGTACGTTCGCCTTGTGAAATGCGTGTGTATCGTAAATTATCATATTTCTTTTACGTAAACCTCTACTACATAAACTTTTTAAACGCACAATAAACGTACTAAATGTTACAAATGAAACATGAAAGAACAACAGTGTAATAAGCTTTCATCTTCTTTTTCTTTTATGTAATACGCTGAATAATTAGAAATTAACAAAAGGAAAAAAATTGCTCTTTGCTGTGTGTTATACAATAACATTTTGCCTTCGCCGCGGTCTCGACTTTACACACCTCATTGAAAATTCGAAATAAACTTAAAACACCCACTCGTACTCGCGTACTCACAGAGTACGAGCACATCGATAACGTATAATCACATACATATATATTATACATATATAATACCGTAACGAAAAAGGATTCAGTGTGATAAAACGAGCGTGCAAAATCGAGGCCGATCGCGAAAACGATAATCATCATTAGAATATAATTAAATTATACAAAGCGAAGCCCTTAATAAAAGAGGTACGGCGCGCCGCTATCAACGACGCGCGAACAATATAATCATAACCATCGTGCGCGCTCGCGCGCAAACAAGACTATTATCATATAATAAAGGTATACAATCGTTAACGCGTTTAGCGTCGCCGCGCTCGCTTGACTCGCGCCTCTCGTCAACGCGCGCCTTCCTCCCCTCACTTCTTTTTTTTTTTTAACACTCTTATTAACTCTTTTTTTTTTGTCTTCACTTTTGTATATATTTATCACCTCGGCGCATTCTCTGAACTGCGCGCTGCATAAAAACTATAATATTGTATATATATATCATGTGTATATATATATATATGTATTTTACGCACGCGACGCTTCGGCTTACGAGTTACATATTTCTTTCTTCTACTTGACTGTCGGCTTTTATTTTTTTTTTTTATTACTCTTCTACGGTTTAAGACTCGCATGCAAACGATGCCCCCCGTCCCTCAATATACATAAGACCCCCCCTCCCCCCGTCTTCCGTCGTCGCACATCTTCAATCGTCGTCGTTCCCCGTTATCTTTGTTTATTTTTTTTATTTAAATAATCTAAGGTCGTAAGGCATGGAGTATGTTCATTACAAGTATTATTTTTTTTCTTTATATATTCTTTTGGGTTCAGCCAGACAAACAGTCGCTCGCTCGCATTTTCTCACCCTCTTTCGTTCTCACACTTCGTACATTCCGTCCGAGGGTACTTGACGAATGGCATTCGATATCCAGTCGACATGTGACTTTTCGACTTTATTTTTGATGGGCCGTAGAAGTTGCTCTTTTTCTTTTCACAGCTAAATCGAGATAGTTCGTCGAGAAGTTAAAAAAAGAAAGCTCATAGAGTCACAATCTTCCGCTATCGAACTCTTGCCAAGCAGCCCCGAACGGACTAATCGATACAAGGTAATTTATCATTATAATTCTTGTTTAATAATAATGTATTAAATCTTACGTGAAAGACTCGACTCGCATCACGCGCGCCAGATATTCTCTCAGTTAGAATTCGTTCGAGTCGAACGCGCAAGTGACTTCGTTGGTAACTAGAATGTATTGCTGTAATGTTTATGTATACCTAAATATACGTGTGTAAGTATGCGTAAGTATTTCTTTTTTGTATCACGCACTCTCACTCAAGCTGCTCTTTTATATATATATTTTTTATTTAGCTCCTCGCGAGCCGAGAGGGAGAGACGGCCCCGTGAATCCGTCGAAATTTTTAATTTCGATGCCGCGCCGCCGTAGTGTGATGTTTCATATGGCGCGGATTCGTTTATGCTGCTATGCCAAGATTTTTATACTTGCCGGCCGAGGGCGTTTAGCGACTGGAAATGTGACTTTGGAATTTAATTTTCGCGGAATTGTGAATTCCGAATTAATTTGGAAAGGCTGCGCTCGAGGAATTTTTCGTTTTAATTATTCGCGCGGGATCGCGGCGTAATTGTACTTTGTTTTATTGAACGTTTATGAGTAAATTAAAGTTATTAATGTTTTTATTGCTGGCGTTTGCCAAGTTTTACTTCTGTAGATATGAATTAACATAAATTATTTAAATTTTCGCAAATTATTATGTCTAAAATAATTAGACTTTTAACAAAACACAAACAAATTGCAATTATGCGTTTAATGAAAAAAATATTCCAATCTAAACGCTAAAGTTCACACATCTTCAATCAAATGATTTAAAAACAAAAGTTACAAACTGCTGTGTTGTCGCTATAAATTCTCCAGAAAGCAATGTTTTCGAATCCAGCCAAAAATATTTCCACGCCGCGCCGCTACTATCGCGAAAAAAAATCAAGTCCAATGAATAATCGGCGCAATATCGCTGAACTCCCGATCGAAATGAACGCCGTCGGCGAAACGAATTTTTCGTGCCACTCTCTCTCGTCGATCAGCCAATTCCATCAATCAGCGTTCGAGCCGCATGATGTACACGGCTAATCGTCGAGCCGACTCTCCAGCTCGCCCGCTCTCACATTCGCTCTCTCTCTCTATATATATATATATATCCTTTCGCGCGCTGTCTCGTAAATATAGCTACAAATTGCCTTAACTAATCGAAGAACTACGTTAAAGACGTCGTCGTCGTCGCACATGTAAGGTTCGACGTATTCTCACGTGTGTGTATATATATCATCACAAGAATTTTTCAGGCTCTTAATTTTTTTTTCTTCTTTTTTTTTATTTTTGTTTCTTTTAAATCCGCTCTCCCTCGCGTCTTCGTATATCTCGACATGTATAATGTTATAATAATAATAGCGAGCGCGCGCGGGCGCGTATACAGCGGTCCAGCGCGCCAGCTCGTATTTACAAGGATGGTCCTACTACGTCAGGCACGACTCTATTATATTTACTTACTCGTTAATTATTTATGTCTTATGGTTTTTTTTTGCTTTTATTCGTAATCGTTATGTTTGCTCACGTCTCTCCGTGTCCGTATGTTAATCAATAGAACTGTTCTACGACGTCTGTTTGTATGTGTGCTTGCGTGTGTGTATGTATGTGTATGTGAGTATGTGTGTGTATGTATGCACGTGTATGTAGATGTGAATGTATGAGTGTAATTTTCGTTTACAAGCGCATGCGCGACGGTATGAGAACACATATTTCATACTAAAATCTGTTTCCACTTTCTGCGTATTGCATACAATATCAGTGAAAATTGTTTCGCAGGTTTTATAGCTTGATATACTGTTTTACTCATAATTGCGGTAATTGTTACTCAGCGGACGACGATTTCTCACTTAAATTATCAAACTAAAGCCCATATGTACGTGAATGTTTATATCCGGGGGGGTTCGTTTTGGCGCATTTATGTGAACAACGGAGCTGTACGTGTGATAAATTGCCACTGCTTGGAATTTGTTTTTGCGGTAATTTCACGGGAACGTGTGGTTTATGTATAATAGATCGTCGACCGGAAAACGGCACGTTCTGAATGGGGGGAAAAACGACTCTTCCGCTCTCTTCTTACGTTAAACGCTACGCTAAATAATTTTCGCACGCGCCTTCGCACGGGTGTACGTGGTACAATTGGTACAATAGGCGTACGTTCTACTTGTAAAAATTCTAAAGTAAGGTGACTGCACTATCACGATTGACTGTTTAGAAGGGCTCCCGAAATTTTGTCTCTCCAATGAGAGTTGATTTCGACAAAATGAGCTAAAAACAAAAATAAAGAAGAAATAACATAGAATACGCGTAACTAAACTAAAGTCGAAGAAAAATCACACTTTACGCGAAAAGTCTACCAAATCGGTCGTTAAGTACACAAAGCAAGCAAAAACAAAAAGACAGAAACTAAAAATAAACCTCATCACAATTCGACGAAGGTGATAGTCGTGCAGCCGCCTTTTGACATTGTATCGAGCGATTGTAAAAAAGCGCGCGCCTACGTAGTAGCGCGTACAAGGAAAACAAATAATAGTTTAACGGAAAATAAACAATCGAACTCTCGACGTGTACGCGCAACGACGCTTCTTTACCTCGTCTCTTTCTCACTTATAGCGCGCGGATGCGCTCATTATTTATATTATATGTATACTCTCACTACTCGCACTACCGTGTTATCATTATTTCTTTTTTTTATCCTTAATCTGCTTCGTATATAATAATTTTATTTTTCATTATTACTTTAATCATCGTCGTTTTTTTATACAGCTTTGCTCGAATCCTTCGTAATTAACGCTTATAATAGGCCCTTCTACGTCGTAGACTGTGTTTTTTTTTGCGCACGGCCTCTCCTTTTTTTATAAAATCATATATACTCTATCATATATATGCATGTATGTTTATTATCACCAACTCAACAAATAAATATCCTAAATATAATATATGTATATTTTTTTTCATAATATATATATTTATATATTAAATATGTATAATATAATAATATACTCTCCCAACAAATAATAGAACTTCTCGAATCTATCCTCGAAGTGCGCCCCCTGCCTTCATTTATTTTCATCGTCAATGGAGCGCATAATCTTTATATATAATAATAATAATTAGGCTGATTCTATGTGAAAGATTTTTCTACCCTTGTATCCCGGTCCGGGCCCGCCGAGGGGCCCGTTGCATTATTTCTCTATGTTTTTCTGTGATTTTTTTTTTATGTTATTTAAATTTTTTTTGTAATTTTTTTCCTGTTGTTCTTGCAAACTCTCTTCTATCATCTTCCTTGTCGCAGGCGTCATCTTCTTCTTCTTCTTCTCCTTCGTCTTCCTCCGGCGTATTGTGTACAATTGTATACAGTAATCTTCGCGTGGTCGTCGACAGCTCACAGCCAATCCATGTGTATGATTTCTTTTTTTTTTTGTCTAAGTCCGCGCGACCCACGTATTCTTCGAATATCTCTCGCTTATCTCCGACTGTACATCCCAAAACCAAAGCTGCTTTCCTTCTCTAACTCTCGTTTTTTTTTCACTCTACGTCTCGCACTTATGCATTATTAATTAATCATTATACTTATTCTGTATCACTAACGTTCGTTTATAATATGTATATAATAAGGGCGTCGCCTCGTTTTCTCTACGCGCGCATCACACACATCGTACAATAAACCTGCAATTTCTATACATCGAGCATCGAGTCGTCGAGGAGAAAAAGGGGCGACGTCGCCGACCCTTCGGTCTTTCGTTTTCCCAACTCTTTAATTAAATCGTGGCTTCCTCGACTTTATCGTATTCCTGCCCGACGCGTTGCGCCTTTGTTTTTACTTTTTTTTTATATCTTTATCTACTTACGAAAACTACGGGAATATAGATATTTGTTTATTTATTGCACTAGATGATGTGACTCTTCCTCTCGGAGGGCTCAAGACGCTGGATGACTTTTGCAACTCCCTTCGTAATGTTCATGTATATATTTATCTATGTCAAAAGTGTGTGAACGGTGTGTAGGGCGTTGTGTGTATGTATCAAAGTGTCGCCTGTGTACGTCTGCGTGTGTGTGTGTGTGTGTGTGTGTATTTTAAATTCGCGCCCAGCTCCCGACGAAAAAAGGCGCCTCACAGCCGGATTTCTCACGTCGACCGTTATTACAACTCGCACTTGTCTCTTTATTCTCTTTTTTTTTTTAAACATTTTTCCTCGTGTTTTCTTCGCTTTTCTTAGTAAAAATCGTCAGTTTTCATTATCCTTTGCTGGTGTTCGCCGATTCTAATGTACCGTAGTAGCACTGAATACAATAAACATCGGCGGCTCGTCTCTCGGTGGCCTGACATTATATTGACTTATACTACTGATCGCGCGCACCTTCGTCTTCGTGCGCGCGCGCCACGTACTTCTGTCTTTATGGCCGTTTATTATTTAACTATGCTCTCTCCGCAGGGACTGTTTTCCTCCTCTACCGTCGCAATCACAAAAGCTCAACGTTCCTTTGACTATAACGTTTCAATCACATTAAATAAACTATCACGTGTCGAAGGATGAGGAATGCCTTCGAACGAAATTCGGCGAACTCGTCGCAGCGATGCATTTTTCTCCCAACGCGAAGCATTTTTACCCTCCCTCCCAACGAAAATTTCGAAAGTTCATTTCGTTTTATAGTGTCAATCTTTTTTCCGCGCTCGATCTTTACAGCTGCTCGTAAAGCGGGGAAAAAATAAAACGGCCGGCGCGCGGCGAAAGGGCCGTAATAAATTTTACAATAGCGCGACAAAAAGGCTCTCTCGCCGAAATTCGCACCGCAAACTTGACAAAAAATCACGTCTCCCCAACCCTTTCCTCCGCCGGCGTATTATTGCCCCGCCGACACGGCGAAAAAACTCGCGTCGATCACCGAGCACGCGCGCGCTCAGCACCTCTCGAATCCATAAAACCGACCGGCAAAAAAACGTCTCTCTTCTCGTTTAGCGAGAATTTTCCCGATACGACGAAAGTCGAATCGCTTTATGATGTACACAGACCGAGAGCGCTCGGGACTTAATATTTCACGTGGAGGGGAGGGCAATTTCCGTCTTGCGCAGTGAGAGAGTTTGGTGAGAATGCGCGGTCACGCGCCGCGAGCAAAGGCTAAGTGCTTTCGGTAGGATCGAAAGTTTCTCGGACACACTTAGCGCGACGGCTGCGATTTGCATTCGCCAGGCCCGGCGGGGCTTGGGATTTGTCGCTCTTTGCCCGGCTTGCCTCCGGCGTTTTGCGCAAGACGTTTATTTTTAGATCTTGAGACGACGTTGTTTTTCGATTTGAGTTGGAGGGAGCTCGGAGTTAACGATGAAAGTAATGTTCGACGGAGCGATTGCCGAGTTTATCTTTGGAGTCTTGTAATGAAGGCTGCGAGTCGTTAGTGATTATTTTTGAAAGGGATGAACGTTGTATTGGAAGATTATTGCTTGAAGGGTTTAGCAAGTTTTTTGTTTTTTAATACTCGTGATCGATATCAAAATTGGTCTAATTATGCTAAAAGGTTTTATAAATTATTATAGTTTTTGTTGTTGTATAAATAAAATACAATTATCTATACACTTTTTCTGATAAATTATTCAAAAATATAATAACTTCTTCACGAGCGTCGTTCAAAATAACGTACGAATAAATAAACTTAAATACCATCTTATCCTTGAATAGCCAACACGGTACGTTAACTCCCAGCGGCATAAAAAAAATCCCAGCCATTAATTAAAACCCGACGCGTCCGAGGCGCGAATCATTGATTAAACCCCACTAACAAGCGCGTCGCCAGCGCGGATCTTGATTTTACGAGAGGAGATTAGCATCGGCGTTACAAAAACGCGCGGAATGCGAAATGAATTCTCCCAGGCCGCGAGATGTAAATCGTAATTAGCCAGCGGATTACGCGCGCGTCACTTAATTAAACGCGCGGCGGAGTTTCCGGTATGCATCGCCGACGACAAGAAGAGTTAAGAAGCTGCGATCCTTTTTACGAGCTCGCTCCTTTTTGTTTTTGTTCTCTCTTTGCCGAAGTTTAAGAGTCTAGTTCGAAGCGCATCCTCCTCCTTCGTTCAGCCGAGATGCAAACGCTCGCGGGGCTCTTAAAGGGCCTCAAAGTGCTTTTAGGCATCCGCTGATTTTTCGTGCTTCAAACCGAGCTTTGAGCTCTCCATTGAGTTAACGGCTGTTTGATCGCTGCGAAAAAGTTTATTGATTGGTTCCGAGTGGCTGGTGCGTAAATAATGAGTGATGGTTATGTAAATTTTCGTACTAATGGAAATACGTCAGAATTGTAAATCGTTCGAGGTTTAATTTGGTAAAATAAATATTTTTACGAGGCTAAATATAACAACCTCGATAGAAATAAGAAAGTCTCGTGTTTGTAAAGAAACAAGGAGAGGTCTAAGCCACGTCGAAACAAATCAATAATTCTTTCAATTAGCACAACTCATAAATTAGATAACATAATTACAGGTTATTTAAATGTCAACAAAATATTACATCTACGTACAAAGAATTGTAAATAATTTATAAACAAAACTGCTGTCTCGGCAGCAAAGCTTGTCTTACCCATTCTCGAGGCCATGCAGAATATCCGAACTTACATCGCTCGCTACGAAGAACATACCTACATAGGAATCAATCAAACAACAATATAGTACGAACGGAAAGCGCACTAGATAAATCAAGTTATATATCGTATACAACAAATCAGTGTATATATCACATATCAACGACTAAATCCCCTGCGCGTCGTCCACTCGCCTAAAACTCAAAAGTGCCTCGGGCCACGCTTATCCATGTAAATAAACTATCCAAAAACCGGGCCGGCCGACGAGCCGCGGCTCCCGGAGGGCAGAGGGCCTCCCTCGAAAAAACGTCTACGAAAAAACAACCCCCTACGTTCACAATAAAATCGTTATACAAGTTAGCTATCACAAGTAGGCCTATATTAAAAATACAAAACACATTTCAGCGTTTAAAAATCTATATATCGGCCCTCCCGGCGCTGCCCCCCTCCTCTGGAAAAATCAGCGGGGGAACCGCGGCCCATCGTCGCGGCCCGTCAACAATCAACAAATCATCGTCTTATATCGTTACGCACGCCACACACGTGTCGTGTCGTATCCCTGGTAATGTAGCCGCTGAATTTAGAAGTACGTGGCGGCAACCGCGAGCAGCGGGCCGCGCATCGGCTCGCCGAGGCCACCGAGCTTGCTCCTTGCGGGGCCAGCGTTTCCCCGCTCCAAGTCCTCGTCAGCGTCCGTAAGGTCGTCCTGGTCGTCGTTATCAAAGGTGAGAAGATGCTCGTCCCCCCGCGGCTGGCCAGCGCTGGACGGGGAGAGGCGGGCTTCGCGCTACGCCCGGGCTCACTTGTCCTCGGCCTCGTTCGTCATCATCGGCGACGTTTCCGTGTCCTGGCGCTCGCTGCAAGCAGAAAAATTGAGAATTTTTATACCGAGGAGGTTGCTTGATGCTGAGCTGATGATTGTTGGGGAAGAGAGAATCGCTGATTTAGGTTTGAGTTTTTATGGATTCTTTTGTTCATCTAGAAGGCCTGGTTAATATCTGTGTCAGGATACGTTGAATGAATGGGCCACTGTGGGTAATCCGCCAGTCTTTACAATTTTTTATGACATATTAAATAAAGTGGTTTATGTAATAGTAACTATTCATTTTATTACTGAGAGATTATTAGACAAAGCAGTTTCAATTAAAGGTATCAATATCCAAATAATTAGTGAAATCGAAGGTATAATTCATAATATATACTTATTACTCAGATGAACCTTTTTTCAGAAAAGAACAAAACTCAAACGTTAATTTATTAACGTACCGGATTTATCACTAATGCCGTTATGAGACTTAATTTCTACGTGATTAGTACCTTTAATTGAGAGGTCGCGTGAAATAGGAGTATAACATATGGCATATTACCTATTACCGAAAATTAGTGAGAAGAAAAGGGAGCCATAATCTATCATCAGATATTATGCAATAGCATTCAGTTATATTTATTTGCGTTAAATCGAACTAATTTATAGACAATGGAAAGAAAGCTTATGAAAGAAAGTAGAAATTGAATCCCATTATTTATATTTGATCAATCGTGTAATAAATTATTCACTATGGTTATTATTGATTATTTTTTGCCAAAGATTATAAAGGCAATTTCTGTTACTAGTTTAAAAATGATAAGATCCTTTTCAAAATTTTATTAGACACATGTAAGAAATACCACGATTGCCAAATGTTCCGCGCACTTTATCAGTTCCATCCAAGAAAGCCATTTCTTAAAACGCAAATTGGGACATTTATCTACAACCCAAATGACCATCTATTTTGCTTTAACATCTTATAAAAGTTCCGAAATCTATGTATCCAGTTTTGTTTTCAGTGCCAAATTTTAAATTGCTTATCACTATTCAAGGAATCTCTTGAACTAAAAATTTGTTCTCAGTTAACAATTAATTATTATAAATTAGACAGGAACGAATAATAATTCCATTAAAGAAAATGAAAAATGCACCCTGACAATTAATTCCTCCGTACGCAATATACCGCCCAATCTCATCATAACCAAGGCATGCAGCGCGACGCACAATCAAAATTTATCTCCGCAATTTTCCGGCTGATTATAAAATATTTTGTCAATCCTCATAATGCACATAGCGTGTACCCCGACAAAAGCAAGACCCAGCCTTTTTAAAGCCCGCGTGTAATAAAGAGCCGCCGCAAAGTTCCCCTATACAATGTAACGCCGGCAACTTATTTCACGTCCCGCCGCGAAAGAAGGAACTTTTTGACAGGCGTAGTTAACGACGCTGTACTACAAATAATTCATCTTGCCCGCCGCGGCCGCATCGTGAAAGGGAAAACTCCGGCTGGGCTGTATGCAATAATGATAATCGTGTCTGTCGCGGCTCTTGGCCAGTGAAAAATGGCCGGGCCGCTGAAAGGGATCGAGGAATTTGATAGGCGGCTTAATTAATGTATCGCAATTTTAGCCGGCCGCCGCGAATAATTAATTTACGCGGGCGTGACCGGCCCGACGATGATGAGGGCGCGCGTTCCGATGCCGGGATCACGCGAACGAAAATATGCGAGGGATAAGAGAGGCCTTTTTCTGCTGATGCGCGCGTGATGGGAATGAATTTGATGAGAAACGAGGTTTTTTGGAGGTGGAGTGATTGGTGTTTGGAGCAGTTTTTGGCAGGTTTTAGTTGGTTTTTTTAATTGAGGTTTGCGTTTGAAATGATTTTAGAAATAGAGATGGAGTTTGCTTGATGGACGTCGGCTAGTTTGACGGTTATGGAGTGTAGGGTATCTGTATTTTATAAGCGCTAGTGCGAATCAGTATTTTAATCGAAATATCAATCAAAAGCAATAAAATCAGGTTCAAAATTAAAAAAAAAATGTATAAATGAAATTTGCGAACATCTATAGAAAAAATAAAATATTAAAACACATGAAAAATATCAATTTTTTTAAATCCATAAAATATAAAATTTATTTAATAACTTTCAACTCGTTAAAAGTGAGTTTTAATGAGCACTGCTTTATGCAATCCGAATGTTCGTTAGCATTTTAATAAGAAAAAACTTTTCTTTCGTTATTATACACATTTAATTTTTAGCTATAGTTCTGACGCTATAATGTAAAAAGCAATTTATGAAAGCAGAAGGATTTACAATTCTTCCTAGATGTGTAACTTCTCTAATTATGATTATGGAAAAGTGGAAATAAAATGTCCTATACTAAGGTAAAAATAATTAAAAAAAAAATAAACTAATCGATATTTAAAAGGCTTGTTTTATGCAACCCTTTTAATTTATAAGAAATTTTTATTCTTATTTTGTTTTAAATTAAAAAATTGTACTGCAACAAAGTTATTAAAATGAAAATTTTAATAAAGTAAATTGAATTTATTATTTTTAAAATAATTTGACTCATTTAAAACTTTATTCATTTTGTATAATTTTGCATAATTTTCATTTTATATAATTTTGTTTCGTAACACAATTTATATATTATTTTATTATTATTTTGACCAGACCAGCTGTGGGTGGAAAAATAAAGAAAATAGATGGTCAAAAATTGTTCAACGTCCCATAATTGAGGCGTTAAAAGTGGAAGAAGTAAATCGTCGGAATTAAACTCATTAGAAACTAACTTATTTATTCGAATAACCGAAATGTGTCGATCGTGCTTTTCTTTTATCCCTATCCATGAACTATTACTCTAAATTTAATAATAATGAAAAAACGTAAAGCAACGAATCAATTAAGTACACGTTTTATCTCGTGCAGAAACGTTAAATTTGCAGATGTTCTCGCAACACTAAGTCAATGGCGGCTCCAACTTATCTTTTTTTTAACGCTACCGTTAAAAAAATGCGATATTTTTTAACTCGATTCAACGGTTGCCTCTTTTTCTTATATACTTTTTTACGTGGCTCCCTTTTCTCATTTGACGACTCGCGCGGCTCTTTTCACATTTTTATCTGTTCTTTTTTTCCTTTATGCTTCACTTACCTCGTTATCTCGGCTTTTATCTCCCTCTGGTGGGGCTCACCGCTGAAAGAATATCCGAAATATTTTTGTTAGAAATAGTAAATTGTTTCAAAAAGTCACGTAAAAATGTTAGCGAAAATTTATTAATTATTCAAAAAGCAAAAGTAACGAAAATTTTTGTTAATTTTAATGAAACAAGTTATAGCTCCTCATAGTGGATGAGTATTTTATCGCATTATACAAACATTACTCGAATTTCATTACAGCTGTGCGACGCAGAGTCAAAATCTAATTAGTTGTCTTAACTACTTCAAATGGACAGAATTACGAGCGACGCGGTTTGCAGAGTAAGTGCACATTC
Source organism: Eupelmus urozonus (assembly GCA_900480035.1). Classification (NCBI taxonomy): domain Eukaryota; kingdom Metazoa; phylum Arthropoda; class Insecta; order Hymenoptera; family Eupelmidae; genus Eupelmus; species Eupelmus urozonus. Next base: position 32,845 of record UELX01000044.1, read on the forward strand.
CAAATGACTGCTAAATTTCTAAATATTGTATACAATAATATATTTAAATAATATCAACAAAATTACTACATTTTAATTTTCCTAATATTCAGTACCACGAATTTCATTTTATTTCAGTAATTAATAAATTTCATTCATTACAAAGTCATAACAAATCTTTATGAATCTCTGCCATAAAAATCCATTTCATCAACGTTTATTTCGACATTCCAAAAAAACGTGAAAACTTCCCCTAATACATCATAACCTGCATCCCCCCCAAGGCTTATCAGTCTTTTTCCTCTCCGTATTGCACGCATCCTTCCTCTTTATCTTCGCCAGCGCCAAACTTCCCCCCTCCCCCCTCGCCTCTTTCCCTTATCTGATTTCCTCTCTTCGCCGTTATATTTTTTTTTCTTTCGCAAGGTGGAAGCAGGAGGGGGATTAACAACGCCGTAGGGACGTCTGGCATGAACGGCACTCGGCAAACCGCGACTACGGCGTATCTCGAAGTGGTGAATTCTTTCGGCGAATTCTGTCGCGGCAAAAATTCGAGGCGAGCGGCAAGTTCCGCCTGGAATGTTGTTATTGCTTGCCCGGCGCAGGAGTTTTCTTTTAATATCATCCAGAAGAAAAAAAAAGAGAGCGCGGAGATCGTAAAGGGCACCTGTTACTGGATGACAAAAAATTCGAGTAATTTTTTTAAATCTTTTTTCGTTCGCGAGGACAATTTTACGGTCTGGGAAAGCTCGCGTTTGAATTTTACTTTAAAATTGTTGGCGTTTTGCTGACCGAACTTGCTTTTCGAAAGTAAGATACAAAGTTGGCGAGAAATTATCAGACTTATTTCAATATAATAAATTAAAAAATAAATTAACTTAAATTTGATATTATTCGCGAATTTTTAATAATTCATAAACTTTTCATACACAGCTCTCGCTCTTTTAATAATCCATAATAATGATAAATTGTAAAAACCGACTCTTAACGCATTATACGCTTCCTCATTAGTGCAGTCAGCATAAAATTTCCATACAGGCACACATCGTCCTCGCACTATTAACTCAACGAAATTACCCAGAGAGTCCGTACTCCGCGCTAATGACATGCTAAGCACACCGGCAAAGGAGCCGGCACAGCAGCCTGCTTCCAGAAAAAACAAGAGCACTCGGAATTCACTTTTTTCTTCCAGTAAGCCCTCTTATTCCCCCTCTCCGAGCACCAACACTTTTGGCAGCCTTTGAATATAAATTCGCAAATTACCATAATGTCCCTTTCGATATTAAAACGAAATTGAAATTCAAACTTTCTCCTTTCCAGCTTGCAAGAGCTAAATAAATAAGAGATTCGTCGTAGCTCAGGGTCTCAAGTCTGCGCGCCCAAAAATGAAATCCTTCTATTCTACGCAATATAATAAAACAAAACAATCGAAGGGCCACCCTCCGGCGAATCAGCAAGCGTTCCCAGAAACAAAGGTAAACACAATTTCGGCGGAGCTTTTAAAGCTCCCTGTTTTATAAGTGATTTCTCGCCGCCTGCTGCTACTTCGTTGCGCGAATTTTTCCAACTCGGTAGCACTGCGACGAAAAAGAGCTTAAGCTTTTTCGCGCACATGGGGGAAAAGGACGCAGGCGTCGTAAAATTTTTATGGAATGTTAAAAAGGACGCTGTGTCGACTTCTTTTTTTCAAGGAGATTGTATAGTGACTCGGTGAAGAGCGGGGAGAGTATAAAGCGTAAGAGCTGCGTAAAGTGCATTTAAGTGGTGAGAGCTGCTTATTCGAAAATTGTTTATCGAGAAAGCTTGAATTAGTATCTAATGAGATATTTGAAATTACATTAGTTTTATGAGCGCGGTGTGTGCACAGAGAAAATGAGCTTCAAAGAAAAAAGAGATTTATATACGTTACTTTTATTTCCTACGCGTTCGGCATTAATGAGAAAAAATTCTTTACAAAAACGTATTCAGCATGAATAGCATCATATGATTCCCAACGCGAAGCTTTAGCGATATTAAGCTGAAAGCTTCTCGAGTACGCAAAGAGCATATTTTTTTCAAAACGAAGAGCGCATTTTCTTTATCATCAAGTCTCAGCAATCCTTTATTTCAAGGCATTCATAACATTTCTCCGAAATAAAACCTCGCAAGAATAATATAAACGCTGCCTCGACATCATTGCACTCGTTTGGCACATCTCATCTCCGCGTTTACCCAACCCCTCTTCGCTCACCCCGAAAATTCCCGTACACCATAGCGCACGTAGCGCCGCTTTTTAATTTTAAATCTCCCCCTTTTTCGCGGCAAAAAGCAGCGGCACGTGATACGTGAAATAGCCCGGAAAAAGCTCGCGAGCGCGCGGCTCGTTTTTCAACTCGTCTAATATCGCGGCACTGCCGGGAAAAGCGTTATTATTCACGACAGCCGCACCGGCGACCCTCGATCTTTCGCGGACAGATATAGAGATCGACGGCGGCTAGGGGCGCGCGACTGTAGGTATACGTGCGCGACGCGTACGGTTTTGAAGTGGATAAGTTGCCGGGCTGGGAGCTGCGATTGTTGAAGCTGGTGGACTAATGCAGCGTGTATGGGATTACAAGGGAACGCCATTATTAGCATGGAGGAGTTGGCGGACTGGCGCTGCTTGGTATTAATATGCGGGCCAGGGCTTGGTGGTGTTTGTAGGTTCTGTGTTTGAGTGCGATTTTATGTACGGAAGGTGTTGATTGAGTTGTGAATTGCGGCGCGCTGTTTGTGATGGCTAGGTGCTGTGGTTAGGGGTTTGTTGGTGGGAGGAGGGACGTTTTGTAGGTAATATAATTGGAGGATTTTTTAAACTATTGGGGTTATTACAATGCTTAGAAATCTGCGGTTTATGCGGTAGAAACGAAATTTGAGGATTTTTTGAAAATGGTGTTTACATCAGTTTTGGAGGGGTGAACAGGTCTAATGAACTTATTTTTAGACTATCATTTTCTAAACTTTTCAAATACATATTTACCACGATCAAAATAAATATAAATTTTATTTATTTATTTAAATTTAATTTATTTTCCCCTATGAACGTTCGAACTTCATAATAATGTTTTTTAGTAATAATTACTTTTAAATAAGTTTTATTATTATTTATATAAAATTAATACTGAACTCTAAAATTTGAAAATTTAATTCCAGTGTTGATCCAGTTGCCAAGCACTTTGAATGATTGGTACGTTTTACCAATTTGCAGCAAGGGGAAAGCGTATTTTTTAAAGTTGTAACCGTAATTATATTAGTATTTAATATATGTAAGTGAATATTAAGCTAAATTACTTTTGAACTCATTTTCTCTGATCTCACTTTTAAATATTCAAACCTCAATTTCTCTAAAACCCAAAAAGTGGACAAATTTAATTTCTATAGGAGGCCACAGAAATAATGATACACTTGAGTATATTTGTTTTCATTGTCGTAATGAAGAAGAGATAAACATTAATGTATAACTGAGTTTATTATAATATTCTAATAAGCTAACGTTTGTAAACGACAAGATTAAATATTCAAATGCAATCACTTTGGGATTTCACAAAATGAGGATTAATTATTCAGAAAAGCCACGCTATTAAGCTCATATTTGATTTTGACGTGCAATTTAGAACTCGAGAAACAGCGTTAATCCAGTCACAATATTAATTTTAATAATAAAGCTTCAATTTAAATTATGAAACCATTTGAATTTAGGTTAAGAAACTACTTGAAATACAAAATTGCTGGTATTTATTAAATAAATTCTATTTATTAATTAATCTCTGAATAAAAGCTTAAAAAACCATCAGAATTATTATATACAATCCTTGAAATTATCATTGGATTTAATCTTTACTAAATCTCCATTAATAGCTACATTCTAACCGCACCAATAAATCATCGACTACAATACAATTGGAACAATCACCTCAACATCCTTATCATCCCATGAAACTTAACACTCACCGGCTCCAATACCAAACCTCAATCTCAAAATTATAACTCCCGTTCGAAAATCCTTTACAGTCGCAGATCGCAATCTCAATTAAAATAAATTCCAAAACCCACCGCGGAATCCTCAAAGTACTTATCTTTAACAGCAGGCGATCAGATCAAGTCGTTTACAACCCCCTGCTACAGAATCCCCCAACGTACTCGTGAATCCGATATCAACACTGGCCCATACTTGAGCTCGCTCGCGCGATCCCAAAATCGCTCTTCGAATTGTTATACATACTCGTGCTAAGAGAGGGCTCGGCGCGCGCTTCTCGAGAGCATCTCGGCTCTATGGAAACCCTAGAAGCTTCGAGTGGATTAATTTGAATCTCGTATTACAAGGGCCGCAGAGATAGGCAGGCTGATAGAAATGAAACTTTCCAAGGGCGAGGTCTCAATCTGTTAAAGTCGAGCTTTAATGAAAGAGTTATTGGTTGGAATTCACTTTAATCGCATGGATATTTCGTTGTAATGCGAAGCTTGAATCCAACAGCTAAATTTGATGATAAGCATACTTTTGCCGATTTTATCTGAAATTACAATAACCAAATTTTTATAAAAAAAATTATGCCTTCGAAAAGTTATATTAAATAATAAAGAAAAATAAATAAACTACAAACGTTAATAAACTCTAAAACGAGCGGTAAGCCCAGAAAATTAGAGTCACCCCCAGACAAAAAAGCGCCACTCTAAAGAACTGCAATTTCATTCAGATCTCAGCGCGCGTGGGCAGTTTATCGCCCGGTGAACGCTCGCTCTATCCTCCGCCAAGACAGACGAATCGTCCTCTTAATCCTGTTTTGCCATTCCTTCCCTGCGGCAAAATTGCCGGATACAAATGCCGCGAAATAATAATGAAAATCTTTTCTCGCTCGCGCGCCAGACGAAATTAAGGGAGGCGACAAACTCGCTTCTAATTAGGCGCGGCTGGATCCCAGAGCACGAGGCTCGGTCTGATTAGTGGAAGAGGTATGATAACTGCGAGGGTCACGAAAGCCGCTAAATGTTCTTGGGGAGTTGTCAGGGCTTGGAGATAAAGAGAGCGTATGTCTTATTAGATTTTGCGCTGAGGAGTAATATTGTTGCTCTGTTGTTGAAGGAAGATTGTGCTTCTTGTTTGATAAGATGGATAAGAGCTATACTCTGGGAGGAGGATGAAAAGGGAGGTCTGGAAGGGTTATCATAAAATGTTTGATGCGGCAATAAGTGATGTAATTTTATGGATAAGGGGACGTAAACTTCAAATTCAACTGGGTGGTTGAGGTACATAAAGTGGAGAGATTTTGTTTTTTAAAGTTGGTTTTAAAAAATTTTAATAAGATGGTTTAGAATTATCTTATCTCTTTAAAGTATGAATAATAAAAAATATAACAGAAGTTCTGTTCATTTAATGCATAACCACGTGGATTTCTCGTTCTACTGAAAAGCCGAAATGTTAACTTTTAGCAGCTAAAATTAAAACTGTAGTAGGGTTTATTTCTCAACTTTCTTGCAAATTAATTATATTTTTGTATTTTGTACAAAACTTTATTATAAATAAGTACAACTTGATGTGCCTCGTCTATTATTATGTCTACGAATGCAGAAGAAATGAAAATCTCCCAAACAACAGAGGAAAAACTTCAAGAGTAAAGGAAATTAAAACGGTGCAAGAACCGTATATCGATGGAAAATTGCGAAAGCGGAAAATTAAGCTCACAGAAAAAGCTGCATAAGACTGATAGAAAAAGCTCTAAAAGAGAAGAAGGAATGAGTAATGGGAAAACGAATAACGGAACCAAGAAGACTCAAACTTAACATTTCACAAAATTAATTTCCTCTACCACGCTACCAATCTCTCTTGAAAATCTCGAGAACGTGAAGTTAATTCTAGCCATTAAATAAAAATCGTCAGGTTTTCCGTTGCTCAAAATTTTGATGAACGATGAAATCTATCTCTTATTTCGAAATTTCACGATAGCATCCTCACCAAAGTCACAAGCATCTCTCGAGAAACGTCGAAGCTCGACGATTGCCCAACGGATGCGCGTTGCGATCTGCTCGCAATCAAACGGAATACACGGCGAACTAGTGAAACGCTTCGAGGACTCATCACTGCTACCTCGATCTAGGCTACGTGCGCGCATAAGCTCCCTGCTCGCATGATGCTTTCATCTCGATTTCGTGACGCTTGGCTGCTCTATTTTGCACCCAATATAGGTGAAAATAGATGGCAAAAGTCAAAAGGGTTGTGCGTTGCGTCGATGAAGCTATTGGTGGGTTTTGTTAGAATAGAGGAAAATATTTGTATTACTCGAATACAATTTATTTAAATTATTTAATACGTAAAAATGTATGCATGGAAATGTTTTACGTCAAAATAGAAAAACTTTTTTATTGATAAGTTAATTCTGATGATATTGGTTGCAGTAATAAACTAATAAAATCCAAATGAAGGAACGTAAGTCATTATGAAATATTTTATGAAGTTCTTTGACGTGCGTACCGTAAAAAGCTCGATGGCAAGGCCGTATTTTTCATTATTCTCTATTTACACGGTCGAATTACTTTTCAATATTGCGCGGGTGTATTTTCTATTCATTTCTGTAAGTTGACTGTATTGATTCGCGTTTCCTCGATACTCGCTTTGATAATGATAGATCGTTATTTGCGAGATGAAAATTAAATGAAATACTGGCGACCTTCGATACATTCTTTTCTTCTGAAAAATGTACACAACGTTCGAAGTATCCGAGTAAAAATATTCTTTTGTTTCAAGTTTACGATAAACAATTAAAATACAAATTAATACCGAAGGGTTTCATTTGAATTATCGATAATCGTAAATAATGAATCCAATTCTTTCATACGTATATAAAGAAATTTATTTACTTTTTCTGCCGTTCTTTTACCGCAGTTATTTAAATATCAACTGTACGAAGCAGAATAATACATACACAATTTTTACGAAGATTATTTAAACATTTAATTTAAAACTTTAAAAATTAAAAAAATTAAAAAATCCTTGAAAAATTAAAATTTTAAACTCTCAAAAAAATCCCAACTTCCCCCGCTATCTTGACATCACGAGCCCCAGTCTGAATAATATTAGCGAAACGCGTTCCAGATAACCTCAAACTTCACCCTTTCATGCCGCGTTTAGTAAATAAACCACGCGGGGGTACGCTATCAGCTTGTCGCGGGCGCTTTCAAAAAACTTTGCGCGCCGCGCGGCTCGAATGTTAATTTACAAAACGACCTCTCTCTCACCTAGCGAGCAACTTTTAAACCTGCGCGATAACCATAGACAATGCAGTGACTGCTTCCCCCGCGTTATCTACCCCTACCTAACGCGCGCTGGCCCTGAAACTTGTCGTATAAATTATGCCAATCTTTTGCGTTCTTCATAAAAGCGAAGAGCTTACGGAAAGTCCTTGGCGGATCGTTTCCCTATATATGTATGTAATCGGCGCACTCCAATTTCCGGGGTGTATGAGAAAGGGGATTTTTTACAGCGCGTATTCATCTTTTCAATTTTTCTGCCTTCGGCGCGAGGATCACACGAGAGCGCATTTTTCTCACGACGCGGGGTTGGTTTTGTTTGGGTGGTTGTTGTCTGTGTGTGAAGAAGTATTGGGAATGATCGGTTAACTTTTTTAGTTAAGCTTGTGAATGAATATTTATTAAAGAGTGGATGTACGGTCTAAAGGTGGATTTCGTCGAATAAATTTGAATGATTTTACTTGCTCTATTAGAATACGTACATAATTGGATAAATTTGAAATTCGAGTTGGATGTTCAAAAACTGACATTGAGAAAGTAAATCTTATTTATTTCATCGAATATAATAAATATTATTTTCATTCTATAAAGAGTTAAGAGATAGTTTTAACAACTGTCTTGCTATTTACATCTGTTACTACTTAAGAATGATACAGATGTTATATTTTCCTACATCTCGTTTTTATTCCATAATTAATAAATTATAATCATAAATTTTTGTACTTCGTTCTTGCATTCTTTAAATCCCCTTAAACCAAACATCTCAGCTACTACGCGCGCTGCACTATCAGCTCCAGCGCCACCGTTTTATTATCCAAGTAATTACTCAGCTCCGCCATCTGAAGCCAAAATCTTCATAACATTACTTCCCCCACTTCCGCGGAAACCGTCAAAACCAACCCAACCAGCGCTCCCAATAAACTTTAGGCACGTGCTCTCACCGTCTCCGGCGCGCTCAACGCCTCGCCTATACGCAACGCACGCAAGACTCAAACGAGAACGAAAGCCGCGAGATAGCGAGGGTCGCCGCGAAATTGCATCTACACGTGCGTATCGAGGCGTGCGAATTTCAGCCGACGCCGGAACTCGACTAGGAAATTGCGAAAGCGCGTGCGTATGTGCGCACGAGCGTGTTAGAGATTTTGGGTATATGTAGGCGAGAGCGTTTTGATGGAAGAAAAGTCGAGGCTAAGTGGCTGCTGCGAGTCGAGAGCGCGTTTGAAGCCGGAAATCCCGGAGGACGTCCGGGCGGCGCGAGGAGAAAAATTGAATGTGGGTTAAACGCGGAGCGAGGCCTTGCGGCTCTGCCGTGTGACGAGCCGGTTTTTAGGAGACTGATTTGGAGATTGCAGCCGGAGATTGAACGACGGTTTTTAAGTTCTTGAGGGAGAGCTACTTTGGGGTTGGTTAGGTAAATTATATGCTGGGGTTGAGAGGTTGATGGAGACGTTTATCGGAGAATCTTGATTGACTTGGATAAAATATGTCACTGCTTATTCTACCTATATAATATTATACGTTTAGCCATACTGTTATATGACATGTCAATCGAAGTTAGATTTAAATTTTACTTTAGTACCCAAAATAGTTTCAGTTTAATAAAACTAAACATTCATTTTCTTTGACGGTAAAAAATAAGAAAAAATCATATCTTAATAGGATCTGTTACTAATTCTCATTGCCGATAAAATAATGCACCTATTTTTCGTAATCATTCAAACTCTCATAAAACTCTAAACCCCTAGCTGGCCAATTTATTTAAACAATCACCCTCTATCGATCCAAATCCAGCCAAACACCACCCGTATGTATCCACCAACCTCATGGACAAACAAAACATCGTTCCCAATAAAGAGAAACGAAGAGAAGAGAAAGCTCGAGCTGCAAATGACAGAGGAAGACGAAGCCGCAAGACGAATTGAACTGAGATCGAGGACGAAGCCAGATCGCACAAGCAGCTCCAATAGCTCCAGCTTCGCGCGACCGGCTTGAAATTAAGTTAGTTAACTAGCAGCAACTTCGGCCGGCTCCGTTGATCTACTCGCGCCACTGATATGTCGCCTTCAAAGAGCCATTCGCGGACGAGGCAATCAGACCTGAAATGCAATCGGAGAGGTTCTTTGTGGCTGCTTCTGCGCGTAGATATAAGTGCGCGATGGGGGAGAAATTTCATTTTGACGTGTATGAGGAGAGGCACGTTTATGAACGTCTCTGCCGAGCTGTGACGGTAATTTAAGGTGAATTTTGCGCTCCTTTTGTATCGACGTGAAATATTGTAGAGCTCCAGTTTTATTTCGATGAAAAAGTTGAGAAGAAGAGATGTATTACGGTTTACGCGCGGCTGGGTCTTCTGTATTTGCCCGCAATTTCAGGTGATACGTGTAAATTAAAAATGAATTCTATGGTAAAGATGGTTTTTTAAAAAATGTGTATGAAGCGTAATCCATTAATCAGAGTTCAAGAAAGCTTTGGATTAAAAAAAATATGTTCTTTTATATGAAATGAAAACGTTGAAAAATATCAGGCGAAATATCGTTTAAAATTTTATAGTTTTTTCGAATGTTTCTACTCTCGCGTGTTTTATGTATGAAGTATATATGATTGATCTCGACAAAAACGTTTATTTACCTTCATCTCTACTTTCAATCACAATAATTTTTCATTATTTTATATTTCGAAGCTAAATCAATATTTATACTCTAGTCTGCAATATAACTTTTATAAATAACTCTCATAAAACTTAATAATAAGTAAATTTAAATATTATACTGAGCATTTCAATAAAACATCATACGTTCACGGTACACTAAAACATCCCGAGATTTCACATACCATTCCCAAAACATTTATTCCATACAAAAATACATTTTCCATTCCCGGAAACCCAGAAACACATTTGAAATAAAATTCGTATATGGCACTGCGCTATTTCATTTTCAGCGATACACGCATCAAGACGACAATGGTCCAGCCAGTGAATGAAGGCGCAATAGAAAGTCAAAGCGACTCTCATTTGCCGCTCCTTAAGTGGAAAACTTGAAATTTTCCGCTCCCAATATTATAATCAAGGTCGGGAACAATGCGGGACGCACGAGCAAAGAATTTCTTCGGGGCAAAGCGAACTCGTGACTTTTTATCGTAAACAGTCGCTCGGTCCTCGTTAAGTGTGCACAATAGTCGTGTTTGTCCGCCCGCTTTCGAGAGAGCAACTTTTATAATGTTTCCTTCTTATTAAGGCCTCAAACGCCTTGGCTGCTTTTTTCGAACTTAAGAAGCTAAAGAACCGCCGGATGGCAGTTCGAGCGTGTTTTTTTTTCGTCTAATGATTTTGTGCACGTGGAATGTGCACTTATTAGCACTGGATAAGTACTGAGGCAAAGGAATCGCAAAGAATACACCGGGTATTACAAGCTTGAAATAATTTTGCATAAAGTTTAAGCTTTTTCGTGATTTAAATTCTAGTTCCAAGATTCATAAAGCAATTTAACAAATTTCACCGAGACTTTAAAATGCACAAATTCTGTACTGTCCAAACTTTTTGATCGCGCTGCTCTGCGTCGCATGAAGCATTTAAATAAAAACGAATTTCTCATCTGCCACACACGGGTGAGTAAACAGCAAGGGAAGCACAATGGAGAAATAAAGAAACGGAGAGAAATTGAAGAGCGGCAGCATCAAAAGCAGGAGGGTAAGAAACAAAGGCGCAGCTTATTAAAGCAATAAATCTTACCAAATATATCGGATAGACTTCATCTTCAAGGCCGTGGAGTTCTCCTTGCATTTATAGGCCAAAACCTGCTTGACGCTGCTCACGTCCACGGAGGGGAACCTCGACGTCACGTACGCTGAAACACATCACAAAGAGACATCGCGTCAGTCATTCGGTTCATCGATTCTCCGCTTCTTTCTCTCGCTCCACAGGCAAGGACTAACAATTTTTTTTCTTTTCTCCTGAGCTCTCTATTGCCAGGGACTGTCGAGCCGCGCGGCTAATCTCGTTACAATGTTAGACGCGAGCGAACGGAAAATTTTCTCGCGCTATTCGACGTGAGAAAGAGAGCAATTCCAGAGCCGCCAATGGAATTTCACGCGCGTTTAGGCGAGGTCTTTTTTAGTGGTGCTCGCTTTTGAAGGATTGAGAGGTTGATATTTTTGTTGGTTGGTTAGAATTGTGGGACTGATAAAATGCAACTTACGCTATTTTATAACATTTATAAATTTGGAAAATTGAGTTAAAGTAAAACAGAATAAGTTATACAGTATTTATGGAAAGCTTTTTATCCGTTTAAGCATTTGCCAAAGATTCTCTTCGTTCGCAAAAAATTATTTTAAAACTAAATTAATAATTCAGTTTCAGTGAAACTATTAAGCCATATTTTATCAAAAGTTATATAGAAAGTTTATTCAAGTCAGGTCACGTTCTCAAAGTCCATAGAAGTAGAAGCTTATACATTATATTTTGTCACCAAATTCTTCAATCTAAAAGATCTTAAAGCAAGGATGCAAAGTCTTGAAAAGTTATATTAATTAAATTTGAAAGTACGTCATCTACAAAAAATAATTTAAAATGATGTCATAGAGGTATAATACATGCACTAGTTTTGCTTATTTTAAAACAATGAGCATTTACTATTATTTTATAAACTGAGTCCCTATTTACATAGCTACTGCCATTAAGGAGTTAATGAGCCCATAGATTAATTATGAAAATAATAATTTCAATAAAAATCTGAAAATACAGTCGAGGTTGCACGTCATACGGCTGGCTACGTCATCTCGATAATATTTATTTAAATTTCTAGATAGGTCATTCTGATTACACAAACTATGCGCATCATAAGATATGAATAAGCAAATTTTTACTGCACACAATTCTGTTTAAAAAAGCATGAAAAAATTTTTTATATAATAGTACATTTCGATACGGGTGTGGAAGGTGATTATTTGTCTCGTGAGACGTTTTTCACCCGAGCAAAGCGAGCTCAAGCAATTTTGAGGTTAGAGTGGCATAAAATAATTTATTTTTTCAATTTTAGAAAAACATCCATATTATAATAACAAATTTTATTCAAAATCTTTGAATGCCTTGTGATTGTAAACGTAAATAAATTATAAAAACATTGAAAGTATTTTACAATCAAAAATTTAATATGTATCAATATCAATCACATGTAATGTGTCATCGACTTTTTATGACATAAGTCATAAAATTCCAAAGAACGAAGAATCGCACTCTACGCAGCAGAAAACATACGTTCATATTTTATGTTTGTATGAAAAAACGATAAATCCGGTTGCTGAATACGCTTCAAATCATCTTCAGATGTCCGGTGTGCCTCTTACTACAGACACGTAAGTTTATAGGCTCTTTTATACATTATTTTATCACAGTGAGCTTTTAAAATAAAAAAATAAAAAAAAATAAACAATATTAAAAAAAATATTTCAGTGCGAAATCAGCTTGCAATGTTAACAACAATAACTACTATTTTTTATTTCTTTTACATATTCCACAATTTTTTAGAATCTAATAAAAAACTTCTTTTCAAAACTGCAAACCCAATATAAAAATACAGCGAATCTCAAATACCTATTCAAAGCCGAACCCAACGAACAAACAATCGCGAAACTACGCATTTTAGAGCCGTATAAAACTCATAAATGAAAACCCTCAAGCCGGTCCTCGCATTTTTTTCTTATATTGATCCAGTATAATACCGCGCGTACTTTGCGATTCACCCCCTTTTTACTATTACTATTTTCTTTTTTTAAAGCTCGCGCGATACGTTACCGATATCGATCGGCGCATAAAAATGGATTGCGCGCAGCCTGCGTGCTCTCGTTCGAGGATGAGCGGAAGTTTGCGGGGCTGTAATCGCTCACTTCCGCCGGATATCACGATTTTGATATCGGCCGCGCGCGCGAGAGAGACTCGGCTCGCGCGCACGCCGTTAATTTTCTGAAAAAGTGAAGCTGACGCTTCGGACGCGGCCGATCGATCTTGCGCTCTTGTAGTCTGTATAATCGAAAACACAGCTGACTGCGTGTTTTACAGTTTCGTTGTTTTATTCCGTCGCTCTTTGCCAATTTCTGTTTTTACGGCTGGCGGCGTCATTACCCGCTGGAATAAAGAGCGCGCGATTGCAGTTTTACGGGGGTGGTTCGGGAAAAGGATTCTGCTGATTCGGCATGCTTATTCGCGATGCGTCGTTTTTTGTGGTTGGAAACATTGATTTATGGGTGGATGTGCAAAATTTGATTGGTTGTTAATACTAATGTACTATTTTTTTGAGTTTATAAAACGTGAAGTTAACTTTTTCTAATAAAACTATTATTTTATATGTAATAAAAATTGCAATAAGAATTCAAACAATAATATTGATTCTTTTAAAAGCGTCGATATAAACTGATATTTTACGATTACTGAAACTATCCGCATAAAACATCGAGCTAGTTATAACCACAGAGTGATTACTATTTTCCGAAATCTAAGATTACTCGAATAAACTTTAACAGCCAAGAATGACGCCTTGAGGCTTGGATTCAAAACATTAACCGTATTGAAGGCTTTCATTCGCTTCACTCGCTTGATGGCAAATCTGGAGAACGCGTTAGTGGGCGATTACTGATTAGATCGTTTGCACGATACCGTAAATATTTTACGATAAGAGAAGTGTGCGTGACTTGAAAAATAAGAAAATCTTTAGAAACTATTTTTGCCTTTAAATGTGTATATTCACGTCGCATTGCATTTTAGATTAACTGATTAACTAAACAATGTTATGAAAGATAAGCTTTACTTAAATCAACGGAATCAAAATATTAACATATACTATTTTACTTTATTTTATCATCCTTTAAAATTAATCTAAAATCGAAATTCTTCGTACGCTTTGCTTACCCCCCTTTTTCAATGACAAACTTAATCACATTGACTTTCACAGCGCCGCGTCCACACCGCGCCGTAATCATTTACATTGACTTTCAAACGCTCTCGGATTTTTCAACGCGTTCAAATTAACTTTTCCACGTCCATCAAAAAGGCCCAACTCTATTACCCTCGACACATTTAAAATTCGATCTTTCTGCGCGCGCTCTCGCCGTGAATGCAAATCACCCTCGCTCTCCCTCTCCCTTGCAATTAACTTGAATTTCAGGGCTGGAAATGGAACGAGCTAGTTTTGGTCGCATGTGCATCCGGCATTGTTTTTGCGTTCACTAAGTGTGAATTGATGGGTATAATGCAACGCGCACACATCGCGGTCGCCGGATCTAATTAGACTACGTCGCGTTTGCGAGTTTTGCGGTGCCGGAATCTTTACGAGAAAGCGTTTCTTGTGTGTCTGTTTTTAGGATTAGTTTCGTGTGTGGATTTATTTATTTCGTAGATTTGATCGAAACAAACGTAGGATTCATTTTGTTTCTTCCAATTCTGAGCAATTATATACACATTTTTTCTGCAATAAATTTCAATTATATTTTCAAACAATAAAATTGACAAAGTGGTAACTTTCATTTTCATTAAAATTTTGTTTTTGTCATTCTATATATCAATATTTTTATTAGATGACTTTTTCATTAATTTAGTATTTTTCTGTGGCCTTGATTTATTTTTTACGCAGTTATTGGGTCATATATGAAAAAAATTAATTGAGATCATGCCTACAGAAAATCAAATATCTGATATCGCACAAGCTATTAGTCAAAGGTTACATATTTTTACGGGAGCTAGAATCACTATATCATTTCAAAAATAAAATAAATACAGAACTATATATTTTAATTAGAATTAAATTTTTTAGTATTAATCTAAATTGACAGATTGAATTTTCTTTTTAAATACGAGCAACATTGAAAATATTGGAAATTTTATGCAGTCTTAAAAAACAAACAATTTTCAGAAAAATTTTAATAGAAAAAGTTATTGCTTTTTTTAAAAATAAATGAATTGAAAATATTCGATATATCTACCTCACGCGATCGAATAGAAAAATATTTTTAATACTGCGAACCCATAGACAAAACCCATTTTATTTTTTATTTCACAACAACTCTTCTAATCTTTTGTACCCAAATCAATTAAACTCTCAATAAAAAGAAAAAAAAACAATAAAAAACATAAAACCCGTAGAAAAAGATTAACGAGCCGCCGTCTCCATAACACGTGCCCCTCATTTAACGCCTCATTAACCGCACTAAATACGCCAACACGCTGTTTATACGTAAATAAACATAAAGGGGTTGTTAGCCCTTGACGCGCAGATTGAAAGAAAAAAGCCCCGGCGCTAAAGTAGAAGAAAGGTCAGCGGCACCGCAATTCCGACCGGATAAGTGCCGATGGCTCTTTGTCTGCGCGGCGGTAATATGCCAGTATGGTTATTGGCGCGCGGCGACGACGAGACCCAGCCAAAGCCGATATTGAGCCTGTCGATCGAGCTTCGTGGATGATACCGAGAATAAGATTGCGCTGAATATATCGTTGAAAAGGGGAAAATATTCCGAGGACGTCGACTGTTGCAGAATAATTTTTTTGTATTTTCTTTTACTTTGTTTTACTAATTATTGCCTATGACTTAATAATATTAATAGTGAAGATTTATAAATTATAGTAAAGGAAAATTTTACGTATAAGAGTAATATTTGGAAGTATTTACTTTTTTAGTAATTATTAAATGAATTCATAGTAGCAAGTTTCAAGGTCTAAAAGAAAAATATTTTCGTATTTTTGAATTCATAGAATACAGTTGAAAACATATCTATTATGTACCCATGTATTGTATTGGTTTAAAGAAATTGCAAAATTAACCCACTTCTTAGAGGCAAATGACGCAAAACTAAAAGCTTTCAAAACATTTCTTCTCTAGCACAGTATTCACAGGGAAATAATAGACATTTTCCATTAGTCTCATGTATATTTCACTTGAATTTAAGCTGTGCTTGTATTCAGACATAAAATATTCTTGACTCCAAGTAGGCCATCAAATCACCTATTTTTAGAAATGATATTAAATTTTTTCATAATAACGATTTGATATGAATAGAATCATGGAATTTCAAATATAAAACAACTTTTTTCAATGAGTTCAAAATCTAAATTTTTACGCAGATAATTAGCATTTACCTAATCATTATTGCTCATGTTGATTTCAACATTCTAAAGAAAAAAGAAAATGTAAGTTAATTACTCTTATTTAATTAAGTAGATGACGATTTGCTTTTGGATATACTTATTAAAGTTTCTTTCATATAATCTGTGAATAAGCCAAATTTACGTAATGATAATTATTTTGTTATTTACTTAAAATACAAAGGACTATTGAATTTTCAAACAAAAAAAAAATGTTTAATAGTCAGCTTTCTAAATTCGCGAGAAAGTCTTATTCACAAAGAAAATCCTGTGCTTTTACGGATATTTTCTTTTCAGGGACGGTGCTACATTCTGTACTTTGAGATACCATTCAGCTATTCGAAAGGATTATTTTCTTAACTTTTGAAAATATCTAGGCCGTAAATCATGCAAAATTAGAGAATTTACCCCTAACTAAAAGATATTTATTTCAATGAAGTAAGTATTATGCATTTAATAATCAAAAATTTAATCTTTAGTTCGGATTCAATAATTTTAAGAAAAATTAATAATTAAATTTACTTTGAAACTTTCTTCTCTTCAATAAATAATATACGATATTTTTTTAACAAACAGCAGAAAAGTTAAATTGAATGTCATTTATTGCTCAGCGATGCCTTTACTGCATTTAAATCTAAAAACTCTTATTGCCGTCATGCTGTTTATTTGCATAAATATCAAAGTTTAATTTTTTTTCCAAATGTACTTTAATTTCACTTCCGGCTCCGGCGCTACCTTGACTCTTAAAAAAGTTTAAATCACAAGGAAAGTTTAAAATGCAAAAAGAAGGAAGCTTGAAAAAGAAAGCAGCGGAGAAAATAACGAGATAAAAATACAGCCTTATGCGCAGGAGAATAAAGAAGTGAGCATAACTTAGAGGGGCGCGCGTAAACCTGGAGTACGATATATGTATGTGGGGGCATCGAATTTGCACCGGGGTTCCTGCATTTATGCTACATTAAATTTTACTGTTATAGTCGCATATTCCTCGTAATTGCATTTTGCTGAAGCGCTTGTAACACGAACATTTTAGTTAAATGGCTTTATAATATACTGATAATAAATTTGTAAATATGTGACACGAGACGCAAAATAAACCGTGCATTAACCGTCATACTCCGAGTAGGGACATTTGAGTTTCAGTGCTTTTTTATCGAAAGTTTTAAATTTAAATAGAATATAAATTTATGGTATACGTTTTTAATTCAGCCTTAATTATTTTACGACAAGTTTTACGTACGAATCCATTTACTTAGGAAATTCATCGCGATAAAAGTGTTCAAACATAAACTAAAATCTGCGAAAATTCTTTAAAAAATATAAGTTTCCGTCTGGGTCAACTTTTTTTAGTTATCTGTTCCTCCACCTGCTAGGTGGAAACCAGTTTTCTGTTTTCACCAGCGAAATTTATATCCTCAGGGTACAATAGTTTTCTCCTCTTTCCGATTTATCATGATGTTTTCTAAAACAAAGTGTATCTGTATCGTACTGACGATGGCCAGCAGGCACACCAATGGCCGAAAAACTTATTTAATATTTTACATCATGTTATTAATTTCTCTTTTTATAAACCTTTTTCTCAGACTAAACTTTTACGTTAACAATCCAATCCACACAAATACATTCCCTACGCTAAACTCGACCAGCAGTCGTGAATCGTTCGTTTCCTCCAACGAAACCCGTCAGCCCGCCTCTAACCCACCCATTAATTCCAACCTCCCTTTCAGCGCTTACCAGCCCAAACCACCCAGCAGCGGCATTACATCGTCCAGCTCTCCCACCACCGCGTAATATGATAATGCGAAACTAGCACTAGCAGCGCACATCCGCGCTTGTATACTCACATATGATAGCCTGGACTTTGGCCTTGTCGAGGGCGGGCTTGACGGGGCGCTCGGTGGCGGTGCCGGCGCGGCTCCAGCGCTGCCCCGTGACCGAGCACGTCGCCAGCTCCGTCGGACTGAAGAGGATGGCTGCGAGGCCCCGCGTCAGCTTTCGGTAGTCGCTCCACTTCACCGCGCGCAGCTGCTCCTCGCACACCGCTATGCCCTCGCCTAGGTGTACCTGTTGACGGGTTAGATGATGTTTAGATATACGGGGAGTTGTGTGGGTTTGCTTAGTTTACGGGGTTGGTTACATGATGATGAGATCGATTTTGGACGAGGCTCGGGTTGGATGGGTGTGAGGGATTTATGGACGGGTTAATTTAGTGCTGTATTGAGTTGTATGGCTTGGGATTTGCTTTGTTGGGCGTGGATTATTGATTTACGAAGGGTAGAAACAATGGGAAGAAATCAATTGCTTTTTTCTGGTTTGTAAAAGGGATGTTGTCGAAATAGTCTGTTTCGTAACGGGTTTACAAACGAAACTCAGTTATTTAATAGACAATTTCCTTTATTACATGAAACAATGTGCAAAATCAATTGTTCGATTTTTTTACAGATTGTCGTCCATCATTTACCCACAGAATACCATTCATATTGACACATATTTTTATCGTGTATGTGAAAGAATTAAAAATTAAATTCAATTGAAGTGCTTGCGATGCACGTGGAAGTTTGATATGATAAAGTGTCAGATACAAGAACACGAATGACTCCTAAAATTTCAATAATTAATTGTCTTTAAATAGCGATTCTCAATAAATGGCATATCATATTTCATCTGATATTTCATGTATCAATAATAGTTATATTAGTGAAATATGGCAGTCAGAGAAGCAATCAAAATGTAATATAATATAAAGCCACTAAAGAACACTTTATATTGATATGCTGTCACAGTATACTTTTTTAATTAAATTACTAGTGACCACTCACGTGAATATTCAATTTATTTGAACTATCCACAAACATTTAACCTCACATCAGCAGCATAATATTAGCATTTATCTTATTTACAAAACACATTCAATACAAACTAATATCTTTTGAATAATAATTTTGTCATTCGACCAATGCAATCAAGCTTCAACATCAACACATTCCAACTTTCAAAGCTTGAAAATTCCAATTTAATTTCTCCACACACTCACAATTAAAACTATCACCCCAACTCTCCTCACAAACAGTAACTCTACTCTCCTTATCAATTTTCACTTTCCACCGCGCCCCCAAGTAACACATACCCACGAATGATGGATCCCTTTTTATTAACAGAACATTAGCTCTCCGACATAAAACCACTCTTTAATGTGAGTCCGCCCCCAGGGGAAAAAGCAGCCGGCAATACGCGGCCGGCTCTACTCCGGAATCTACTCGCCGGCGCGAGAAAAAAAGAGATGACTTTGAACCGCGTAAAAGCCGTTATACTCGCCTGCTCGTTATTTATGAATTCGCTCTTCTCTTTCCTCCCCCTGGCTTTTAACGGCGCGGCCGAACAACGTAACTAATAGCCCGGTAATGCGCGACTCGCGATTCATATTTCAACACAAAGGAAGCCTGTATATGCATATATATGCGTCCATGTTGGAGAATTATAGAAGAGACGCGCGCGTGTCCGTCGCGCGTAAACAGATACAAGGGAGAGGGTGGATACGTGAAACGTGACTCGAATGGTCCGGCTATTTGATTCCGCTTCTTTTTTCTATGGACTGTATGGAAATGCGGGGGGAAGGGTGGGACAGACAGTGGACCAAGGGATTTGTGAATATTAGCTCTCATGCTGAGAGCTAGTCGGTGTATCGGCCTTTTATCCAGGCTTTGGTATTATGGATTTGGAAAAGCGATTTGCTCGCTTTAGCCCGCCTCGAGGGGGATGAATTCTCTTTTTTTTTTTCATTCACTGCTGGATTTTATATTAATTGTCGGAAGGTAGAGTTCCACTTGTGCTGAGAATTAAATTGAAATCCGCGTTGAATAATGGATTGTGAAAGTCATAGAAAATGCTCTTATTCATGAAAGTTTATAAAAATGTGGGTGGGGTGAGCCATATTTTATTCAAAATAGGTTCCCCCATGAAATCATTTGTCGATAGACAACTTGGCCAACCAAATTTATGATGAAAACTGATAAAAAATCAACTAAAAATGCTGACCTCAAAAAACTCCATTCTGTATCACTACCATTTTGCGCAATTTTCAAGCTGCGCTTTAATTTGACTCGGAAAAGTAGTGCAAAAGAGTTAAATCATTAGACGATAAGATAGCTCAGCTAACAGAAGTTTGTACTCCGTACGTTGTAAGAACCAATATTATAAAGTAACCGTTGGAATTTCAAATTACTTTCCGCCAAGTTCGTGACCTCGCATAAAACTTTCAAACAAGTTCAGTGCTGCTGAAGGTTTAGCAATGTTATCAGCAGCAATCGACAAGAAACAAGTTTAAGCGACAGATGTTCAATTGATAATTTGCTAACTCAGTAGTTCTCGAGATCTTAACTTTCAGTACAATTGAAATATTAAAAGCTTTACAAGCGTTACGGGAGTAAGACAAATCTTAATCGGTGTTAATTCGATTGAAATAAATTACATGATTAATTAATGAATAAAGTGTACATCTATTAGAGCAAAAGAGATATATATGCCGTCTTGTTTAGTAATACTACTGAAAAAATGTTTTCCAAAAAGAAGAAAATAAACTATCGATTCTCCTTTAGCTTAAAAACACATGTTTTGTAAGTACTCGTTCCTAATTAACTTTCGGATTGAAACATCATTCTTTTTTTTCTCGCCCTTGACGCAATTAAGCAAAAATAATATCATCGTAAATCGCGAGCGTAAAATGTGGCACTCAACTTCGGCTCCTCCTGAGCCTCCTCCACTCCTGGGCTGTACGTCCAAAATTAATGGGGCATAATAAAGGGCCATTAATTTCCAGCGCGCCCTTAACGGAAAACGTGTAAGCCCCTATACATAGGTGAGCGCAACTTTTACGACGTGCTCGTATAACAGCCACGAAAAAAAAAGACACTGGGAGAAGAGTGAATAACGAAAATAACAAGAAACGGGAATTTAAATTCGAAGCTATGGATTCGGAAGGGGTGAGAGGAGAAATAGGATAGATCACGAGGGTCGAGAGCGAGAGAGAAAGTGTATTTTCAGAAACGAATTCGGACGAGGACGCCGAGGAATTTCATATTCCGATCGACTATTTCCAAGGCTGGATTTACATAGAGGTACGTGCAGCAGCCTCCGGCCTGTCCCCGTCAGCGTGCAGAAAATCCTAAAGGGGGAATTTCTTTTTTCATCCCTAACGAGCGAAATACACGCAAAGTCGGAATCGCGAAGCTGACGCGGTGGTTGCTTTGTGTGAGAGACGTTCTTAAAATGTAAGATAAATTTTTGCTTCATTCGATGTAATTGAAGAAAGTTTTTAATTATACGATAAGCCGGGAGGTTATCTTTTTCATTTTAGCTATCTCATTAGTGTAACGAACGAACTAAAAAGTATACTTTTAATTGAATGAAGCAAAAGTAATAAAAACGGCGAACCTAGTGTCTAGGAACTAACGATCTACTCTTACTAATTAAAGGACTGCTCGGCTCCAAGTATAGTCTCACTTTTGATTAATTTATAAAAAGATTAAAAATTAGACTTCAAATTTTCCTAAAACTTCTTTATACTAAGATTTTCGTCGATTTTCTCCGCCCTTTACAAAGCATCCTTCCTTTTTTATCAATCTAAAATCCAGAAGAAGAGAAAAAGATCGCGAAGAACAGTCGAGCTAAGTAAAGTAGACGCTTGGGCGACGTAAGCAGTGAATATGTAGTCTTTACGGAGCTTCTCCCGTTCTCCCTCTCACTTTCTCTACGCGCGTTTAGTTTCGGCTCCTTGGGAATTCTCCGATTGCGTCTGCCGCGGTTCCGCCTGGGAGAAGGTCGCTGACTCAAGGGGCAAAACGCGTGTGAAATGTACATAAGATAGTTTTGACACGAACCAATGAACGTGATATTATACGGCGCGTACACTAAGTTCGTTAATTAACAAAGCAAGTCTAGCAGTAAAATAATTAATTTATATGCGCGGTAGTTGATCTGTATCTGTCGTTATCATCTCGCAATTTATATGATTAAAAAATTGGCCATCACAATCTATTCAATTTTATTAAATCCACCGTCTGGAGGTCTAAAAAAAATTATTTCATTAAAAGATAAAAGTCAAATATTACTCCCATAGGCCGCATAAATAACCCTCCGCTCTCCATAGAGTAGATTTCGTCGTAAAGCTTTAAAAAAAAAGTGCGTGGATCAGCCCAGCCACTCCATAAATAAATCCGAGTACGCGCGACATTAAAAAAAGAATGAGAAACGACGTAAAAAGGGCAGCTCGGGAATATAGCCGACGAGTGCCTTACAAAGTTTCGAAAGAAAATCCATTCCCACGGCGCGTCTAATAATACCTCCTTAAAGAAAACGCGGGCACGCGCGCGCGAGGAGAGAACGAAAACAGCCTTATAGTAGTATGCCCCCCGCGTCGAGGGATGTACGTATCGGGTTCTTTTTTTCCGGCGAGTCTCGTTTTTTTTTTTCCTTTTCACCCACGCCGTCTCACAAGGCGATATTGAAATAAAGCACGGGAGAGAAGGAGAAGACGAAGCCAATAGGAAAACAAAGTAATCTCGTAAAGAATGCGAAGCTTCACGACTTGTAAGTACGCGCGCGATTCCAGGGCCGCGCCTCATTTAGCTTCCGTTATCTTGATGCCGTGTATCGTTCCCCTGTGCCCCAGCGCTTACGCGTCATTTACCCTCGTGTAGTTCTTTTTTTTTTGCGCGCGCGCGTTAAGACTTGGGGATGAAGAAAGTGAAAATGCTAAGAGAGACATTTGAATTTCGTCGAAGTCGTGGAGAGAATCGCGAATGACTTATTGTAGTGGGGAAACGTAAATTTCTGCTTGAACATTTAAATATATTTCAATTGTTTGAAATTGGATGCTTTTGTTATTCGTTTTATAAAAAATATATTAGATAACCGAAATAATTATGTAGGATGATTTGTATACGAAATACTTTATTTCATTGATTCATGCCTGATCATATGAGAGCTTTACTACTTAAGTACATATCGTTGCTCCTAACACAAAATAGTATTTTTCAATATTATTGTGAGGTTATGTTTCTGTCGCTTTTCAATAATAAAAATGAAAGAAAATTTTTTTTCTATCGCCGAGCTGCTTCAACTGCCTCTGGACTCTGGATTACAGAGTGCGTCACGGGCATTTTGTAGTTTTATTTTAACATGCAAGGAATAGTATAACGAGGTATTACTAATTTTTCTATAAAATAAATACTATGAATTTAAAATGATAAGTTTTCTTCTCATATTTCTTAACAAAAAAATTATTGCAAACAGAATTTCTTATTTATCTCGCTTTTATTAAATTTTTGATTCTATGGCAAAATTTTATATCGCCTTAACGAGGCGTCTTTATCTCCCAAGGTGCGAGAGCAATGTTGACCGGTGCTGCTAAGCTGTCGCTTAAAAAAGCGCACTTTTCTCGCGTGTGTGTCGTGTGTAATTAAATTTTTCTTATTTTAAATCTACGCCTTTATCTTAAGCGGCCAAGAAGAGAGAGAAAAAGAGAGCAAGGTATACCGCATGCTGATCGGTGTTAAAACGTGACCGTCGGCAGCGCGCTAATTTATCTTATGTATTCCTCACTCGCACTTACGCCCGTCAATCGGCTGGATAAGCTGTCGTGCTGCTGCCGAACGCTCCCTGTCCTTCTCTTTGACCATCGGTCTGGTTCTGGATGGCCGCCTGCGGACTCTCGTGGTGCAGCTGGCTGGTGTGTCGCTTCGCTGCTTCTTCGGCTGCGTCTCCCCATGAATGCTCGTGGACGGGTCTCTGCATCTTCCCTTTGGGATGTTTGATGCTAGAGTGGTTTTATACCGGATCGAGTAGCGATTGAGGCCATAGTGCTCCGAATTATTTCTGCTTACTTTTAAGGGCCAGATCAACTTTCATGTCTTGCGCCGATACCCAGCTCGTACCTCTCGTCTATTCTTCTCCCTCTCTCTCCCTCTCTCTCTCTCTCTCTCTCTCTCTCTCTCTCTCTCTCTTATTTTCCTAAATTTTATTTGTTTGTATGTTTGTGGCATGTGTATACATATATGTGTATGTATGTGTTGGTATGTGTGTTATTGTCGTACGTTCACAATTCCGGCTGCCTTTGCTCTCGCGCGACGCTTTTTTGTCACGCTTTCGTTAATTTTTAAATGATCTGTGCATGGTTGATTTGCCATGTCACATTATTATATAATTCATTAGAAATTGTCAGTTTTGAAAGCAAAGCTCCGTTTACATTCGTAACATATCAAGATGATATCTATTGTACAAGGTACTAAACAAATTTATTTTACTTTTAAGTTTTAAAATTATTATTTTTTGAGAGCAACGATATGTACTTTTCCTAAGCAATTTAAGATTATTTATAATTTTTAAAAATTCTTTTGAATCAGTATTTTGCATTACAACCAAGTTTAAACACGATTTTGTAGCGTAATCAAAAAATTGAGGTGATGTGTGGAACAAATATATAGGTTGTAATTAGAAAATCGTATAATTGGACCATCATTTTGAAAAAAGTTAACTATTAAAAAACAATTTATATAATAATAGAGTGCACATAAGTTTTTTAGAAATTATATTTATTTATGAGTATGCAGTGAGAATAACTTAAAATACACGTGGTCTTAGCAAAGAAAAAAATATATCATTTTCCGAATTTCTCAAAAGTATCAAATATCTTACCCCTGACACCATCTTCTCTCATCACCAAATATAATAAAAAAAAACATTCCGCAGCCATCAGATCACACGACTAAAACCCATTACAAAAATACATCTCCAACTTCTTCCACTCATCCACCCTCCCCGCATCTCACCCACCAAAAACCTTCACAAAAAAAAAGTATAAAGACCAGCGAGATACACTCCGCGCTATCGGTACAAAAAATCTTGACCACATATACGCACAGCCATCCAGATAGCCGCACGTGTGCGCCTAGGCCGGTCAATATGTAGGGCGCGGCCCTGAGCCTGCAGGCTGCGCAACTTTCCTCGTTACAAGCGCTCCGTCTCCTCAGCTTTAAGATAAGCACTGACCGGCCAAGCAGAGCGAAACCTTGAAAGGAGGGGGGCACCGGACGTAAGGGAGACTAGTCCCGTAATCGCGCGCCCGGAGGTGCGGATAGGCTAATCGGCCCATTAGTCGGCCGCGCCGCCGCGTAATTAATAACCAGGGGTCAGCCGGTGGGCTATCTTTGACGGAGGAAAGCGAGACGTAGTACACGTCAGGAAGAGGCATCGCCGATGAAAAGACGAGCGCATAGGGGTGGGGGGAGGGGGATTTAAAAGAGCGAGGGCCAGGAGCATCTGTTTTGATTTAGATTTATGGGGGCGAGCGTTGAGGAAAGTGACCGGGCTGCTATGCTGACGCCGTGCTTACAAAGGCGATGTATAAAGCAGGAGCGGAGCTATGGATAATGTATGTGACGGCGACCGCCGGTTCAAATGTATTAAATGGCGGAGCGGAGAGTCCGGCTTTTAAGCGTGGAATTTTGGTCATTAATTTTTTTTCGAGGCTGAAAGTTTCAATGCTGTGGGCACCTTTTGAAATTGAGATTCCAGTAAGTTTTTTGCGACTCTGGGAATATAGTGTATTTTTCCTTTCGCTTCTGGCAGCCGGAATGATAATTTAGAAACGATTTCGATTAAAAACCACATTCAATGAACTCGCTCCAATACGATCCAGCCGAACAAAGCAAAAACATCGCAAAAACGACTCGCCAAAAACAACATTGCCGCTCAATTCTCCAAAGTAATCCATCAAACTCTCATTAAAGCGGCAACTCGACTCCCAACGTTAAATCCATTAAAGCCGTACTTTCCGCGGGCGCGCGCTCTAATTGATCGGAAGTTAACTAACTAGGAAACAAGAGTGACCGGGAGATTGCGGTGCTACCGCGCGAAAGGCGAGATATAGAGCAGGTGCCTTAGTCGCGGTCTGTTCTGTGGGGGGCTGGGGCGACTGCCGAAACTGGGCGCGTTACTTCCGCGAAACTTGCCCGACTGGCGCGCGCATGCAAAAGCATCCTTCGCCTGGGGATTTCAGCGCGCCGAGCTTTTTGCCTTGTCGAGTTCTGTACTTGTTTTCGAGTTAAATTTCCCGGAGAGGGCGAGGGAAGAGTTGGCGGAAGTTATACTTTTCATCGGTCGCGGTCGGCTAACTTTTCTCGTTCTTTGGCCGGGCGATAAGATCGGATCTTTCGCTCGGTCGCGAGTTGGAGAGCGGCTTGACTCACGGCCAATTGATACTTCGGTCTTTTATGCGGTTTCTGGGAGACGGCGAAGAAAGGGGATTTGCTCGGCTGGAGATGCTCGGGGAGTTTTGAGTCGTTAGTGTTGACTTATTGTTTCGAGTGGATAAGATGACTGCATTTCTGATATAAAGATTTAGAATATATCATGTATAATATATTATGTATTTTTAAAATTATTATTTTATTAATAATAAGTACTTGTAAATTATAAATCATAAATTAATCTGTTAATACGAGAAGTCTTTTTGAATTTAAAAGTATACCTCTTTAATTTAATTCATAAATATCTTGATTGCATTGCGTTTAAAATCAAAAAGATTATAAGTATATAAATTTGTTTTATAAATAAATATAATTATTTATAAATTGAAATGAACTGAATTAAATTAGTCAAGTTTAAACTGTTAACATACTTGTAGGACTGTCAATTTGTAGCTACCAATTCATACATTCATTATAACAATATACACAACACAATTATTCATTCATTATGATACAGTTGAATTTAATCAGGTAGTTAAAATACAACTGCATTTAATCATCATATTTATTTGAATAAATTCCACTCTAAAAACCACTACAAAGTCTCATCTTTTTAATTCATAAGTATCCTTCACCTACACTTTATCATATCTCCCTTCCCAACCCCCTAAACCTCCACAACCTTAACCCCGCACTCCAAAATCAAAACCCACCCAAAAGCTAAAAATTCCAAAAAAGACAGCAAAACACGACCCTCCGTCCCTCTTCATCTCACAATCCATCACTTTCAATTTCCGCCCCACCTCTCCAACCCGAAACACCCAAAAAAAAGGAAAAAATCAAAGAAGCAGAGCAATACTCACCACTCCATCGGACGAGACGCTGTCGTCGAAGCCGCGAAAGGCGGGCACGGCCGAGGGTGGCGTCGTCCTCATGTCGAGCGGCAGCCAGTCGCCCCTCGAGGGCGAATTCCCGTGGGTCGAGGGCAGGAGCTGCCTGCCGCCTCCTCTGACGCCTAGCCGCGGCCTGCCGCGTCGCACTCGTCGACCTGCTGAAACAGACGAAGAACGAGGATAGCAGTCAGCTGATGCGTTTACGAGCTTTATGGCCTGATGTAGAGTGGTTTGTGTGATGGAGAAGGTGAAATTTTGATGTTGCGTAAGGTGGTGAGTTTGGAGAGGTGCTTTGGGGTGATGGATGTGTGGAGGAGAGGATTGTTGGTTGGTGAGATTTTTATGGGGGGCTGTTGTTTATTTTGGTGATTATTTTTGCATGATTGTTTGATTTGATCTGTGGTGTTTTGTTTGCTGAAAGAGTTTTAATAAAGAATGTCATTTATTAACTGTATTATTACCAAAATAATTCCATTTTTGAAAAGAATATTTCATTTTAAATTCCTTTAAATCACTTTTCAGGGATATAAACACATCATCTTCTTGATTCGCACATTCTCAGATGTGATCAATCTTCCTTAGAGCCATCGAGCTCTTTTACAACGAATAATACCATTTACATTGCGAATTCCCCAAAGCGAGCTCCTGTGCTCCTCGAAAATTTCTTGGCGCACGGGACCCTAAGTACATTACGCCAGTTAAAGCTCCGTGCGAAGCATATGCTTGTACATATTCGCAAGTTTCTCACGAGAGAGAGAGCACAAAGGGAGTTTCCAGTGCTGTCTGCTCGCTAGGAACTAACGTAAGTAAGCTTGCATGCTGGCTTCGCTTTAATTTAATAAAACATTTGCTAGGAAAAGTAAGTCCTACTGTGTAAGCAGCTCGGTGATAACGCTTTGAAATTAAAATAAACTTAAGAGTTTGTCGAGTGAAATTCTTGGGGATATTTATCCTGAAGTAAATTGAAAATGTAAATGCTTAAAGACTCTGGAATCTTACCGTTTCTTTGTCTTTTTGAGTGACCTGAAGTTATTAAATCTTTCGACTTCCTTTTTAACATATGTTGGATTGAAAAATACTTTTTTAAAAATTTTTAAACAATAGATGGAAATGCTTGGAATTACCTTTATGAATGATTGATGAAGTCATATTTTAATCAAAATTAAAGTTTCATTCTGATTTTCTTATGTTTTACTACAAAGTATTTACCGCTGTAAGGATTACTTTGTATTATTTAGAACTCTTTTATAGTCAAATTCGAACAGAATTTCTTTATAGTTTTGAAAATGTTTTTACTAACTTTTTAATTTGATTTTTATAAATATTATCTAAAAATTGTTAATTTTTAAATGTTTTGCGCTATATCATTAAATTTTTTCTTAAAATTATGGCTTTATGAAATGAAATTAATGAAGTTTAAGTATTTATAAACTTTAATTACTTTAAAACATGCTAATGTATAATAAATAAATTTACATTTACAGTTAAAATGAAAAAATATTAATTCTCAAACATAAATGCATTATTAATAGTTTTTAGCTTTTAAACCAGTCCTGCCAGTGGTAGTACCTTTTCCTCTCACTTATATGTACTAATATGCCACTAATACTGTACTTATACATCATCTTAAGCGAACCTTTACGGCTGACCATACAAGTATCTAACTACTGTGTATAGTATGTTTTTTATATTTCATACAAAGGTAATGATAGTTATTTATCTTGTTATTATAAATAAAGTAGTGAGATGATACGTATGATATAATAATATCAAAAATGAAATATTAATGATATAAATAAAAAAATTATTTGAACGTTTTTGAAAAATTATTCATTTCTTATTTATTCAAATCAAAAAATTTGAATACTAAAAACCGTTAACGTTCTCTTTTAATAAATAAAGTTTATTGCTTATGAATATGAAAACAAAGAAACTAGTGTTAAATGTCTGATTTTCATATTCTGGATTTTAGCCTATGTAATATTCATGTAAGCCACAAGCAAAGATTACTTTAACAGACAGTAGCATAGTAAGTTGTAATTTTAGGTGTATGCGTAAATGAAATCTAAATGTATAAAAACTAATTAAATTAAAAATTAAAAATTTTTGAATTTTAATAATAAAAATTACATTAAATTTACTTGATTCGTCATAAATAATAAATAGAAAAATTCAACAGATGAAAAGTTTTAAAAGAAAAAAAAACAAAGAGTCAAATTCACTATTTTGGTTTTTATTTTTAGTCTTTCTTCTCTTATACTTTTTCTCT
The DNA here is from genome assembly GCA_900480035.1 of Eupelmus urozonus. Lineage (NCBI taxonomy): Eukaryota > Metazoa > Arthropoda > Insecta > Hymenoptera > Eupelmidae > Eupelmus > Eupelmus urozonus. The sequence goes on from UELX01000044.1 coordinate 62,617, forward strand.
TTTTTTTTTATCCAAGCTCCAAGTCTGTAGAATTCGAATTATCGGTCTCTTTCTCTTCACCGTGAGTTTTCAATTTTTCCCTGGTTTTTTGTTCCGATGGCTTACCTCCACCTAGGCGCGAAGTTTTAATTAAAAGCCCGAAGATTTCCCATTCGCGGTTCTTTCCCCGTCATTCCAATCGCGGGTATATACATGCAAAAAACGAGAAGCTCCCCCTTTACTTTGGCCTGATTCGAACGGGATGGAAAAAATTGCAAGCCCCGAATTATACGCAGTGTGAAGTGACCGATTTCCATACATAGATTTCAGAGGAGATTCAGATTTGAACGATAGCCGATGCTTTATTTTTGGATTTAGAAATTCCAGTGAAGCTGAAACTTTTATTATTTCTGCTGAAAAATAATATTATTCAATTTAAATAAGTTTAGAACGAGCAAAAAAGTTAGCATTTTTTTTTCAACATTTGAAAATTACTCATAGTTGAAACTTTTATTTTATCCATTCTAATCCAGAAAAATTTAACAGATTAATAAAAATTGACGAGTCATTTATCTTATTACTTTACTTTCAAAAATAAAAATGAAAATCTTCTGCGTAAAAATCCGAACTTTCTTTACTTGCACCAAAACACCTAACTCTTCACCAACTCAGCATTTACTCTCACAGATAAATCTTAATTTTCCCTCTTAATCAGTCGCATTCAATCTCGAATAAGCTCCCGATACGTCTCCCCCATCCTCCAAGCGTCCAAGGACCCAACTGCCCTCCAAACCTCCAAAAATAAAGTTTCACCCCTCTTCCACACGCCCACAAAAGCGCATATCTCAAACGCTATCTCCAATTTCGTTACCCAGCCGCGAGATAACTTCGAGATCCTCGCGAAAGCGCAACTTTTCCCGCAATTACTCGCACGAAACTTCCACAATTCCATCCGGCGTCTCGGAAAGAGGCACTTCAAGCTCCCAGAGAAAGCCGAGTATATCTTTCCGGCCGCCTGTCGTTACGCATTTCCGATCAAAGCTTGCAAGTTCCTCGGATGGCTTGTTTATCGGGTTGGATTACAGAAGCGAGGCTGATGATCGGCTTGTTTGCGCGCGCGTGCCTCGGTTGGATCGAAGACGAAACTGCTGCGCCGAAGATACATACGGCAGCGTCGTTAGAATGTGGGTGAAGGGGATGCATCGCGTAAAAGCTCGGCTGCGCTTAGACGCGCGTTTCGTAAGCGAGAATGGCTGGTTATGCAGAGAGGAGGCCGAATATTTTGCTGGTGCGTTTATCGTCGATTGGATATTCCGCGAAGGTCGCTCCTAGATGTGGGACGCGTTGAATTTTCTACGAGAGGGTCGGAGGTGGATTCTGAAGTGCGTGGGTGATATTTATTTTAAGGCAGGGTTTTAAAAAGTTATTCAAAGCAGCTGGAATGGATGAAAGCATGAATATGCGCGAGTAGTAAAGGTTTGGCTCTGGTAAGACCGTTTTTAAGTGCACGTGAAAATTTAATCGGGCTTTACTGCATTGAGAGAATTAAAGCAATTTTCATACTGATTTGGATTTGAAATTTAAATAAAGAACTAAATTCACTAAGAATTTTTGTTTCTAGGTAATACGTGCATATGAATTTAGAAATTGTATGATTCTACTTTACATTACTTACTGTTAAAATTAAAAAAATTCCTTTTCACTTTGATTATTTTAAGACTGGTTCCATGCGATTTCTCCTAATCGGGACTCAGAATATTCAAGAAGTTCAACTTTAAGAATTTTTCTCACGTAGCTCACATTTTTTTAACGTAGGAAATGGAGTTAACATTAATAATTTTATCTATTACTTAAAATTAAATGTTTGTGTATTATGAAGCCGAAATTCTTCATTAACATAAACATTTTCCACTTAAATTAATTGAACCTCCTCACATCCCAAAGGAACAATTTGCGTTAATGAAAATCCCTTAAATATATCCGCATTAGCAAATTCAGAAGTACATTACGCTTTTGCAACAGTCCTAAACAAATAAGTAAATTATCCAAGTTTCGGTCAAGCTGAAAATTACAAGCATTTTAGATTTTCGAAACAAACACTAATTTACCGAGCAAACTTTCCAACTTTACATTCTCGATACTGCATTTCCACCCACCCCCACTTCTCCCAAACACGCAAAATCAATAACAATTCAAATAACATCATTAAAACGAAAATCCACAAGCGAATAATTTTGATTAGGTACACAAGCGAGCCCTGTAAGTACACCCACGCGTTTCGACACCAGCTCCAAGAACTGCACGCGAACCCGATATCGTTAATAAACTTTAATCGCCGTCTATTTTCCGGCCGAAGAAAATTAATGATTATTCAAATAACGCGCCCAGGCGCTCGTTTCGCCGCGTGATAATTGAGCCGCGCGCGCGCGATATTCAAAGGGCAATTCGAGGGCATTAATATGCTCGGTATCGGCTGCCTCTAGTCCGATTTGAGTAATTTCCATTCCGCGTCTGGCGCGCGTATGTATGCGCAATTATATTTTGCAGCTGAAGCGCGAGGGAAATTTTGTTACATACGATAGAGGAATGCCGGCTCGACGAATGTGTTTGCGCGGTGATTATATAAATCATAGCTGGCGGGCTGTAATTTGGATATCGGTCGGGTTAAATGTAGCGTTCGTTCGATTTCGGAGCTGCCTGTGTTACAAATTGACTTTGAATATGGTTGTAGGTTGAATTAAAGGCATACGAAATTTCTATGATAAAAAAACGATTAGATAATCTTACGTATTAAAATTTTAATAAAATAAAGCCGATCGTTAATAAGAACCGACAATTCAAAAAGACTGTTAAACAATGATATACCGATGTCAATATTACTACCTCAATAAATCGGCAACATAAAAAGAGGAAGGAAGCAATAAAAAGTGACAAACGCTTACGGCAGCTCCCCGCCAGCAGTTTTTTTCTTCATAAACTAAACTCAAACAAGAGCACTCAGCATCCCCTCGATATCAAATCAGCATCAATCGCAGTGCATCCCTATCTCCCTTAAACGCGCATATAACGCGCCAGCTTCCCTAAAGACTCCGAAAATCGCCGAACGATCAGCTGTGCAGCAGCACCCGGTCTTCAGCGATTATTTCTCCTGTCCTCGGCGCGCTGCGGCATCGACACCCTCTTAACACCAGCCCTCGGGACATTTTTCTCCCTGATTTAGGTGCCGGGATGTATTTATGAGCCGGGGCCGGGGATATTATGCTCACGTCTTAACGCCGATGACCCGCCGTTACAGAAGCGGGAGAAAATTGTTTTTTTTTTCCTCTTCCTCCTGCCGCCATTTTTCTTTTTTGCCAGAGACGAGAAGAGCGTATATAAGCGATAAATACAGTGCAGCGCTCCTGCACGAAATTGTATTCCTTATCTCTTATATTTATTGGCGATCCGTGTCGCTGGACGCGCCCGGGCCGAGATGGTTTTTGTTGCTATTAGTTATATGCGTGCGATAAAAGCGCGCGGGTGGAGGGGGGCCCAGGAGGTAAGTTTTCGGGAGATATGAATCGGGAATTTCGCGGGGAGAGATGTTTTATGGATTGCTTTACGATGGGAGGATTATTCGCCGGAATGACTCCGCGCGCTCGACTTTATGAATTATTTCGCACTTAATGAATCATTTTCTATCTCTCTCGCGCTTTTTTTTTAATACCGAGCGATTCCCAGAGGTGTAGTGCGGAAAGTTTAAATGAGTCGTTGGAAAAAAAGTGGGACACGTGTAATGGATGACCCATATTCTAAAGTGTCAAGATCAGAGCGTCATCAAAGCGCTCTGATGATGTGGAAAAAAGTGAAATTAAAATTTTAGTGCTGGTTTTACGAACAGGGTTATAAATAATAATCTTCTTTTCGCACTCGTCGTTAAGAGAAATATATAATATGTCACTCCACGTTTTGTACCTACTTTAGCGGAGAGCAACCTTTTACTTTTTCTCAGATCGTCGAAAAGCAAACGCGGATCGCTACCCTCGCGACTCCCGAAACTCCACATCAAACTCGCAGCCTGAACAAATAGCAGCGAAACTCGCGACTACCTGCAAAAAAACCGTTCACCCCCACGTCCTAAAACAACACGCACGGCAACTCTCGTCTTCCCCTTTATCAATCAAAAAGCAAAAAGATACTCTCGAAAAAAAGTACAAGTTCGCTTTTATCGCTTGCGTAACTGTTTCCGCGCGACAAAAACGTGCGTCTATACTTCGAGCCGATCGATCTCCAGCCTCGCACGGGGGCCTCTGAATATTTGATCGCGTGGGGCGCGGAAAGAAAGAAAAGAAGTTGGCGAGTCGTCGTGAGACGTAAGAGGCGCTTGAGCAACCACTTATCCTCGGCATTGTTTATTTAAGGGCGAAGGGACGCGCCGAAATTGCGAGTAATGATGGATTGTTTGCTCGGCGCGAGGACGTGATTTAGGGAGGATCGCGTTCAGTGTGGTTTTGTGCGGGGGAGCTTCTGCTTATTTGCCCGTCGAGCGCGAGAACGATGTTTTATTCGTTTGATTTTATATGAAGGGTCGGCTGGAGGATGCGGGATTAAGAGGTATTGCGAGCTCTTGTGAATTCTGGAAATGGAGGGCCTTATTTTCAATTATGCGATACTTTTTGGGTAGGCTGTTTATTTTTGAAAATTAGTAAGGGTTTTGTTTCGAATTAATGATTTGTCATGAGCAAGTAACCTTTATAAAAAAAGTTAGTGAGAAACTTTAAAAATAATAAAATTTTAATATAATTTAGAACAGTGGAAAATTAAAATAAAAAAAAAAATGAAAAAGTATCTGCACAGATAAAAATGGACTTTTAACACTTTCGCTCCTACCGTCGTTATACATCATTATTAATCGTGTAGAAGTTTTTGGATAAATTTACATTTTTGAGTCTCAGATAAATTTTATCCTGGAGAAAAGATTTTATAAAAATAATATAAATAATTTTTGTTTTTATGCCAAGAATTTAAAAATAAAAGGGTTAAATTGTAGTACAGTCTTTTCTAAAGATGGGCCAACGGACAAAATGAAAAAAATTGATAGAGTTTACTACTATAATATTTACTAAATCTCTAGTAATATTTTATATTTATATACTATTTACTATAATCGTTATTAATATTCAGTTGAATTATACTAATTTTTGCTACAAACTTACGATTTTTTTTCAATTTTGCGAGTCTATTTTCTTTTTAAAAAAATTACTTATATATTAGTACTTATAATAGGCCATTTTTCATCATGTAATGGTACCATATTATCAGAACTATTGTGTAATGCCTTTTTAGATATTCAATTACTATTTTTATAGCAACTTGTATATATTAGCAAATATTAAAATAATTAAAATTTAGAACGAATTAAAAAATAATAAAAATGTATGCTAATAAAACATAACATTATATCAACAGACAAATTTGAAGTTGGCACCTGTACATACTTGTTGCCACAAATGGTTGATCATCATTCGTTAGTATTTCTGTTATGAATCAACATAACGACGTTTCGAATTTTGAACAATTTCAAACAAGACTATATTTAGCTGCATAAACAAAATATAATTTAATTTCAGGCAATTTAAACACTTTATAATTTCATGTAAATAGTTCTCACAATGTTTAAAAATTGATACTAGTCTATTATTTATTATTGGGCTTCAGCTAAACATATAAAAACTAAAAGAAATATTTAACCAAAAATACTTAATTCAGACTTATTTCTTATAACTTTTGAATTAATCGTTTCTCAAACACAAATTCTTCAAGATAAATGATAAAAAGGTCAAAACTGTTTGCCTATTAAGAAAACGAGCATCCATCCAAAAATAATTCAATTTTAAAATAAGAAGCCAAAACACAATGACTAACCGATAGCTAACGGCGCACTCCAAACAAAAATGAATTATACAAGATAACATTACAAAGTTTCGGAAGCCGCCTACGCGTTAGCGTCAGATACGTGAAGTATCGTTTTCTAAAATCAGACGAGCTCGCCTCGTTTCCAGAGAGACGAGCGTATTATTTCAGCTTTGCAGTATAGATATATACTCCTTATACTCCTGACTTTCTGTCCAAAAGAAATTCAACTCTCGCTCGGCGGAGTCTCTCGAAACATAATTCCTCAGCGGATGATTTTCGAATTCCAGCTGCAAATATTTATCCAACCTTGGTGGTCCTACATGTACGGAGAGGGGAAATAAGGTGGTGTGTAGATTGGGAGAGAAAAAGATAGAGAGAGAGAAAGAGAATGGCATGCTTTCATACGAGAATTCAATCATACAGTCCAGAGAGAAAGATATAGCCGACAAAAAGTGGTTGTTTATTATTTTTTCTTTGTTCGAATCATCATTTTGGGTATAAAACAGAACGTATATGTATAGGAACAATATATATCTATTGCGGAGTTTTACAATATGACAATAAATAGTTTAATGACAGATTAAATATACCATGAAATTTTTCTTTTGTTTATTTGTTTTCATTTTCCATTCTTTATCAGAAACACCGTGACAAAAAGACAAGGACGATTTAAATGAGTTTCTTTTCTTCTCTTGATTTTTTCCGTACAATATAATGAAATTACACGATGGTACATACAGAAACGTGTCGCTGCGTTCTTCTTTTTCGTTCGCATTTTATCCAGACATGATTTCCAGGTTATTTTTTTTTTATTTTTTTTTCGATCACGCAGTTATACATATGAAGGAGTCGATATGCCTTAGATCGAAAGATGTTCCCTTATCTTTACCGTTATTTTTCGATACTTTCTTTATCGCAATTTTGCTCGACATTAAAGCTCGTTTAGAAAAACCAATAACAAAAACGGAATCACAAATCAAGAAACCCATACACATTTTTTTGTCCACACAATTAAGATTACGCAATCGCAACTCATATAATAATGCCTTCGAGTTCCACAACATACATAAATAATAGCGTAATTCAATAATCAGTCTTATAACATTCCGAATAAAGTCACAAGTGACCGCGACCGACCGACAGCCAGCGCGACTCTCCAACCCCACATCACCCCCTTACCAACCAATATAACTCATCAGTAGCCTTGAAAATCGCTCCTGGCTGTCGCTCGGCCGCCCCAATAATTTCGCCCACGCCGTCCCGAAATTTAGCTGCGAAAATACTGTGAGCACGGGTACATAAAACAGCGCAAACGCGCGCCAAAAGTCAATCGAAAGCACATCCGCTCCCGCGGAGGAGCACGCGACATTTTCGTTAATGTTCCCCTTTTGTGCTTGCGCGTCCGCCTCTCGCGTTATACATCGGCGTACGGAGCGCGCCGAAATAATATAATGCGCGGACAGGCAATAATGGAGCGCGCCGCGCGTCGTAAATAACATAACGACACGGTGATACGGGTGTTTTGGAAAGGATTTTGGAGCTGGAGGAAATTAGAGGCCGGGTGATGTTGATGGGATTCCGGGTGGCCTTTGTTTTCGATTGATGATGAGCTCGAGAAATGAGCTGCTGGGTGTTTGATTTAACAGTGCTTTTATGTGAGACTACATGGCACGGTAATGCGGCTGTTTGATTTGCAAGGTCGGTGCTGTAAGCCGACAGAGTTCTGGTTTTTCTTTTGGTTGGTGTTTGATTAAAGTGGAATGATAGCGGAAGGATAGGTTATTTAACAGTTGCTGAGTTTATTTTAGTTTGTGGAGTATCTTACGGTAATATTTTACTAAGATTGACCAAAAGAAAACCTGTCTGATTATTAATAAAAGCATTGTCGAAAAATCATTTTATTGAAAAATGAAAGCTTCATATCTCTGAGCATCGAAAACAACGCCCCCCAAAATATAAAAAAAACACCGGATTGTAATAACCGTGGAGCCGCTAACTCCCAGACTTTTTCACGTTACCCATCATCATCCAAATACCGAATACCCAAAATACCACTTTTCCACAAAGCGGCTCCACGTTAATAAAAGCAGGACAGGAAGAAGGTTAATGAAGCTTTGTATTTACAGGTTTTTTTTCAAAAAAAACAAAAACAGAGAGTCTCGAACTTTTTCCTGTATGTTCTGGGGAGAGGCGCACACAAGCGCCGCAGGTGACGCGGAAAATTCTCGGAGCTCTTAGCGACTAGGTGCAAAATAATCGGTTTAGCGCGTCAAAAACCGTCAAAGCTCCGCGTCGGACCTGCGCCACTCGCCGGTGCGTCAAGGATCGAGGATTTTCCGACGGGCCGCGCTGACTTTTTAGCTTTTTAGACGCATTCTTAATTCTTGAGAGTTTGAGAGCTGATTATATAAAAGTAGTACGGAGATTGTGTTTAAAAAGTTCTCATGAGAAGTTGAGCCGATCTTTGCTATTCTTTTTTTTTTGTCATACTCGAGCGACAATTTTTTAATGAGTCTTATGAAAGTATGAAATAAGTTTACTTTTAATCTGGTTCATAATTAATTCGAGCAAACGCAAATTCGTTATAACGCAAGAAATGAGGTTCAGTCCCGAAGTTCTTATCTTCTCGTTAAAGTTTTAAGTGATGTCTACAAGTCACACTCGAGCGGTGAAAAGAAAAGCAGCGAGTCGCTCGAGTTTAATAAATGTATCGGCGTGTCATATTCTCGGACGAAGAAATATAAAACAACAAATAACGAGCGCACATTCTGTAAACTTTCTCGCTGTATTTCCCTTTTTTTCCTCTTTTAACGAGCCATCGCTCCTTAATTCCGTTGATTTTGAAAAACAATACAAGCTCGCACAAACTGGGTTAACATTGGATATAAGTCAAAGATATACGCGCATTCCGCGCTTTCAAACTTCAATAAAAGTCAATTATGCTTTCATAGCGCGCCCGCCAGCGAGAAAGTTTCGCGCCTCGCGCTCGCGCGAACCCGTAAATATTTCATCGATATGTAAGAATAAAAAGCCGGATGATTTTTTGAAAGAAGCGAAGCGCGAGAAAATTTCGCGACAAAAAAGCCAGCGCCTAATAAAGCTTTAAACGCGCCGGGAGAGCTTGCGAATCGCGCGAGCTTTCACGAGACAAGAAAAATGTATCCGCGTGACAAGATTAAGAATGCGTCGGGTAAGTTTTTCCCTCCTCTCTCTCAGCGAGAAGCTTTCCTTCGCCCGCCGGAAAACGTCCATGGCGAAAAGCCTCGATCTCGCGATGCTCTCGCGCGGTACAGCTGCGAATCCTCGCCATTTTTCATTTTTAAGTAAACGTGGCCTCTTACAGTCTTTTTCGAGATCGACGGCTGCTGCGTGCGCCGTCGCCCTTTTTATGCGTTACGTATACATGAGTGCGAGTGCCGCGCACTTAGCGCGAGCAAGGAGAAATATAACGCAACGGACGGAAATACTCTCAACGACGATGTGTGTACAAAGTGCTTACGCTAGATGGGGTGTACAAAGAAACTTCGGGGGGTGTATTGAAAACTTAAATGGCTCAGCGGAAATGAGGATGAGTATAAATGACGCGCGTGGATGCGGGACGAAGTGCGGCGGATGGACCGATCGAGTGAGTTGATGTGAGCTTTCTGTTTGGTACTTTTAGAACGAAAACAGTTGAGATTGTAATAGAATAAATTACAGTGCTTAAAAAATTAAATAGTTTCTAAAATGAAACTGCTTTGTATTATGAATTTGACAATACTAAAACTGTAAACTTGCAGCTTAAATTTAAATTTGTTGCTTGTTATTCTTGACAAAACGCGACAATTGACCTGTAAAATCTCGTGGAGTTTTACAACCCTACAGCAACTGTAAAACATCGACGAGCAAAAAAAAGTCTCGGGAGCCAAAAAACAGTCCAAACATTAATCAACTCGACGATCCGTGTCCGCGGCACTTTTTCGCGCGCCGCCAGCGTCGCGCGCAGTTCTATTCTATTACGCTAGCAGAAACAACCGTTTCGCAGCTGTACCCCGGAGTCCTCGCAATTTTTGCTTGTTTTTTTTTTTTTCATCTCACGCTCGTTTTTCTTTTATTCTTTTTTAATCTTTTGTCTATCAAGCGCCGCACTCGGCGCCTAAGTTTGTCGAAACTCGCCTTCCATTACTATTTCATTTTGTTTCTGCGTACCCTTATGATCATCAACCTATAACCTAAATGTCTTTATTGCAACGCCGATTCTCTGGGATTTTTTCTTCCATCTCTCATATCGTGTCGAATACGACGCCGCCGTTTTACCTTATTTTTTTTTTGTTTCTTTACCATTTTTCTTTTTAATAATAATAACTCGGAGACTTAAAGGTTACTTCCTTAAACGTTACAGCGTGCTTAAACGCAAGTTATATCACCGCGACGAGTGTAAAGTTCACTTTGTTCAATGCATTATAATAATCGTATAGTTCGGCGACGCGCCGACGTCCGCGTTGTGCGAACGCCAGCACGCGCCCCTCATCGCATCGGAAATTTCGAAGAGTTTCATTCGAAACACGGAATGCTTATATTGCACTATTGTGGTTCTGTGTGTGTGGCTGTGTGACTGTGGTTCAACTGTCGTAATTTTGATGTGAGCTCATTCGTCGCGGACGGCTCCGGCGAATTTCCACGAGTTTTCCTTTTCACGAGCAAGCGAAAATATTTGATTGAAGTCAGTCTGGAAGTTTGCAATATTTGCGGGACTGTATAGCGAAAACTTATCCAAATAAATTTTAATAGCCAATTAAAATTTTAAAAAAAAGTAAAGATTTATTCAAGAATTATAAAAGATTCGTCGAAATATAAACGAATACTAGACAGTAAAGGCTGCAAGAGCCATAATTTATGAAATATGCGAATACTTTAAAACCGGGAAACGATAATGCTGATTTCGCTTATCCAAAAGCACGTTACGCAAGCGATTCAATTCGAATACTCGCTCAGCGATTCTTTCATAATTTATCAGCTCAGAAAACAAGACTATCCGGGGGGAAAAGCCGTTTGGAAATTCGCGAGACGTCCGCGGGAAATCGATCGCAGTCCGATATATAACCAAACTCTCTCCTGCGCATACTATTATATTCATCTGTATATCTCACTCTGACACGCATCGCACTCGCATAAAACTTGCGCCCCACTACAATTAATATCAGTCGCACTTAAAGACTAAAGAGTGTGTTACAGCTATAGTACTTGTTCTTACGTTTTTTTTTTTTAATGTCGAATATTTGTTCGATTAACGCTAGCGCGTGATTTTTTTTTTCATTTATACCTTTATTACCTTATTACTTTTTCCTGTTTCAACGTGTCTTATTTTCATTTTTATACTTTACTTAATAAGTGTCACGTGTGTAGTAGTAATTAATAATAATGATAATAATAATAATTTATGCGTGTGAGTGTGTGTTATACGAATTTTACCGTCTTATTGCATAAATTAATGCAGTTGTGTGTGTAAGGGTGTGTACTTTTGTGTATGTTTAATAATTTAATTTAACGTTTACACTTTTTTACGATTTACGTTTTTTTTATTAATTATACTTGTTTTAAATGCGTGGACGTGGTTAAGTGAGTACGTTGTGTGTATGTGAACGTGTGTACTTTTTTCACTTTTTTTACCTAAAGCTTACATAAATTACCTCGGGTATGCCACGATTCGAATGAATATATAGTTTTTGCCTTCACTTAGGGGGAGAATACAGCGTGGATAAGTTTAATTACTTCAAAGCGAATAAATTCAATACTTCAAGTTTACGTGTACGTTTTTTAGAGTCTTTCAAAAGAGGCTAACCGTTACATTTCTTTTCTCGTTCGTCCTATATTCATTTTTTTTTTTTTTTTAATTATATAGTACGTCTACACTTTGTATATTTACAAAAATTTGCAATTTTGTCGGTCGGTACATGCGCATACCGAAAGTGATAATTTTTCCTTATCTCCTTAGTCGAAACGTGCCATTTTATTTCTCATTTCTTTGAAATCCTAAAACTCTGTATTTATAATAATGTACCGACGAAGGATTGGTAAATCCCGCGGCTGTAACTCTGCTCTAATCGAAAATTTAGCCGAAAGAACCCGAGCGAAAATCGAAGGAATCATAACGGCGGAAATCCATCAAAAGAAGCCTCTAAAAAGATAAGCGGGTGGCCGGACCTTTTTCTTAAATATGGCCGGTCCGACGATTTCTGCGCGCTTCCATACTAAAAAAAAAAAAACGTACTTTTTCATTACGATACGTAAATGCCAAAGCTAACGCTTATTCGGACAAAGCAACTGGCGCGAATCGAGGCCGCGGAGTGCTGCGCTTTTCCCGCTGACTCTTATAAGCAGCTTTCGAGCCCCGACTTCTACTCTCTGCCGGCGTTTCGCTCGTTATGCAGCCTTTTATCGGGGCACGCGCGCGCTCCGCGCAAAATGAGCTCCTCGACGGCGTTTTTACTCGCGCTTCCGCTTTAAGTGAAATGAGCCAGTGTCGGGTCGTCCAGCGATTTTCTTTTCTCGTTTGCGCGAGACGCGCTTCTGTCGTTTTTTTTTTTTTCTCTTTTTTTGCTCGTACTCATTTCGACTTTGGAATGATCAGCCTGACTGTGGAGACTTTGTCGTTGAGTTCCGCGCTTTTTTTCTCTCGATGCTGCGTGATGCTATCTAAGAACTCTTGATGAGAGCTACTTAGCTTTTAGATTTTAATCGAACTTCGACTTGATTACGAAAGTTCTAATGCGCTTATGGCCGTTTGGTCGTTATTTACACTAATTATTATTTTTTAGTGCTTTTAAAAATTGACTAGAATAGAATTTTGATATCGTAAAATCTTTAAGAAGCATCCAAGAATTTTATCTACATCCTAATATAAATTGCAAATGCAATAAGTACAAAAAATGTATTTTGAAACTTAGAAAATATATCTCTCTTTATACCAGAGCGTATACGATAACATTGACTTAAAGATTATTAAAATAGATAAATTAATATTTAAGTTTAAGTTGTATCAAACTCATTTCAATATTAACATTACAAAACAACACGCCTGTGAATTTTAATAAAACAAATTACATTCTCTTTTGACGAATTTTTTCCAAAAATAGAATTTTATAAAATGCATCTTATGTACATAAAACTGTACCATAAGATAATTAATAATACATTAATTTTATCTTTATTCACTAGATATTAAGATTAGAGCAAAATTTTGATCAAAATTTTTAAATTTGCTTTCAATTAACTTCAACGAAATCTACGACAAAGTCTACAGCCACAATCATTAAAATAAAACAAAACAACGAGAAATATCGATGCTAAATTTTGTACAGACGATCCCTTAATCAAAAAAATTTATCCTCCCCCCGTAATATGTGCACGAAAGGGGGGGAAGGCGAAGATAAAGCATACTTCTTTCCTTTGAATTTTTCTTTTCCCTTAAAAAAGTGACTAGAAAGAGACGAAATCCCCGGCGCGCTCGCGTATAGATACAAAAATCGAACGCGCCGCGTGAAATTCCAACGCGTTTTTTTTTTCTTCAACTTGGGGGCCTAAAGAGGGAGAGGCTCGAGACTTTTTAAAAAAATATACTTTCACTACCGCCCTTGTCCGAATAAGACTTCGTCAAAAAAGACGCGCCGCCGCCTTTACGCATGCGGCTTTTTTATCCATGCATATACATCGTACTTTTTACGTTTTTTTTTCCTTCACTTCACTTTACAGTCCGTGAGAGACTCATACTTATACGCGCCTACGTCTAACTATGAGAGCGGCCCAAGGTGACTCGTCCTTCGATTGGTTTTATTAATTTTGTCTTGTTATATGGAGAAGGAGCGAGCCCCGGTGGTGGTTGCGCGGAAATATAAATGCTTATCGTTAATTTACATATTTACAGGACACAAACGAACGTACCGATCATTATTTTTTTTGTTCATTTTTTTTTTCATCATGGATATATCCAGGTGTTGATCTTTTTATTTTGTCGTCGCTCATTCGCGGAGAAAAGTGTTACCTGGGGTTTTCGTACTCGTTTATTTTTTCTTCCTTTTTCGTTTCGAAAAAACGTTTTTGATAGCCTAAAATTTATTACAAACGCTCTATCATTTTTTCTCCGAAAAGTAAACAAAAACACAACTTTTTAGCGCAAATTTTACAAATTTACAAGCTTTTTTTCGCTCTTTTTTTTTACCACATACACCACTCGTCGGCTCCAAAAGTTTCAGTTATTCCAAAATACGAACGTTCTCATTTTTCACGCCGAAACAAAGTAAATTTTACAAATTTACGATTTCTCATTTCTCTCTCGCTTTTCTATACAAAATCGCGTATCATACAAACTCGCGCGCGTTACTTTTGAATCGAAAACGGTAAACTAGCTCGCGATATCATCTCCAATAACACTTTTCTCGTCTCATTTTTTTTTGTTTTGTTTTCTCTTTTTTTTCTGTGTTCTTCTTCGTCATAAACTTCCACAAAAAGGTATCCGAACGGAAGTGCAAAAAGGTTGCGTGGCTTACTTTCACGATGCGCCAACGAGATGCCAAACTGTGATTGCGAAGAAACGTAATTTTGTTTCATCTTTTATTTATTTTTTCCAACTACTTGCCATGCGCTCTATCCTCTATTACTTTTTGTTCATTCTTCTTTTCTCTCTTTTGGTTTTTGCTTTTGTTCATCATTTTTTTTCTTTTGCAATTTGCCCGTGAATTTCGTCGATTACGAATAAACTAGCGACGTCGGTCTTACATATGGAAATCCGTTTATATTTTGCCATGTATGTGAATGTTAGATCAATAATCGGCGGGAGATTAACGTCAAATACGGAAAAATCAAAAGGACCGCGCTTGATGAAAAAGGCCAAAAGCGCTCAGCGACGGGGAAAAAATCCCTGCTCGTGTCTCTCTCTCTCTGATTTTCTTTTTTCGCGCCGCAAATCCGTCAACGTCCGACGTGAAAAAATAAGCGGAGATGCTGGAGCAAGAAGATTCCTCGAGGCCGTCCGCTCTCGGATATATATGTATTATACGTAAAACGTAGAAACGGAAAGTTGAGCGAAGATTGATGGATGATGCGCCTCTCGGGCAATGCGATACTACGTATGTCTGTGTTTGTATTACCTATATATTAAATGCATGAATGTGTCTGCGTGTGTGTGTGTGTGTGTGTTAATGAAAAAATCCGGAGGAAAAAATACCATGTTTTCCTGTTGTACTGCAGTGTGTGTGTAAGTGTACGTTTGTGTGGTGTCGTGTGGCGAGTGTAAAGAAGTGTAGTTTAATACGTTTGACACTCTCGTGTCGATTGTTTGTTGATTGTTGCGGAGGATATAATAACTAGGTTAACCGGTTTAATGCCCAGCGAAGTCCAGCCTGTATATAAAGATACGCGCTTGCGCTTTAATCGCATTTCTCTCGAGTTCTGCGTGCAACCTCGAGTACGCAGCGCTCGAGTGTCATTGTGTTATTACATCTGAGTGTCAGTGTGGCCGTGAACGAGTACACATTGGGATGGAAACTACTTCACAAGCGATTCATTATGACTGACTTGTTTGTTTCTTTTGCGCATTGTAAAATGTGTCAATGCGATCGTAAATACTGCTATTGTGATTCTATGAATAAGCCATAAACTTGACTATGGAGTGGCGGCAGTTTTTTAAGACAATGAAATAAAATTTGTTTGATAATGAAATTTGGAGGATAAAATTAATTTCAAAGTCTATTGGAAGTCAAAATAATTCTTAGTTATTAATCACCGGATACACGTGATTCGGAATATTTAATCAGTCTTTGGTACATTACTATTCATCGACGGACAAATAGGTAGATTTATTGAAAGCTTAGTACAGATACACATTCCAATTTGTGCATTTTGTGTTCAGTAAACTCCATTCGTAGTCTGAATTTAGAATAATTTTTAATTACAATTTATCTTTGATAAAAACTCAAAACTTTTAATAATTTGAAAAATTTAATTGAAATATTTTGTCGTTAAAAATAAATAATTATATTAAAAATGCAATTCTCCGTTTAAAAAGTAACTTCATTCCCTCGTAATTATGGCCTTTATGATATTATATTAAAATATTTTCTTTTTTCTGTTAATTTTTGTAATAAAAGTTTAATATTTCATATTAATATTGTTCAACGAAAAGAGAATTTAATATTATATACTGGACTTAAGTAAAATCTCAAATTAAAAACCAAAAATTTGGTATAGTTAACTATTAACCATTCCTAACCTAAATAAAATAGAAACTAAGAGCAAGTACCTATAAAACTGTTTAAAAAAAATTTACAATAAATACATCGACAATCTAGCAATCGCTGCTAAGTATTCACATCTAAACGTGTACTCCATCCATCAGTCACCTGTATATGCAAGTGTATAGTGTGCATCACAATGCCTTTTGTCTACATGTGTAGTCTGTCTGAGCGTATCGCGCGCTAGCTCTCAAAGGCTCTCTCACTTCAATTGTACGTAATACGCGGAGGGGGAGAACGGGAGGGATGCGGCGCTCGGACGCTGGATCGCAGTTCCGTGATGCTGAGCTCGAAATTTCCGGATGGAAAAGCTTTCGAGCGAGAAAATCACGCGATTAATCGCGATTCAGATTCGATTCTGGTCTCTTTGATTTATACTATTTATGTACAACGATTGCGAGATGTACCGTTGAGTGTATTTTTCGCTTACGTATCTTGGTGGTTTTGGTAAAATTGCGAAAAAGCCGAGGTTCAACACTGTGAGGCTATTTGAAAAATGTGAAAAACATGAAATCTTGGCACGGTTTAACGAAAACTATTATTAGAAAAAACATTCGTTATGTAGGAAGACAACACGGTAAAAATAAAACCTGGAAATATGCACGTAACGCCTTGAGAAATAGGCAAAAACACGCAGAAAAATATGTCGAGGAAACAAGCGAAATTTTCGCTGAGCTAGCCTCTTGCAGTTTTGCAAGACTTTTGCGCGCTGTGCGGACTGACAAACCGAGCACTATTTCAGCGATTTTCCGTTTTCTCCGCTGACAAATTTTTCGAATGCATTTTGATTATACTGCTGTCTGGGATTAATGCGCAAATTAAATAATAAGACCATTCCTCAACGAAACTGCGAATCCACGATCCGAGCGTTTTGTCCGTATGTGTGTGGCGCCTTCGGGTCCAGCGCCAAACGTATAACAATTATGTATATTAATATGATATGCAACATTTATAATCTAATCCTATTTCTTCGGTTTATCGTGTAAAAATTATGTCTGCTAATACACGCTGGGCATCCATCGCACTATTGTTCGTATCGTTCATCGTATAACGGGGAAATAATAATTATCGAACGATTTAAAACTTCGCTTATACATCGTAAGTGTAAAAAGTGAGGGCGGGCGGGGGTAGTACGAACTACAACGGAACGCGAGTGCACTGTTACAAAAATCCCTTATCAACGTAGTAACAGATATCGTTAAATACAAAATGAAACCGATTTACATTTATCATTGAGCGTACGACAATGCGTACACCTTCGGCATTTTACGTGTGTAGCGTGTACGTGTGTATCTGTGTGTACATGTGTGCCTACTATTTATACTTGTACAGATAAAAAATCCGATTGTTCCTGGGCTGTGTGCTTGTGTACGTTACTTATGTTCAACTGTTTTTCTATTATCATTTTTTTTTAACTATTTCGTTCTCTGTTAAATATAATCTGAGGTGAAACGATCGCGGGACGCAGTCGTTGCGCCGCGACCGCGGCAACGTTTTTTATTTATGATTTATCGACCGGGCGCCATTATTATTCTTTTTTTTCTATCATTTTATCTCGCGCTATTTTTTCGCTTTTAAAAAATTCATTTTATAAGTAAATATATTTCGCATTCTCGTAATATATAGCTGCTTTGTGGTTTTTGCTTTAAAAGTTTTACTTTACTTAGATTTGATTGTTAGTTTGTTAAGGTATGGAGCCTGTGTTTTTTTTTTTATCGTTTGTTATAACACTGTGAAAAAGATTGACCGCGTTGCGCCGTCGATCATCAACCGACCCGCGAAATCCCGCACCGCGACACCGAACGAATCCAGATTTTTGGCTTATACAAAAAAACAGAAAGTTCTGCGAAGTACAAAGGATCCGTTCGCTCTCGTCTGGACTCGTGAGATTTCGGGCGGCGTGAATCACAAGCGCGCTCAGCGCGGTTTTTTTTTGTGTTTTGCTGCTGCGATTAGTTTTAAATATACGGAACTATTGTCATCTGTAAAATATAATATAAAAAATCCTGAGTTGTACTGCGTGGTACTATGGCTATGGAAATTGCGTTTGGCCCTCGACTTCGGCGTCGTTTAACTTTTTTTTTTATTAAATCCATGCTGATCGACCGAGCGTTTGCATTCCCCGTTTACGCTATTTCGCATTGTGTCTATGGAATATATCTGTTTATATTTGCATCTGTGTACATGTAAAAAACGAACCCGTAGAACATTTCATATCGGTGGGCAACGCGACGAAGTTTCGGTTTCGCGCATCGCTTTGTTGCTGCTGATTCTGTATCTGTCTATTATTTATAATATAGCTATAAGATCGCGCGCGTTAACGCGCTTGTAATTGTATATAACGAGGCACATATGTCGACAATGAAATCACTATTGCGAGTGAGTGAGCTGAGAGAAAGACTGTTATTGCGGTTACACCGGAAGAATTCGCGCTGACTTGAGCTTACGTGCGTTTTTTTTTATACAAGTTCTTATAAAGTAATTGTATCGGTAAATAAAAAACACTATTTCAACTAAATACAGGCAATAAATGTTAAATACATTAAGTATAACGATATAAAAATCAACACGCGATCTGTCATTGATTGTAACAGGTAGACTGGCCCTGTTATAATATGTAAATGTATGAATAGTGTAAACAGCTGTACGAAAACGTTTACAGTGTATAACAATATAACAGTTGTATTGTTAATGTAATGGTTGTAATATGACCTTGTTTTAAAATTACTTATATTATTTAAATACAAGAACAAAGTAATCAATATCGCTACTCTATTGTTCAGTATCAAACTGAATTGCATCTTTTATAACGTTATTATAATGTGACCTTTATTCTTTATAAAGAAACTGTTAAGTATGCTTTCAGTTCGACTGATTAAATTATTACTATAGATCGGCTTATTTGTACAATATAAAATTGAGTCTATTAGTTATAAATTGAACTTTTGAAGCTCAATGTCTATAAATACTGTAGAGATAAGAGTAAAAATCACATTATAAGAATCAAGAGCACCATATTATTGTGATAAAAAACGGAAACACGAACTTATTCATTGTAACAGTTTGTATACAATCAATAACAATAAAATCTGCATGAGGAATGTTATCCTATTTATAGTAAATTTAAACAGGTCATATCACAGGAAACAAGTCGACGACAATATTGCATTAGTCGAACAACCAGGTCGCCGACTCTTTAACTATTGCAACAGACCCATCTTGTATAAAAAAGTAGAAACGTCAGCGATTCTCCCGGTATAGAAGTACGTAGACACGAAAAACCGTATGAAAACCCTGTATTAGGAACTAATCGGTCTCGAAATCGAAGTTCGAGAGTCGGTACGATCAGCACGGACCTTTGACGCCCAAGTCGCGCCATTCTTATTTATTATAATATCGTTTATTTATTTATTTTTTTTTTTACTGCTTTCTTCCTATTTCTTTTCTTTCATTTATCTAATTCAATCTGCTGCATTGTGTTGCAATCACGGTTTTGTTTACGGTTCGACGATAATTGCATTATTTTTTTTATCAATCGTTTTAATAATAAATATCACTCTGTTGAGCTTGCATTCAATTGGCTGCATAGTTTCGGTGCAGACGGGATGTCTGCATGCGCATCCTTATTATTGTGAAAAATATATTGTTATTACGAGCCTATTCAATTGTTTCAATTGCACATCGCGATTATCTGCAATAATTATTAAAGTAAATATAATCCTCTGTAAGAATATAATATTGTTGTAAATATCTGTAGTCTGTGTAACACTGTATAGCATCAAATAAAACAACAAGTCTTGTTTATTATTATTTATCCGGGCTGTGTGTTTGCTGAGAAGTTATTTAACCGGTACGAGGTGGGGTGGCCGATCCACCATCGTTTTTGTAAAACTTCCTCGTTACTATTGTTCATCGCGCGCTTTTATATTTTATCTTTCGTTACTCGTTTGGTTTAGCCCCTATCAGCATTGTTCCTTCATTTTTTATTTCTTGTTTCGCGCACGACGAACAGGCACGGGACGATCTCCATTACACGAGCAAAAACTAGACTCTTGGAAAGATCCTACACTTTTTCTGTTTCGCTTATTAATCCTATGTACATCACTCGTACGTACGTCGTTCATCCTGCGACTCTATCAGCTTCATCATTATCACTTATAATTAACCGCCTCCTCGACTTATACTTGCGATTTTCCTAGAGGAAATCAAATTACGTGTGACAAAGGTGCACAGGCGAGGGAGTGCCTTTTTATTTATATCTTACTTGGTTTTTCGCGTGCCTTTCGCGATTATCGACTGCTCGTGCACTTTTGCCTAACGCCAAAGTGCACGAGCATGCGACGTACGCTTTTTTTTATTCAGTGTGCACTAATCGTTAAATAGAATCAGCCTTGTTTTTTTTCTTATTATAATCGCCTAAAAACCTCGCACGGTCATGTATCCTATAGTCTTGTAAATTTTTTTTCATTCGTCATCGTACGTTTCCTACTTCAGAGTCGCATACTTCTCTAAAACCTCTATACGACACATAAAAACGGAGACCGATAAAAAAAATGAATACTAATAATAATAACGCAATAAATAACCTAATAACGCATTGACGTCCGATAACGTCCGTACAAATATATGTCATATAAATGTATATATCACAAAGAAGATACTGGGCAATTGAGCGAAACAATAAATAAACGCTATAAAACTAATAAAACGCTGTAAATCTTTTTGAATAATTATTAGTTTTGTAAATGCTTCGGTAATTTATTACAAAGTTTTATATTAAAAGTACAGACATTGTCTATAAAAAGCAACGCATCTTCTAGTCTATTCAGTAAGTAGCCGAATTGTTTGCACTTTTAAGATAAAAATTTGCAAACAGGTACTTTGATTACGTTATATTTTTAATTCGTTATATACAGCAAAATTGTCAAATGGGTCATTCTTTAAAAATTTACTTAAAAAAAATTTTGGAAATCTTATTTTACTTTTCATTATTATCTTTTTTAATATTTCAGTGTTGTAACAATCTTTCAGACTGTCTATTGTATATATGTGATTCTTTCGTATGTTTTCAATCAATTTACGTTTGTATTTTATTGACCCATATAGTTGACAACCTCACTTTGATGAAACCAGTGTGTACTGACCCTTGTCGCCTCGATCTTTTCTATATATAACTGCTTGTGTGGCACCTTTAAGGCTTTAGCACCATTTGAAATCTTATTTAAGATTCTCGCTTAAAAAATTCTTTACTATTGTTAATTATTGCAAAATAAAGCTATGTAGTTCTGTTCATTTCGGCTAATTGGCGACTTTAAGATCAACAATTATTTATTTACAGCACACACCCTTTAAAAACGAATAATCATCCAAAAAGATCTACAACGCAATAAAAGGTGAAAAAAAAACGCTAGAGAGTGCGTGAAGTGTAAAAAAAAAGTAGAGGGGGAGGCTCTATTAGTGAAAGGTCGCATTGAACTGTAGCATGCCCCCGGCGAAGCCCCCGCTCGGCTTTGAGTCTGCCAACTGTCCGAGTTCGAGGCCGTAAGACCCGTCTCCCGAACCGCCACCGCCGCCGCCACCCTGGCTCTGATAGCCTCGCAGCTTCTGTTGTTGCGGCTGCTGCTCGGCACCCGGCGTCGTTGTCACCGCCGTCGCCACGCACGCGGTCGACGAGGCCGACGAGGCCGACGACGTCGTCGTCATCAATCCGTCATCGTGGACGACGACGTCGTTCAGACCCTGACTTAGTACCAACTTAGTGTCCGTGGACGAGGACGGCGGTGACGAGGCCGCAGCCGTCACCGTCGTGGTGGTATTGTTGTTATTCGTCGCGGACGATGTCGAGGTCTTGATGCTGTTGCTGGTTGGCGAGGTCGTTGTCGTGATGGCGGGCTGCTGGTGATAGATCTCCTCCTGGCGTTGACGATCGGCGAGGCTCAGCTCGTGGTAGCTGACCAGGTGGCGCTTGAGGTACAGCTTGGTCTTGAACTGCTTGCTACATAGAGGGCATGTGACACTCTGGGGGTTGTGGATGAGGCGCATGTGCTGCCGCAGGTTGGACAAGTTACTGTACATGCGGTTGCACACAGGACAGGGGCGCGGGTCCAGCGAGTGCAGTTTACGCAGGTCAGCTGCAACACACACACAATCTTGCTCTAACCGAGGAGACGATAGCAGAGGCCCACAGCAATAGCACGTTAATTTATTAAGTAAAAAAAAATTAGAAAAAAATGTACAGAGATACCAATAGCAATAGCAACCAAAAACGCGATGTTTTTTCGTGTCAACAATCAATGATAAGTTATTATAATGTTTTTAAAGTGAAATTTTGAAATTTAATTTTAATTATTGAGTATAGCTCTGATTATTCGCGAGACGTTATAAGTTACAAGAGACAACAGCAATTAAAGAAACGAACAACAACGAACAGAAAAAAAAAAGAAAAAAAAAATTTAGAGAAAGTAGAGTAATGAGAATAATAACCACCCACCACAGGACAGCAACAACCAGCGAACGATCTCTTATTAGCACTACACCCAGTCATTGCGCTTGCTGCCTGCCGGCTTTACCAGCTCGCGTTCTCTCGTCATTTTTTATTGTTTTTGCAGGAGAGAAGTGTCGTTTTGTACTTTTTTTCATTCGTGCGAGACACTTCTCTCACGTTAAGGATACAGGCAGGTGCGATATCTAATGGTGTTCTCTAAGATTTTGTTGGAAGGATTCTACGATTTTTGTGTACATAATATATCAGGTAGAAGTGCGCGGCACTAAACATTTATATTCACCTGTCCATATCCTTGTAATAATAAGAAACGGCGATGAAACGGGTGTTTCATATAATTTTTTTGTATATTTATATTTTGAAGCCAATGATAGTCCGAATCTCAAATCATTATCTAAACACGACAGGATTTTGAATACAGAAATTCTGAAGAAAATATATTTTTTCAATACAAAATCAAATACGAATTTATCGATCATCGAGATTTCTTTTAGAGAATAAAAGAAATTCTCGAGAATTTAGAAGCGCGCGAATTCTTTTACAATAGCGATAATTTGGTGAGAGCGTACAAAGATCAATAAGATCAATGCCAATGATGAGAAAAGCGTTATTATGTTTTAGAAAAAAAAACATGATGTAACAGTCTTTGATAACTGAATGATGCATCTACTTTAAGACAGGAGGTGTGTACATAAGTTCTGAGACGATAAAAGCGAATAATGCAAAAATGATGTAAAACGATAGCTTTAAAAAAGAAATGCAAAAAGTATGGTGTTAAATGTTGCTTTAAAGCGATCGTTCGTAAGCATTAATAATAAAAATTTCGTTTTTCTTCCAACAAAATTTCAATGCTTTGTAATGTGCTTTTTTCAGAAGAAATTCGGTAAAAAGTTTACGCGTGATTTGAAGCATGAAAAACAGAAAATATGTATAAAAGCAAGATGGGGATCCAAGGATTACTGATTATGTACACATAATGGTTTTTGTTAATGTTTTAGTTTTTCTATAAAAAAAAACTTTTCAAGCCTTTCCTGGTTTAATCAAAAGGTTAAACTTCAGTAAATCTTTCATACATCACAGCTGATACTATAGCTGCAAACTGCACTCTGCAACGGACTCGTGCCCGTCGAAGCAGCCTCCGAGTGTCAAATGTCTCTCCTAACGCCTACCACAAGACCTACCGAGCTACACACGAGCTTACCATTTCAAACCGTCAAGATACTCCTTTTTCCTTCTTCTCTTTTTTTCTTTCTCTTTCTCTCTATACCTTTCTCTCTCCGGCTCTTTCGCTCACTCTTTCTCTCTGTTTTCCGTTCGTACTGCCTTTCTTTCAACTACTCACATTCGATACTTGTGATGTAAACGGCTAGGTTGTTGCTGTTTGTAATGGTGCTCGCACTACTAAAGTAACAATGTTAACGTATTACTCACCCTGCTGCTCCTGATTTAGCTCCGTGTTTCCATGCGACGGCCCAGGCATTCCTCCGTCCATTCCACTACCTGTAAAAAAGGAGCATTAATATTTTGAAAATATAATTTAATTTAAAGTGACTCGTAATTTCAAAATATGCTTATTTTATTTTTATATAAACACCTGCGAAAATTGATTACGTTAAATCATAATGAAATTTAACATTATTTTTTAGTGCGAAAATTAATAATAGATTACAGAAGATTTTTCAAAACTTAATTCATTTCTACACAGGTTAACTTTTGCATGCACAAAAAATAATTTGCCTAATGTTTAATTAAAAGCACAAGCATATCAAATTAAATACAAATGCCATACCAGAATACGTTGGTGGATAGGAAGGTAAAACTTCCATTCCACCATCCAAACTGAGAAAGCCTCCACGTAACGCATTGAGATCTTGTTTGGATTCATCGTCGCTTCCGTACTCTGGCAGTTCAATTTTTGGCTAATAATATCACAAACAATTTATTAATCACATGTTTATTTTTTTTTTATTCAAAAAGAAAATGATCTTTTACCTCAACAATATCTATATCTTTGTAACAGTCGAGCTGAACTTGTGGTTCGATGAGAGGTCGAGAGCAAGGTGTACTGGTGGCACATGATGGTAGAGCGGGTGCTGGACTAGAGTTCTGAGGTGAATCACTTCTTTTACACAGCCTTTTTAAGGGTGGAGGACTTGACGACGGCGGTGTTTTACTGCGCTCATCGTCAAAATTTGGCGACACAAGTCCACGGCCATTCGAGGCATTGATGTTGTTTGCCCTCGAATGCTACAATAAAATTTTATTAGTAAATGATATTGTATTATTTGGATGTACCAAACATCATATATTGATTATTTTACATAAAAATAATATAAAAAAAATTAAATTTATTATTAAAATTAAAAACAATAATTTTCTCAAAATAAAAATTTATTTAGGTATATAATATTACTTGTTATTTTTGCAAAACAAAATGTTTAGAAAAAGTACCTTTTCGTTGTGCTGATTGCTTTGGGAGTCGGTGAGGCCACGAATTTGAAGGGACTCTGCAGTGCGCAGAAAAGTTGGCAACTCGGCTTGTGAGATGTTAACTTCTCCAGCATACATAAACTCCAAAAGAGACTGTAGGTGTTCAAACTCCACATCTCTCATGAAAATTATCGGATGCTTACAAGGATTTGTCTGAAATTTAAAAACAGAAACAAATGAAATGACTGATAAAATCACAAGTGCATTAAAAATTTCATTTTGTAATTAAGTAAACAATTGCGAAATTTTTTGAAATTCTAATTTTGGTTCGAGATATCAAGTGTCCCTGAGACATGAATTAGATGCTCATGCAAAGATAAGAGTTACATAACTCTATGGCTATGGTGGCCCTCATTTGAAGATAAAATTTTCCAAGACATTACTCAAAGTAATTGCGGCAATGTCTACCACTTGCCAAGAGTACCCGGCTCAGCCATAAATAAATATAATTTCATAGCTAATAGCAATCTATAAAGCTACTCAGCTTCCTCTAAATCCCAGCATAGCAACACCAATCAATCGTACAAATATCTATATCTATTTATCTTGGCCTGAAATCGAAAAAGGAATTCCAACATTTCAAGTATACTTTGAGACAGTATTCTTGGTTATAGCTGCAAGGACATTTGCGAACCTATATACGGAACATGAAACAAAGTTCCTCCAACATTTCATAACAATGCTTGGTCATTTTCTCTATATTCTGTCTCTTTTACAATAATAATAACAATAAAAAAAAAAAAAAAAATGAGGAACAAAAACTGCAGTCAATACAAAAGTGTAAAGCCTGCAGCTGGTGCAGTCATGGAATAATACAGGCAAGGACCAAAAGTGCACTCAACTGCATACGTACACCTATATCTGGCCCACGAGTCAGAAAGAGAAACCAGACAAACACAGAGAGAAGCAAAAAAAAGCGAGCAAGAGAGAGAGATGGAGCTAGGCAGACATAAAAAAAAGAGCACAAGAGAGAGAGAGAGAGAGAGACATATAGAGAAACGAGTGGCAGAAGGATCATGGATGCAAAAAGCTTGGGGTGGGGAACACGGATGAGAGAGATGAGGGGAGTGAGGGTTGCCTGGGTAAAATACAGAATGTAATCTACGCGTAAATTAATGAAACTATTACATCCTCCATGACAAGATTTCTGCAAACTCTTTTTGCAAAGCCAAAAATGCCTTATTGTTCGATGCTGCATTATTCATGCACAGGTGCACAAGAGTGACGCATGAACGCAACAAATACAAAGTAAATAAATTCTCTAAAACAATAATCATCATTATGCATTCTAGGTGGCTGTGCAAAAACCAGAGATTGCCAAAATTTAATAAATCTCTATTATTGATCAATAACCACGAGCGTACTGCACACGCATCCCAAACGAAATGTTTACAAATTCCATCAAGCTGGCCAGCCACGCATCAAATCAATAATTCGCAATCTCAAAAATCTCTGCGCGACCATAAAGCAGCGCGTACGCGTCGATATCGAATTCCCACCATCGTCGAGGAAACTCGAAAATAGCCATCATCAAAATAATGCCCGAATATCGGTATATGCAAGCTAGACAGCAGGCTCATATATAGGCTCGAGTTCACGTGCGTATTCTACCGTCGCGGGCGACGCGGTAAAAAAAGGTGTCCCCTAGACGGAACCGATTATGTAGACCCATCCCCGGTCCGGCAGAACGAAAAATGTACATGTAAAGCGAGAGAGAGGGAGAGAGAGACGGGCAGAGAGCGCGAGAAAGAGAGCGAGCATAGCGGATAGACAGACGAAACCGAAGGGGAAACGAACGAGGCGTAGGAGGAGTGAGAGGAGGTGGAGTGTAGGTGGCTCGAACGCACAGACACACATGCAGCCAGAGGGGGGGAGGGCAACATGGACACAGACCGCGAGCGAGCGAGTCAGATACAGACTCTGTCTCTCTTTCCGATGCGAATCCCTAAGGGTGGTCCTCTCTCACTCTCTCTATCTCTCTATCTCTCTCTCTCTCTCTCTCTGTCTATGTCGAAGGTGGGGGTGGGTGGAGACGCAGGAGAGGAGGACTCCTCGGGATTGACTATATATCCGGACGGTATATAAGGGGGAGGAGGAAGGTAAGGGGCAGGGGGGGGGGGAGGAGGAGAGCAAGAGTAGACAAGCATATTTTCTAACCTTGAAGAGCTCCTTGAAGTAGGGGCTGCACGCCGAGAGCACGACCTTGTGGGCCTGCAGCCGCCTGCCGTCGCAGGCGAAGGTAACGTCGACGAAGTCCTCGTCATCGCGCAGCGCCTCGAACTGGCTCGTGATGTTCGCCTGAAAGTTGTTCCAACGCAAGCAGAACTGCTGCTGCTGGCTGCTATCCGTCATATTCCAACTAGCGTCGCTCCCCGACGACAACTGCTGCCGCTGCTAAAGCGTTGGGCTGCTGGCTTTCTCTCTCGCAGCTCGCTGCCTCTGCTGTTGCAGACAGACACAGACACCACAACGCGCCACACCGACTCTGTCTCTCTCCCGTCTCTTGCCCAGTGCCGCAGTCCTCGAAGTTGTTGTCCGTAGGCGCACTCCCGCTCGCTGCCTACCGTCCGCCGAAGGCCTCCGCAAGCGACTGCCTTCTCCCTCTCTCACTCCTATGGCTCTCGCTCTCGCCTCTCCTCTCCTCTCTCTCTCTCTCTCTCTCTCAGCTCAGCAACCTCGCCTGGGTTTCGCGCATGGGTTCGCCCGCTGCTGCTCTGCCTCTACTGCCTCTCGCCACTCGCGATGTGTCTGCGCGCCTCTCTCTCTCTCTCTCACTTCTCTCTGCACTCTCTCCGTCTCTCTCTCTCCTGCCCCCCCTTGCGCGCGTGCAAAACACCGCGTGTGTCCGTGTCTCTGTCTGTCTTGTCTGTCTGTCTGTCTGTCCCTGTCCCGTCTATGTATAACGTATCTATAGACGTGGGCGCGTGTTTTCTCTGTCCTCTGGGCCTGGTGTTGTAAAGCGAGAGCGTCGAGGAGGAGAGCCGTGCACCTCTCACCGTCCCGGGGCCAAACTAAACTCGTTTCCCCTCATTACTGTAAAAATGTAAAATGTAAAAAGTGAATCGATGACTGAGGAGGAAACGTACGATATAAATAATGACAATCGATAGCCAGGTTGGCCCCCGCACGCCCGGAGACAAATGTCACTAGCCAGAGACACCTGCCGACCCGAGCTTGCGGCTCGACTTACCTTCAACAATGCTTTGTGCCAACGTTCGATTCGCTTTTCGGTTCGAACGTTATTAAACCGTTGGATAAGCCGCGGATTGGGATTGAGATGGTTGGGAGCGAGATGAAGGTGGGATTGGATTTTTTGGGGAATTGGGAGGAGCGGCCGGTTGATGGGAAATTCGACGATTCGAGCTTGCGCGCGCCCTCGTTGCATTTCCGGTGGCGCTCGGCTTGGCTCTGCCAACGTTGGGACACTTCGCTCTAGACCCGAGAGCGAGTGATATAATTTGATAAGCGGGCGCACCTCGAGCTTTTGGTTAGCGAAGGGAATTCGAGGTTTTCTTGAGGTTTTTGGGATGGTTCGCTGGGCGGACGGGTGAGGATGGGGTATTTTTATGGGTTGGTGGATGGTGGGGTGGTAGGGGGGAATTTTGAAAGGGTAATCGATCGCGTCTGGCCGTACGGGAATGAGTTCGATTGGCGCTGTAAAGTAACTATGCAGAATTACCAAATGAGTGTTCGATATTTCTAGACGTTGGCTTTTATTTATAGGCGGAGTTAATGATTGTCATCGGATTTATATGGTACGGCTGTTATTCAATAGTCGTGGCTTTGTTGAAACGCTGTAAATTTATTTTTTGGCGATGTGCAAGGCGATTTTTAGCAGTTTGATGCGATTTTTTGGATATATTAAAACAGTTCACTTGCGTAATAATTTTTTGTAATAAGAGAGAGTTAATTAGTGCATTCCAAATGCACAGCTCATCTTTTAATAATCACAGCCTACTTACTCCAACATCCTGTCAATACTAAAACATTAAAACCCTTTGAAACATTAAAATAAAATCAATAAACTTAAAAACTTAATAAGCTCTAACAATACCGCAACACCAATAACCCACATCACCAAAATACAACAAACCCAACTTATAATATCCAAACTCTACCCCCAAAACACCATCTCCCTCCCCAAAACACCTCCAAAAACCCACAACCAACCTCCCCCAAATTCAAACTTCCCGCCACTCAACCCCCCCTATTGGCAGCCCTGCCCTCCCATCCGCCATTTTCTTGTAGTCTGCTGCTCGGCCGCGCGCTCGATTCGCCAGCTCGCGCGCGCTCTCCTCGTCATCGCTGGCTCTGTCCGTGATACAGGCCACAACTCAGTGTGCGCTTACGTCCATGCGCGCGTGTGCCCGCTAAAAGAGCAGCTATAGCCCCAACGCACACGGACACACAGTCGCCTCGCGCGCTCCGAGATCGAAAAAACGCGACTAGCAGCACCCTGCGTGTGTGCTCTCGCCAGTTGTTTCACGGCCCATCGACGAGCGGACGCCCGCCCGCGCAGCTACTCTCACCGTCACCCACATCACAGAGAGAGAGAAGTAAAAAGTGCGCGCTCTAGTGAAACAGCCAGGCTCTAGAAGACGACGATGCTGGACGTCCGCTCGGGCCCAGGATCCCCAGCTCGTAAAATGGCAGTTGGCTCGTCGTGACGTGCCCGACTCGCGTGCGAGGAGCCAGTGTGTACGCGTGCCTCTCTCCCGTAGTGTAATCGGCTGTGTGCCTGCGCCGAGTTCCATTGTATATATATATATATATATATGTGTGCGCGCGTGTGTCGCGAGAGGCGCAGGAATCATGCGTGCTGCGGCAGCTCCAGCCGCGCGGCCCGTGCCCAGGAATAATCAAGACTCCCCCAGCTATCTGCGAGGGCAAAGAGTAACGATCGCAGTGGAGGATGCGTAGCGAGGCATCGAGAACGGTGAGTTTTCCCCCCGCACGGCAGTGTGCCCCGAAGGCCACGAGAGAGAAGGAAAAAAACGTCTTGTTTCATAATAACGCTCCGTAACGGCGGTGTAGCTCGCTTCCTTTCACGTTTCCTTTTTCCATCGTTACACACCTCGGCCTAGCCGTTATTGCCCTCGACCGACGCGCCACTGCACACGCATGCTTTGTTTTTCTCTGTCTCGCTCTTTGCTCTCTCTCTCGCTCTCGCTCGTCTGGTGTTTGAATAATATAGCTATATAAGGGTGAGAGAGATCGATGCACGAGCGAGAGAGGGACAGAGGGAATAAATAGAGAGGCTCCGCCAGTACAATGGCTGTATTGCTTTTGCGAAACAGATCGTTTAACCCAATTCCCTTCGGAGCGAGCGAGACGGAGAGAGTAGCCTTACTTTTTTGCCTTTTATAGGGCCGGAGACGCGCGGGTTTGAATGTCAAGTGGACGGCCGCAGACGCGACGTCTGCGTGGATGCGAGTTAATTTTACCCTCGCACTCTTGGCTTTTTTTTTTTTAATATTGAAACATCGTTGACACACCGTTGAGTTTTCACGTATACAGGCTTTTTCTCCGTCTCTCTCTCGGCCGAGCGGCTCTGCACACGCGCGCTCCGGGGGCGGATGGCCCAAAGCTTTTTGAGGTTGCATACACGGACGTGCACACCAGCAGAGCCGCTCTCTGCTGCACTCTCACGCTTGCAGGACGGAGAGGATCGAATCGATATGTTGAAGGAGTATATTATACACTACTCTCGCGGGCGCTTGTTTCTTTTATTTTTCTTTCGCCGCGAGTTTTCGTCTGCTGCTGGAGAGAGTGACAACTGCTGTGGGCGTTCATCCCCCCGGCGTTAACCTTGACTGCTTGATGGATTTTTCACGCTTCATCCCCCGTGTTATTTTCGAGTTGCGCATGAGGTCGCAATGGCTTTGATCCCCGGTGTACTACTTTGGAGCCCTAATGTTGACAGGAGGTGGGGGGATAGGTTGCAGGGGGCCTGCTGTTGTGTTATGTCACTGGTAATTGCTTCGATGACAATATACCCTTGAATTTTCATTGATGAGAGAGCCAGTCGGTTGAGGTACTTATTGATTTTTAAATATTGATTGTTGTGATGCTAATGTGTCAGAGTAGAAGGCTTAGAAGAATCGGTTCAGTTTTTTTATGTTAATGAGAAGGACTGAAGGACCGCTGCAACTAACCTGCAGAATTTTTTAATGGGTGCGTTTCATCACCCGTTGCAACGATAGTGTGACAGGATATGCAAATAGTAAAAGTTTTTATTTTCATCGCTAAGCTGTTAACTTGTGATATTACAGTCAATACCTTTTCATGACAAACAAACATTTATTATTTGAATAGGAACGCTATTTTGAAAAAATTTAACTTTGTGGTGAACTGATAACAAATATTATAATTAACCTTTTGAAACTAACTTTCCAATTATATTACTTTAGACTTGAGTTGCTAATAAATTTATAATGAATGTTAAAATTATTGAGTTAACATACGCATTAGAATTAGAAGGAAAATTTTGTTGTTAACTGTTGACTTTAAACATAGATTCACAAAAATATAATATTGCATTTTCAACAAATAATTACTAATTAGGTGCTGGATAAATATTAAAATATTAAAATTATTATTTCATGTTCATATTCTCAAATTAAAAAATTGCTTAAATATTATAAATTTTTTCCAAATAGAATTATTATAATATTCAAAAATATTGATTGAAAACACTGGTTTCATACGAGGCAGTATTGCAGAAGATATAATGTGAATTAGGTAATTCAACAATGGGAAACAATATGTGACAGATGATATGCAAGATGTTCAATTGATCTTATGTTATTTTAGAGCTTGAGTTACATTAAAAATTAAGGTTAAAAAATTGAAATTTAATTTCCTATATACCTTACTAAAATTAATACTATGCATAAAACATTATATAACTCTGTCATTGAAACCTTATTGAACTATATAATATTGTTAATTATTTTGATTGTTATAATTTTTCATACGAATTCTTTCTGTAATCTTATCAAAACAATTTGTACATAGGGCCAAAGTTTTTGTTTATTTAAACCCTCCCTTTAAAAAAAAATTGGTTTAAAAAACATTAAATATAATTTCATCATTTTTATATTAAAAAAAAAATATCGATTTATTTTCACGAAACCACAGTTCATCCGCTTACACGTTAATGCAAGCCGCTCCATTGTTTATTATTTCAAAATTAACACCATATTAACTAGTGTGTAGCTCACAAACTTTTCACACAGTTTTTTTTGTGCATTTTCAGCTGCTTCAGCGCAAGCTTGATCGGTGAACTTTCAGGTTTCTCTAGAGGAAACCAGGACCTCGATACCTAACCATCTACCCGACGGTGAGTGTGTTAGAGAACCGCTTAGAGCTTGAAAATGCATGATGTGTCACCGTTCAAATATACACTATAGCAGCACCAGCTGCACTCGCAAAAAGAGCCGATGTAGATAAAAGCGACGAGCCAGCGTCTGAAAAAAAAGGAGGAGGCAAACTTTGCGATAATGCATCGTTATCTTCTGACTTGTTGGAGTGAAAGCGCGACTCTCGATGAAGCAGATTACGCAATGTTCGATTCTTGCGCGCAAACGTGTTTGGCTTCGTCGTTAATATGCAAACGCGATGGGCCAAAAGTCGATAGCCTGCCAAGCGTCATCCTAATTCCTTTGCCGAAAGAGAAAATGAATGAGAGAAAAATGTCTTTTTTTTTTCGAAGTGGAGAACGTGCGAGCGTGCGTTGATGCGGACAATGTCGGGATGCGATGAATCATTCATTTATAGAAGACGTTTTTACAGTGCGCCGTTTTGCGTCATGGAAATGAGCACTTGACACGTGTTTTTTGAAGTAATTATTCTTAGGATTCTGTTTTGAGAAGTTAATAGATGGTCACGTGTAGATTTAACAGGATTATTTTTGCATCAATTAAGAATTTTGACAATGTATTTTATTTTGAAAAATTTTTGTATCAGAGTAAAATGGATAAATTACTGTGAACTAATTAATAAATATAATCATTTTCAAGATTATGTTGACTAAATATATATTCCGCATCTGTTACACATAATATTTTAAAAAACTTTTAATAAATGATAAAGCTTAGCTATATAATTGGAACAGCATTCACGAGAATCCAATCAATATAAGTAATTTGTGCATCATCTTGCACTTATAGTCAGACAAAATTCTTATATGTGTGCAGAAGTCAATTACATTTTTTTTATCTACCATAGATATTTAAAAATCGCATTAGAGCAAAGGTTCATTAACATTTTTGATAAATGACTTTTTTATACATTTAATACTTCTGATAATCAGATCTTCAAGCTTTATATTGTTATAAAAATTTATTATTATTATCAAAAATTTATTTAAAAACTCAAAGTATTTATCTTATTACTTGAAACAATAATTCGGTTAGACCAATAATAAAAAAAAAAATAATTATAATTATAATAATGATAATAAAAATAAAAGTAATAAGAATAAGAATAAAACAATAACGATAAACGTTCATATCTGCCTAGATAAATAAAAAACTAAATATTTACAACTGCAATATTTTTAAAAATCTTTTCCCAAGGTAAATTGCATCATTGCTAGTCAAAACAGTCTTCATAAAAAACTATTTATGATATAGATATACCGTGAACTTTAACATATTATTTAAGACATAGCATAAATGCAAAACATTTATCGCTGAAAAAAATACATTTTAGTATTTATCTTATTCAATTATAAATTTTGTTTTTTATTATTATAACTACAAACCAAATAAAAATTAATTAAAAACTATCTCTAATCGCAAATATTCAAACGCAAACGGGCCAATTTTTACGTTCATACTTCACAAATAACACCGACCGCCTCCATAATCCTCAAAGGATCCGCTCCGGCACTCGATATTTGCGAAGCTCAATCGAAAAACAAGCAGCGTCATTCTCCAGAATATCGAAGCTCGGTGCGCTCCCAACAATAACAAACAATATAACCATAAACCTCAGAAACCAAACGACTCTCCACGCACGCACCTGGGCCCACCTTACCAAAAACCACCGTTATTACAGAAACACTAGTCCCCCCAATACCCCGAAAAACAATGCCCCTCGACCCGTCCACCTACCCCCTCCCCCAATAATTAACCGCCCTCCTAATCCCTCTCCTCTCCACTCGGCCTCTTTCCGTTCCCGAAAAACCGAGAGAGAGCGAAGCAGCGCGCGCGAAAAGGTCTACTGCTGCATTATACGAGTTTAGCCCGAGGGAGCCGGCTCGACGTGTGCTTCGCCGGCAGTCAACGCACGGGAATCGCCACGGTCGCACGCGCGCGCGCGGCCCCAAAATTTCCGGATCCGAACTGGCACTTTAAGCTGAATGTGGCAGCCCGATGGCGGCAGGAATATCGCGGTGATGTCATCGCTAGCGCGTGCATAAGCTTCTTTTTGAGAGAAAAAGCACCTGTGTGGCGTGTGGGGGCTGTTTTGGGCTGGAGATGCGGGAGAGGCTTTGATTTTACGCCAACTTTCTCGCTAAGTGTGACGTTGCGAGTGTTATTTTTCTTTTCGGAGTTTGCTGTGTTTTGGGAACTGACGGCTTGATGATCGGTGATTTTGTGTTTGTTTTTGTTTTTTTGCCGTGGTTAACTTTTTGTGTTTGTGTTCTGTGAATTTCATCGATGTTTGATGTAAGTTGCTGAGAATTTTAGGTTTTGGTAGCGAGTTGGGGAATTTTAGATGCATGCGGGGATGGTTTCCGCGGAGATTTTTCCGTGAAAAATAGGCGGAGAGGTTGTTTGAGAAAGAACCGGTAGGTTTATTGATTTGGTTGGCTGCCAATATTCTATTACAAAATTCATAAGGCGTTTTAATAGGTTTGACGGGTTTCGAGTTATCGAAAATAACTGTTTTTCTTAAATGTTTGCTGCGACTTTTTATTTTTAGCGGTGTAACTGAGTTCGAGTGACTCGTGACCTCTTAAATATTTAATAATTACACGAATTTCTACTTCGTTCTTTTTTTCGATTACCGAGATTTCGTGCCGCTGAATAATTCAGTTTCATAAAGATTGTATAACATAGTTAAAATTTGACTTATTTTCTCGTTTATTACTTTGGTCAAGATTCACTAGAAAACGTGTATTTATGCTCGTGTAGTGTCTGCTAACTATGAGGAAGTTCTCTTAGCATGTTAATAATAGGTACATTGTACGGTGTAACGTTATACTCGAATAAATATCTCAAAACACTAATTAATTCGTACGATGATATTTTGAAAGATATATAATAGTAATAATTGACACATTTCAAATTTTAGAAAGATTTAGCAATTGCGTTTTTATTCATACGTGTAAATTATTTTCTTTGCACTCAAAAATTAGCATATATTTTCTAAAGCAATTATCATGCATTCGATCAACAAATGTAAATAATAAATAAATTTAAAAGTGTGCAATTTTTTAATGTTGAATTTTATACAGTTTGAGTAAAGTGCTTTCATTTTGAACAAACTTTTTTAATCATCCGGAACATTAACAAACTTGCTAAAAAAACATTACTTTAACATCCCCAAATCACACACTTCACCTCCCTCCTTATCCACAAAATCGCATTAACAATTCCAAATTCCATCAATAACCAAAAGCATTCCTCAACCAAGATCCAAATCAGCTAATACGAAAAATTTCAGCACATCCAAGCCACCTGCCACCCCGGCTTAAACACCACTTACATAAAACGCATTAACCGCCCGCACGCGTCACCACCCATTACCCTCCCAAACAAACAACCCCCCCCCCTCCATTTCTAACAACATAAAAATCAATGTCATCGACCGACCCACAACTCAACTAAACGCATCAATCACGAAAAAAAAGACTCGACCCACACACCCCACCCCCAACAACCCGTACACACCAGCCGCGATCCCCAACTCTATACATCATACCTATGCACGGAGCTAGCTCGTTACGTAAGCACCTCGCGGCTATATGCACCGAGGCGACTTAAGCTCCGGCAGTGTTTACAGGCGCAGATCGCGGCTTCTTCTCGTCTTCCTCGGAATCGAGGCTTCCTCTTAGCTCTCTTCTCGTTCTCGGGGCCCCGGTCTTTTCCTTTGCCAGTGTACACACCGTTCGCGTGGCTTTATATATAAATGGAGAGGGAGCCCTGTGATGGCTATTCGGAGAGCGGCGCGATGCGATTTACGAGCTGGTGCGTTATGGTGCTCAGCCATTAGGCGACGGGACAATTATTATTAGCTTTTGTTTTTTTTTTGGATTGTTAGAAGTGGGGAGGGGGGAGATTTAATGGGGGGATTTGAGATAGATTGCGGGGGCTGATGTATGTGCTGGATGTGGTAGTTTGTTTTGTTACGGAATGCGGCGTATTTGTGATTGTGAAATGATATAAAAATGAAGAGGTTGTGTGGTAACGCTGGAGTGTGCGATTATAGGTCAGATTTGTAATTGAGTAAAATAGAGCTTGTTTGTTTTAAAGGGAATTCATCAGATTAGGTCTTCTAGATAATCTTGTTTGTTTATTTCTAAAGTGTTTTAATTATTGATACTCAAATAAATTAGACATTCGAGTATCACTTTTAAGCAAGGATTTAAATAATATTAATCTTTAATATGTTTGATTGAAGTAATCAGAGCACTAATGAATAATGAAACTAACATTTTATCTAATTTTGTGCAAAAGAAATGTTGCAAATGCAATTTTTTTAGTGTAGTGCACGATTTGTATTTAAGAATCTCGTAATGCACGAAATTGGAGTAGAATTAAAATGTCATTTACTATAATTATAGGCCAAATGTTAGACTGCAATATTACATAGAGGAAACCGGGACCAAACTGAATTACATATATTGAAGTTTAGTTTTGTCCCAGATTTCTTTTTATAATTTTAAGACTGATATCAAAGTTTTATTATTTGTTTATAATCGATCAAAAAGAAAAATATTTAGTTTAGATTTAGTTATTTTTTTATTTTCTCATTTATATATTTATGATATAAAAATATATTTAGATTTTATACCACACGAAGCTTATAAAATTGCTATTGTCTTACTTTGATAGATAGTCACGAGGGGTCAAAGCTCTCGTGAAATATGATCGTATATAACACCTTGCAGTTGTCAGTTACGTAATTCACTCTAGCGAACTAGATGAAATTTTAACTTGATTATATAAAATATCATTATTTCAAAAGTAGCCTTATAATTTTAATATTACAGCTTCAGTATTAAAAGAAGTAATTTAATTTTATTCGTAAATTTATTCATTTTAGATCGCTTTCTTATTAATTCTTACAAAGTTTTACAAAAATTTATCATTTATTTTACCACAACTCCAAAATTTTAGTAAGAAAAATCAAATTTATTCAACCAAAAAATAAATTCTTTAGCATCCCCTAAAAAACCTTAATCCATTGAACCACCAAAAACACTACCAAACATCATATTCTAATAATAATATTTCTGATCACACAGAAAGGTGAGGCGATCTCCCTCGTCGCCACAGCTGCGTCCAAACTGGCCGCCGTGGAGGATGTGGGTCCAAAGCGGCCCGAAGCCTCACCGACCGCCTCCGTGAAGGTTTCACCCGCGACGAGGGCGACCCTGCAGGCGCTAAAGCTCTCCAAATCGAGGATCAACACACCTACCAGGACCTTCCGCGACGCCGAGACTATTACGGGTAATTATCCTCTTTCGGATTGCCGTTTTTCCCGTGAATGGACGAGCAGGGTAGATTGGTTGGTGAGATTAATATTGGGGGTTGATGGAAATACTGCTGATTGGTTGTAATTTGGTAATAATGAATTTGAAATGGTTTAAATAACCTTTTCTGTTTAAACATATAACTATGGGGATTTTTTGTTAATGTCGCATTGATGTTGAAAAGTAGCTTTCGGTTATAGATAGCCTGTATAGTAATTATAATAATCATGGCAAAAAAGTTAATTATATGTATTAAGAGCGCGTAATCTATTACGGTCGATAAAACATGCATATAATAATGACAAATATCAAGATTCAAAGCAGTTTTTCAAACCGCTGCAGTTTTAAACAAGTTTTTAAAGAACATTACACATCAAATCGATGTAAAATCTAAAAATAAATAGTTTCACCGGTACGTTTAATAATTTCCAATATCAATGACAAGGGATGTATGTATCCTCACTCAAGCATTTCTAACTTAATAAATTAAATCGATATAAGCATTAATACAATTCTCCTATGGTTTCTAACGATAATTACGTTATTGATTCGTTTTTTTTTCCACTAATGTGTAGATCTACTTTTTGCGCATATACTTTTTATGGCCTAAATATAAAACTTCTATAGTTTGACCGCAAAACGAATTCCTAGCCTTTTTCGGATATAGCATTTTTATTGATTTTCATAATAGAAGGAGCTGTAACGTCATTCCAAACATTTTTCGTCAGTTCGATGAAGGTACATTCTTGTTGATATAAAAAACTGTCTGCTGTAAAAAAACTTATATAAATTTTTTTACAAGCGTTACATGCTCTTTGATAAAAGAAAATGTAAATTTTAATAAGTAAGCTATATATACAAATTGATAAAAGAAATGAATTTATCGTCGGCGCTTTATAACTCTCGTAAAATAAGTAATAAACGAATTACACTTACATTTCAACGAACTAAGTTGCTTTATCGTTTCTAACATTACCATAATTCATCAACTACCTTCTTAAAAATTACATGACATACGCTCGTAAACCTTAAAAAAAAAAGCTCAAATGTATTCCTGTACACATTGTTTCCATTCCATGTAACTAACTTTCAAAAAGAATCGCGTAAAGTGTTTTCCTGTATTTAAAAATTTTCCTTTCTAAGATAAAAGATTACTCAGAACCGGAGAACGGCACAATGAAGCGTGCATTGTGAAATTCCCTATAATCAACGTTTCAATTAATTTCTTCAATAATATTATCAATCCATCTAAATATATCGCAAACCGCGATGAAGCCATACTCCTGCATTTTTCCAAGCTAACATTTTTCCATAACGTCCAGGAAAATCTAGCTGAGGAAACAATGTCTCCGCATTGCGTGTCACCGTGCAAACGTGCCTCACCCCGATATTACAGTATAAAATTTCAGCGCTCAAATGCTCTTCACGTGAGTTCGGCCGATAACGTGACCTTGATTTCGTTCTACACTCCAGACTCTCTTATCTCGCTTTTGTTACTACGGTGAACTTTCTAATATATCCCCACCCGTGTCAGTGCGCTTTTTAAGCATTCACGTGAATTAATCCACTTTAGCGTTTCAACAAAGTCCACGAAATAAATATTTGTCTAAAAAAACATTTTTGACTTAAGTCGAAACGAAATAACTTCTTTGCCTACTCACCACTCGAAATCTATGCAATGTCAGGCGAGCCGCATATACACTGTGTCAATCGCGCTGCATTGTCTCTCCCTTCCACTCTGCCGCAATCTTATCTCTCTTACTCGGAGCTTTGCGCCCGCGCACACGTGCGAAAGCCCACGTTCACTCGGCCAGCTCCGGAAAAAAACTCGAACCTGCACGCCGAGCAATGCGCCTCTCTGCAATTAATTAGACTTTGAACCCGGAGCTCCGCGAAAAACTGTGCTTGCAGCACCAAAAAAGCACTGAGAAAATCAGCGATAACAGAAGCAAAAGTCTCGAATACAGAAACAGGGGAAAAAAATGTTGAAACCTCCGTCGCGACGTGCGCGAAGACACTGGCTCCCCATCGGCGAAGCGCCGGCAATTTTATACATAAGGATGCCGTGCTGCTCCTCTCCTCCTGGCGCGCTGTAGGTGTATACATAAGCGCACTCACACGGGCTCACCTGCGCGCGCCCCATGGTGTTTTCCCATTGGCCGGCGGCGCCGGAGAGGAGGCCAAATGATGATTACTCCCGGCCTGGAAGCGGAGCGTAATGTTCCCTACCTCCTGCCGCCGTCATCATCATCATCATTATTCGGCTCCGTGTAAGCATGCATGTGTGTGCATATACGCGTGTGTGTGCGAGTCGCCGAGCGCGCGTCTAATTCCTCCTGCTCGTCGTCATCATCATCATCGTTTTTCGCTGGAGGATCTTCTCTCTGTATATGCGAGCGGACTCGCGGCAATCATCATTATCATCATCGTTATCGTTATGCGCCGCCGGTAAGATAGGGTCTTTTTTTTGTTTTGTTTTTTGTTGCTATTTTATGTATCGACCGGTTCTATGAAGGTTCGTTTTGGTCGTGTTGTAGTTGTGGGTCGGATCGCGGTTTGTTGAACTGGGATACTTGGGGACACTTGTTGGGGAGGTCTTTTGAGATAGCGGTGGGAATCCGATAAGGTTGCGGTGAGGGGAAAAGTGGATTGAGTTCCGCGGTCGTTATGTAATATAGAAATGTTGTGAATTAATGTCAGAGTTAAGCTTATTATAGATTTTTATTTTTAGGCAAAAATCTGCTAGTTTTATTTTTAGCTTTGCTACAGTCTTTATATTTATACGCCGGAAAAGATAATAATCTTGAAGAGAAAAGGTTTTGTTCTATTAGAAGCACACGAACACCTTCAATATATCGTTCTTTCGAGTCACGAAAGGAGCGAATGAAAAATTTAACGTTTTTATTGAAACTTTAGATCCATTTTTCGTACCTCTTTAAAAAGTACAATTCATGCTCTATTAGAAAATAATAATACCGGTAATATCATAATATTTCCCACTAATTAATTAAATTATCATTCATCCACGTTTCTCCTTTTAATTTCGCTCTAAAAAATTAGAAAAAAATAACAATTCTACACCCACAAAAGGGAAACATTTTTCCATTCAACAAACAACCTCCTCGCATCTGCATCCCAGCTGCCAGCCGACGAACAGTCGCTCGCAGCGTGTAAAAACGCGCTCGCTAAAAA
Source organism: Eupelmus urozonus (assembly GCA_900480035.1). Lineage (NCBI taxonomy): Eukaryota > Metazoa > Arthropoda > Insecta > Hymenoptera > Eupelmidae > Eupelmus > Eupelmus urozonus. The sequence continues at coordinate 103,652 of UELX01000044.1, forward strand.
TACTCCATCTCGCGGAAAAGCGAAAAACATTACGGCAAACGACTGCACTACCGCTCCTGGCAAATAACTCGCGCCGCCCATTAAATCACCCGCCGAAATCAATAACCTCAAAAACCCACGCCTAGCAACATCCAAGCACCCTCTAATTACACCATTAATTAAATCCCAGCATCAATTAAACGCCAACTCAAACGCAGCGCTCTATAGCCACACTCTCAAACCGCCCATATCATTCGCATAAAAAATGCACTTCTGCATACCTTAAACCAGCTCAAGTGTCTTTTCTCGCCGGTCTCTAATTGATACAACGCGGCATTCGTTTTATTCGAGGCGGCCTTTTGGTTTCGGGCGAGCGCGCAGCCGCGATATAGTTACGTAACGATTCGCGCTCTCGACTGTCGTTATATAGGAGGCGCCGTTAAAACGCCGACGACGCGTCACGAGCGCATGACCGGCAGGCGTCAAAATTACAGATGTGAGATGTGTGTGACTGGATGGGAGCGTTCGGTGCTATTTTTTGCGATTACTGTGTTGGATGCTTTTTTAATGGGGATATGAATTTGTTTTGAAGGTTTTAGATGCGGTGAGTAGTGAGTGGTTTATTGAGGTAGTTAAGTTGTGATGTTTGGTATGTCGTTCATGAAATGTAATAAAATAGAAAAATCGATAAAAATTGAGAAGAATTAATTTTTAATTTTTAAGAATATTCTTGTAAATTTTTAGTTTGGTACAACGTCTAGGTTTTGAAATATAAGGATAAAAATTCCTCATGTTCTGGGGTTTTTTACATTACTTTTCATTTTGTACAGTTTGTCTATATTTATGTAAAATCCGGTAAAACCAGTGAACTTTGAATAGACGTATCTTAAAATAGAGTCAGTGAATGAATTTGAAATTTTGCAGTTCTTGAATATAAACGTATTCTTGAACATAAAATATAATTTTGCGCAGAAATTTACTTGATTCTCATTTTCTTAAAATTTTATGAATAACTATATGTTACCCCACTACTACCACCACCTTAATGGTACTAGTCAGTGAAATTTTGTCAACTGCATATTTTTAACTCATAATAATCAAATTTGATAACGCAGGGTCTCATATTCCCCGCATTATCTTCGCACATGCGTCACACTGATTACCTCCGGGATCACGATAACGTTAATCAATTGTTCACAAGCATCTAACACAGTATATCATCTTCTTTGAATCGATGCAACCTTTACAGAAATGATAGGCGCGATCGAGTCCCAAAGCGATGAGCAAGAAAAAAGAACGGAACTATTATAGAGGCGTAGACGCTTCCCGATCTACGGGCGCGATATAATGAAACGCTCGTAGAGATTAACTCGCAAGCTCGATCGAGTTTCACACCATTGTAGTCCGCGCTAGTTACACGTGTATTAGACTCTCAGGGCTGCGCGGCTGAAAACTGTTACCTTAATTGGGACGTTTCATCGATTTCCAAGCGGAGAGTGGATGATTAATTTGTCTGGGTTATTATATGATCCCTGAGCAGCGATACGGATTAGCGTATGATTGCTGACAAATTGCTGCTTCTCGAGGAATGTCTTAATCCGAAAATTCTTGGCATAATGAGATTGCTTTGCGGTGTTCTTGAGAATCTGCTTTTACGGTTTCTCATAATTAATTAAAAGTTGAAAAGTACAAGCTGTGTATATGTGCGTGCTTAATATTTCATTTCTCCTATTTGTTTATTGCTATAAATTACAAACTCATGAATAAACTGCATTAAATAATGAGTTCGCTCTTTAAAAACAATCACATCATCACTATAAAAAATAAATTTAATAAACAAACTCTTGAAAAAGTATCATAAATAACGAAATCTTAATCATTTTTTCTCTCCCTCCCCGCTACATATAAATAACTCTCCCAAACAAAAAACCTAAAAACAAAATCATCTCCACTCAGCCTCTCCGTTCATTCACGACAGGCATCCAAGCCCCGTTTTCGCACATCCCAAAAAACACATTCGCGCACTCTGCGTCACTCAAATCCAAATCCGTCCTATATCCAAACCCGAACGCAGCGCGTCTAACCCGGTTGGCTTCATATTCGCGTAAACACAAAGGTGCCTCCTAGCGCCCTGAGCTCTCCTTCTTCTTCTTGGAACGTCGGCTAAGGGCCCATGACTCTGGCAGCCTGCCAAGCAATCGTCTTCGTCGCCGACGTCCGGAGAGCAGCAGCAGCCGTGTGTCTATTTTAGCGGAGGCGCGAAGAGCCGCGAGGCTGGTCCTCTCTCCTCTGCTAGTCGCGCACCAGTAATCGTCGCGCCGAGAACTCGAATTACGCCGGCGCCTCGGGGGAAAAAGAGGAGAGAAAGAGCATTTCGAAACGGCGCTTTTTCGCTCGTTCGCGCGTGTGTTTTTGTTTTGATTTTCCCGGCTTTGATTCGGCAGCTGGTGGGGAGGATTCTGGATCGCTGGAGGGTTTTGTGCGGGCTGTGGATTTGAGAGGAGGACGGGACAGTAAGGAGGTGGATTTAGACGGGAGGCTCGGCTGCCAAATGCTATTTTGACAGTGCGTCGGCCGCTCCGAATTGACAGTTTCTCGACAAATTGTCCCGAGGAGTTTTGTGGTTCGCTTAATTCGTCATTTTTAATTGACTGGTTCGTCGTATGGGTTAACGTTGATTTCGTCGTTTTTTTCCCCGTTGGAGGAGGTAAATAAAATTGTCCAATACTCCATCCAAGCACCATCTCTAAAACTCTACTACTTACTTTCTACCGTCAAAAATTATGTCACAAGACATACCACTACTCATTGTTTTTAATCCAACCGTAATTTAAAATCTAATCCGCCGGAATTCGGCACAAACCACTCCAACTTTACTTTCACCGCGCAAAGACTCTCCAGCGATCAACCATCGAAAGCACCTCCCCAGCTAAATACCCTTCACCTCTCGTCACTCACCTGTCTTCGCCAGCATCCACCTTCAAAAATCTCTCTCGCCAAAGCCAGCATCTCAGGCCTTCCAACCTCGACGTATAACTCTGAAGCTCTCCGCGCGCGGAGATAGACTTATTATCCAGTGCGCGAGTGCGCGCCTCGCAGCTGTCGGATCATCATCTCAGTCCAGGCATCCCGAATGACTCGACGCATGTGGAAGCGCGAGAAGAAAGTCTTCCGGTAGGGGAGGCGGCTTTGCTCCCCCAGGCAGTGTAGTATGTCCTTGGGCGCGAGCGCGAGAGTGAGCAGGCCCAGGGGCCCGGCCAAGTTCAAGGACATCCACAAGAGGCGCGAGGCTATACTCGACAAATGGCGAGATGGTACGAGAGTGCGTGTATATGTGCGGTGTGACTTTGCTGAGATTGATTAGGGAGTTTTTTAAAGAGGGATTGGTAGTAGTTTTGGGATGCAGGCTTGTTGTGTAATGAGTGTCGAGATGCTCCTTGTTTCGGACGGTATATGGTTTTAAAAATAGATACTTATCCGAGATTCATTCAGAATTTTTGTTAAGTCATGAGAATTTACAAAGGATGCGGCTTTTCGAAAAGCTTGTAATTAAAAATTAGAAAGCTTGTTAAAAAATATAAATAACAAGCGATTGAGCTGATATATGCATTTTCTTTAATATTGGAGATTTAACCGTCTTTTAGACATATTTTTTATCACCAGACTTTTATTCTCACGTCTTGTTCATTGTTGATGTTTGAGAAACGGTATAATTATTTACCACGAGGTTTTTTCAAAACAATGTAAATTCTAAATGTACTGCTCCGTAATTGGCTAGGAATTTGTGACACTTCGGTTATTTGCACAAGTGTTTTCAGATGTAACTACTCTGACAGTTATCATTCAATGTGCGACTTTGAAAAAAAATAAAATAAAAATTACTGAAAAAAACATTTCTCTATCCCTATCAACGTAAGATTCTAAAACAATTACAAAAAAATTACAGCCAAAAAAATCCATGTCTCCCCAAAAATAGCAGCGACAATAAAAATAATTAGATCATTCCTAAAAGAACCTTAACAAAATACGCAGCGTTCCGCGCAGCCTTACGTACACAGTATTCGGGCCATTTAAGTTAGGTGGATGCACCGGCGCACCGCTACATACCAGAATACACCGCGTCTATTTTCGTCTGTCCAATGTCATCGCTCTATTCGACTTACTGCATCCTAAATAACGAAGAGCCGCGCGCATCTCCCTCCGCTCTCGCTAAGATCGAGCCAGACACACAAAGGTTTCTTACCCCAATTTCCTGAAAATTTATACAAGATCCACGCGCTCGCTCGCCCCTCTCGAAAGCTCGCTCATTCAACTTTTCTGTAATCCAACAACTTCATCGCACTAAAAATACGGACTTCGATCTACATACTGGCTCTCTCTCTCTCTCTCTCATCGAGAGCTTTGGCAAGCTTCGCTAGACGCGCGGCCAGGTTTCGCGCAAATCTAGGTTTTTAGTTGATAAAAAGGCAAAGATCGTTAAACTGAGGTGTAAGGACGAGTTTAATTAATCAGCGAAATTCAAGAAAATTGTTCCCAATTGAAACCGTAAAATATTAGTCACCGACAAAATACCGATTTGGAAATTATTATTTGCTCCAATAAACGTCCGCACTATTTCACCGCTAAAACATTGCAAATTCAATGCAAATCCTCTAAATATATTTTAATCACATTAAATCAGCCAAACAAGGCCAAAGCTTAACCGCGCGATACCTAAAATAGACAAAAACTCACTCATCAAACCGCGTGCGCGAATCCGCTTATAATCCATGAGAACGTCCCCTTAATTAGCGCGCGGGAAATTTTCAAACGCAAACACAATCCAGTCTAATAAAGCACGCGTCGCTCGTATTAAGGTTGCCACCTATTTCGCCGCTCATACGCGCAAAATCGATAGGCGCCGCGTAGGCCGTAAATAGTATAAAAATGTTTATAATACCGGCTGCATGAAGGGAGCTAGAGTCTAGGCGCTCACCACCTCTCAGGTGGCGGGGAGCGCGCGCTAGGATTGGTCGAGGCCCCGAAGTGAAAGAACTTTTGCGCTTGTTGTTACAGAGGTGTGCAGCGGGGAGGAGCTGCCTGAGGTCGAAATAATCAGTCTTCTGGAGGAGCAGATACCTAGGTACCGTCTCAGAGCCGACACCCTCACGGAATTCCAAGGTGAGTTGTTGTCCTGTGCAAGGGGACTTGTTGCTTTTTTTAATAAAAAAGGTGTAGACGTACGAGCTTTGTAAAGATTTGTACATAAAAATTTGGGATTTTTTTGGAAACTGAATTAATGTGATTATTTTATTTAAAAAACAATAGTTTTTTTTTATATATATAAATAAAATGTTTGTAATTTATATTTTAATGAAGCTCGTACGTTCTACATAACGCTTTTGTAAGTAATACTTCGTTGACAGTGAACTAGTTGTTAATATCGTTTATTTTTTCAGGATACGAAAACGCGGATTGGTTCATCCCATCAGCAAAAGTTGCGCCGGAAGACGTAGACTTAAAACTATCGCCGGATCAAATCCGGGAGACACTTAACTATTTTAGTAAGTACCATTCACGCTTTTTCATTGCTTCTTTCAAGTGATCTGTCGAAATTAAGATAATAAAATGAATTGATTAAACGAGCACTTTAGTCTAAGTGCCTCTAGAAAAAATAGTGTAATAGTTTTATTGGGATCTAAAAATTGATATTATTTTTTATAAATATACATTTGTTACAAATACTTTATTTATTTGAGTCACAATTATTAAGTTAAAATTGACATAATTAATTAATAAAATATATTTAATGTAAAGTTAACATGATGAATTTTTATGATGAAATTTTTAACATTTTATAGCTTTCTAATATAATTTCTATAAAATAACTTAAGTCAAAATAAATTTCTAAATTTAACATTAAATTAATTATAAATCTAATGTTATGCTATGTTAAAAAAAAAAAAACAATTTTTATGTTAGAAAATTAGTTACTTTCGATAAATATAATAAAAATAATTTTTATACTGAAAATACTAGTTACTATTTATAAAGAACGGTTTGCATTTTAAAAAGAATTTCGACAATCACAGAAATAGGAAATACTCTTACCTAACAGCACTCAAACTACACTTTCTCACAAAAAAAGGTTATTTTTAAAGCAAAATAAAACACTTTAACGTCCTGTAAGCTTCTATCAAATTTCATCGCACATACATAAAAAGTAGTATATAAGCACATCGGAGAAGATCTCTCTCTTCTCTCACGTACGTCGCAAGTTCAGAAATCAGCGCATCACCATCGTCGCTAGAGATCTCTCTTATCACCTGGAGGCCTCAAGAAGACGTTTGATGTATGCCGCACAACGCATGTACATTCGGACGACCGTTATAGCCGCGCGCAAAGAAGAGCGTGGAAAATGCCTTCTAAAGTGCATACTATTCTACCATGCGACTCTCCAATGAGAAATGTTTTATCATATTGCGTGCGCCAAGAGCATTTTCTTTTGGAATGGGAACTTTTTTTTCACTGGAAAGATAGGACTCTGTTATTTTTTTCGTGGACTAAGTAATGGCGGATTCTTAGGTATTTATATGGAAATGAGTACTGATGCGGTGGGATTAATTCAGTTAACGATGTACTGTACTGATGAAATTGTTTTCGTACTCAATTGAAGAGGAGACACATATATGCCGAGAATGGCATACTGTTTAGTTTATAAAGTATAATTTTTCTTTCATTGCTTGTAATGATTTTTATCGCCGACTGTGTATAACTAGTAATCAAAACTAGATGAATCTCTGTTCTGAGTGAAATTTTTTTCAAAAGAATTCATTATATATTTATGTGAAAAGCATAAAATATGTATACTACATTATATTAATCAGTGATCCCATCACTTTAAAAATCATACGATAGTCCAACAAACGTTAGTAGGATTTAAAAATATATTCTTTCTGCATGAAATGTTTTCTTATATCTGATAACTCAGAACATAAATAACAATAACACAGAAATATTCAATTGTACTTAAGAAATATAAAATGTTATATAAGCCTTTTTAAATGTTTATAATGATTAAAAAAAAATGATTGTATACGTTTAAAAAATTAATTTTCTTTTACAATTAATTTCTTAAAATAAGCAAGCAGTGCCTATAGATTCATGAGTAAATTTAGAACGTCCGCTCGCGATTTCTGAATTGTTTCATAAATTCCATCGCGAGTGCTCAGTAACGATGTTGAATCGACAAAACGTCTTAGTGAAAGATTATAGTTCCTAAAATAAAGAGGTGAAAGAGTCTTCGCAGTTCGTGCTGCGATAAAGTATTCTGCTATACTTATCGCTTTACGAACTGCGAAATCGGTGGTTTGACCTTGCACCGCTGCTCTTTCGCATGAACTGTGTCTTGCAAAGGACGTGAGAAGAAGCTACGAAAGTGATAATTACGTGGAATCTACAGACTGCGTGTGCGAGTGCGTGTGCATAAAGCCTGCCTTACATTGGGGAGTTATTACGTGAGACTCGCTTTAACTTTGTTTACGGATAATGAAGCTAATCTTGCGAAGAGTAGTTATGCGATGTAAACTCATTTCATACCATGAGATTATTGAACTACTTGAAAATGCGTATGCTGTGTAAATTGCATTAAGGAATTTTCGATGTAACAAATGTTGTGTATTGTTTTGATAAGTTAAAGTTTAATCATGATTTTGAATATTTTAACTTTGAACAAATAATTATAGTTTAAAGATTATAACAACTATAAGATTTTAATTTTTTTTTTTTTTTTTTTGATGGAAGGATAAATATTTTTTTTATTTCTTCAATATTTCATGCATTGAAAGTTATACTATTAATTTTTAGTAAAATACTTTTGAAACGTGATCCTTTAAAAATAACTAGTCTGTTACGTGCACTATCTGATTTATACAGAAAGGTCCAAAGTATAGGTATAACGTAGATTGAACATAAATTATCTTTAACGAAAAATTACTTTTAAAATCTATTCCACTTCACACGGTTAAAGTACCTTAAATGTAACTCTTATATGCGCTTTGAGGCTTTCTAAGCAGCGCCTTGCAATCACGACTTGATGTATGTCTAAAATTGAAGCGAATCTCACGTAAAAGAAGAAAAAAGAGCAGGCAGGTTACTGTTCGAGCCATAAAAAGTCACGAATGCGCATACTCTGTACATACCCCACGTGATTCCATTGTTAAAATCGCTCGTTCAATCCCCGGCGCCATAAGCGCGCGGACGCGTGAGAGATTCCCGCGATCGAGCAAGTCTTTCACCGTTAGCACGCTCCTACGAGGAATTCGCGCGCTGTGATGCTATATTTATATGAGCTCGCTGCTGTTCCCTCCTTCTCGATGTTGCTTTTTTCTGATCTCTTCCTTTCATCGCGCGCATATATATCAGCAGCTCGAGTTGAATAAAAGCGCAACTTTCGATTCGTGAATGCTCACGTCGCCGACGTAGCCCTTGAATTATGCAGTTTTACGTGCGCACAGCGAAACTCTGCGTTTGTATGCTTTATGCGGGCTCCCAGGAGTTTTGGCGACAAGAGTGTTCGGAGTAGTCATTTGAATAGAAGGCGAGAAGACTCGCAAAAGGGAACAGTCAGGGTTTTTTCGGTGATTTTGTTGCGACTCTTCGGCGCCTGGGGGTTTCTTAAGAAGGATGACGCTGGTTTTCTCGGATTGCATTTTTAGATGGACGAAACAAAAGTGAATGGATCCCTGTTTCAAAAGAGATCTGCCAGAAGAGTTAAAAATTTTTGTTTTACGAGCTTTTGTACTGACTGAGATTGGCCTCACCCAAATAACTTCGTTTGCACATTTCGTGCAGTGAAATGATTTCTACACGAATCTAATTAAAATATAAATATGTCAATCGTTTTTAATTTTAATTCAAATTAGATTTAAAATTGAAAAAATGCTATGATTGCAAATAGAATATTAAATTAAATTATAAAAATTTTTATTACGAAATCTCGAACTTTCTCTAAATAAGTTTAATTGTAACGATCCCATTCAGTGATCGTAAGATTTACAATTCGTGACCCTGGAAAAGTAAAGTAACATTCTCATGTAACATTATTTTTACATCACCATGTCTCTAGAATTGAAAATTCGTGACTTAAACAATACTTCGCGCGCAAGGTGCGTCTTAGAATTTGCGCTTGACATCCGTCTTGTCGTATAAAGCCATAAATCGTAAGATTTAACGACAAGCCTCTTCGATGACCCATCCCCTTTCTACCTGCAAATCCAAGAAAAACGTAAAACCTCTGAAGTAAGCATTAGTATTTGCTGCAGGTGCATTTACCAAATAATATTTTTCAAGTCAGAATTTTTAAATAATTTTAAATATTTTGAAATTGTTTAAAAATTGCTATAATTTTTTATTCGTATTATTTGACTTGACGTAAGTAATAGATTGTTTTATTTTAACAAAATTTTATTATAACGGTTTCAAATTTATTTTAATACTACATCATAATTTTCCAAAATCATTATTAATACTATTATTTTTATAAACATTTTGGTTACGCAAGTCTAAACTGCGAGCATAAAAGTAAATAAAAATGACCTATTTCTCACATTCCATTTTTTTCTTGAGCAATATAAATACTTATTAGTCAGCAAATAATGAAAATTGTCAATATTATGATTAACGGCAATTGTTTTGTTTAACCGAATACTCCAATTGTAATATTAATTTACAATTCGTATTAGTCAACAATCAATAACGGCTGCTTTCCAACCTTTCGAATCCTCAACAATTCATCCTCCATTTTTTATTTTTTCCCTAAGAACAAACACTCCAAAAACACCCAAAAATTTAAGAACGCAGCCCCCATAAAAAAGCAAACTCCGAAGCACCCATAAACCTTCTTACAGCTCCCCCGAGATCCCCCGCACACTCAATCCCCGTCTACCCAAAAACCGGCAAAAGCACACAGCCACTGCACAGTCGCAGCGGCAATAATAATTTCCCCGACTGTACAGTTCTTCCCGAGCTTATAGTTCCCAAGCCAGACGTGGTCTTCGTTAACGCGATCCTCTCAAAAGCTCTCGGCCAGGTCAGATCTCTCTTGCTCTCTCCGTCTCCCCACTCGTCGCTAATTGCGAGATCAAACGCGGCCAGAGACACGGGGGAGCTAGGCCACGCTGGCACAGCTCGCCTACGTTCGCAGCCGTCAAAAACGTGACTCGAATTTGACGATCTCTTTCTCTTTCGCCATGCAGCCGTGCGAGCGTGCGTATGAGTTGAGAACTGTATGGTCGGCCGGAACACATTCGAATTCTTTGCTTGGTTATGAGAAATGGCTGTAGGTTTGGTTGTGTTATTTGCGAGGTTGAAATGTGAACGGGTTCCTTTAGTGTAATGTATATAAGTGCAGTTGTTCATGAATTGTTGAATATTTTGCACTGGGATTGCTTCGAGTGTCTATTTTAAAATTCAAGGAAATCGAATTTGGAGTATATAGCTTGAGGCAATTTTAACATATATTATTATTTATGTAGCGAAGCTTTGAATAATTAGAAATAATACTTCCTATTATTCAAAACCTCGCTGACAAAACATTCTCAATGTCTCCGTATTTATACCATTCGCCAATCTCTTCTCTGTCGAATCTCGCGTAGAATTTTTATACCTCTTAAAACTTCCGACCTTAGCCCCTGAATGCACACTCACTCTATCCATCCAAAAATCGCGCAAAAACTCCATGCCCGATCGCGATTAGAATTCACAATCAGGCCACCTCTACATATAAATACCCAACCTCTAAAAAAAAAAAATTCCACTGCCAAAATCTCGGAATCCAGCCTCTAAACCATCCGAACAATCCAATACCCCAAAGACCCCTCGCCCCGGCGCATACAAATAATCCCAACACACAACTGTAGACGCGCCCTCAAGCCAATGACGTCGCATCTTCCCCCGAGTGCTGTATATACAGCTCGCGCGGCCGAGAGAAAGAGCGAGAAACGCACGCGCAGAAAGAAAGAGAGAGAGAGAGCGAGCGCGCTGGCCTCTGGAGCTGCTGTGCGGTGAGTATAGAGCCAGGCGCTTTAGTCGCCTTCGTGGCCTCGTCGGCTGCGTTTCGGAGCACGCGCCTCTCGCCTCTCTAACACATAACTACATGCGGGATCGTTCCGCGAGTGACTCTCTCTGTGCGGCGCTTATCATCGCCTTGTGTGGCTGATATACACGTGAATTTAAGTTCGTGTGCTGTTTTTTTTTACTTTCGCGGAGAGGTGAAGAAAAAAAGTCGGTCACGTTCTGTGTGTTGTTTTTCGGCAGTGGACTGGGGATCGATGGGGGATACTAGTGCTTATCGGCCGCCCCGAATCCGGAGCGCGCGGAGCTGATGAAGTGAGGATATATAGAGAGGAGCGGAGAAAAAAGGTAGAGCTTAATTGAACGGCACCGGGGATGTGCTTATGGCTGTGCTGACGTGACGCGGGCGGTTCAAGCTAGCCTATAGCCAGACCCGGGGATGTGGTTATAGTCGCGGGGCGTGACATAACCTCCATGTGACACCGCGAGCATACGGCACTGTTAATGTTTTTGCATGGGTTTTTTTCAAGTTGGGAGGGTTATTGTTTTGGAGTTAAAACGATTACGATGGATGTTTAATTGACGAAGTCGACGGTGGACTTTGAAGAGTTGTGAGGCGGAAAGTTCGGACGATTGTTGATTGTTGGGGTACAGTGCGGGACGATTGTCTGCTATTTCGGCGACTGCTCGGTTATGATAGGTGTATAAGTACGTAACCTTCAAATTAACTGGTTTTGATTTTTGGTAGATTTCGTCTGCTAAGTAGGAACGGATCGAGACGTGGAAAATGAAAAATTTTTATCATTGAGTGCTATGTCGAAAGTTTTCTTAGATTGTTCTCTAAATTTTATTGAAATTTTGATAAAGTTTAATATATCCATGCAAAAATATTAACAGTGTATGTACGTGTCACGTGGATAACCATAAGCTGTTCATTTTGGAGTAAAGTGATAATAGACAAATTTGCCTGTAATTTGTTAAATTATCATAATTTAGATTACACCAGGAGAAGTTTTATTTATAAGAAACCATTTTTATAATATTAATAGTATGATATAAGGTACCCTTTAATCGATTTGTTCAAGCAATAAAATGGCTTGCTAAAATAATGGATGATTCAAAATTACGTTTATGCTTATCACAAGCAACAGAAAAACATGAGTGAACTGTCTGGATATAAAACCGATAAAAAGTCGAGCAAAAAATAGATGAGTATCTACCATGTGATGCTTAGAGTACTTTAAAAATATGACTGAAAAAGAAATGAATATTATTACAATTCGTTCCCAGAACAAAAAGATTTTTGTTTCATCAACTATAAAGTCTTGACGTAAGAAGCAACTATTTTATCATTTAAAAAAATTATTTAAAAAAAGAACTTAACCTATTATATCAAGAATTCCAGTAACATCCATAATCCTAACATTACACAACTAATCGTCACAACCCAATCCACGTAAACCATCCTCCTCCAAACTTATACGTCTCTACAATTTCACGCTCCCGACTTTCCAGACAAACGTCACATCCCGCCAAAGTGAAAGAAGCCTCTAATAACTCCTTTATAAGTCTAAACTCGTCTCTTCCTCCGCGCGCCATCCCGAGTGAAAAGCGCGACTCGAAAGCGCTGGCACGCGAGAAGGTCAGCCCCAACGTGTTCCAGTCCTCTCTCACAAACACACACGAAAAAAAAAAAAGCCTCGACTCCGATCGTGCAGAAAAGTAGATTGTAAATACGAGTGGCTCTTACATAGCCGCAGGATATCGGGAACGGCGCTCGATATTTCGAGGGAGCGGTTCCTCGGGCGCAGCTGCCGAGTCATTTCTTCCTCGTGGACTTTATATAAATACGTATGCGTGCGGCAGACTTTTTCTCGCGAGAGACGCGAGGGACACATTCCGGCGCGTGATAGCTGATAAGTCGCCGCGCGGCGCTTTTGCCCCCAAGGCTCTCTTGGATGTATAATGCGAGTGTGCGCCAGTCACTTAAGAAAATGGACTTTCGCGCGAGCGGGAGCAAAGTGCCTTTCTAGAATTCCGTCTCGCTGTTTCCGCGAGGGATTCGACGCGCTGGATGCTTGGGAGACGGGTAATTCGAGTAGGATTTATTGCTGGCGCTTTGAGCAAATATTTTTTGTGGTTTGTTGGGGCGTTAGTTGGTGGTTTGCTTATCTTTAGTAAGTGCGGAGATATGATCTGGAGATAAGGATGGATTATAGTGGCGGTAGTTTTACTAATTTTCGTATAGAATATTATAACGAGCTGAGGATTTTAATGTATTGCTGGTAATTTGACGCAGCGATAAAAGGCAAATTGAAAGAATTCAAGCATTGATTAGCGTGCGCTCTTATCTCTTTTTACACAACTGTACGGAAAAGTTTGTCGTCATATTAGCAAATGTAGTTACAGTGACAACTTACTTCATTTCTTAATTTATACTTTAATACGTCTATAATATTTTTAGTAAAGTAATGACATATTTTAAAACGTGAATTTTGATTATTACATTGAACAATACACTGAAATTGATTACGAAACATTCCATACCGCTTCTTATACAACGTTGCACCTGCATTATTCCTCAGTATACAAATTTTAAATATTTTAAATTTACGATGTAATAACTTTCTTTAATTTATGTCAAAATATTTATTAAAATTCCCTACACATTTTTCTTATAAATTATCATAAAATATAGTATCCCAATTAATATCTTTCGACTAAATCTTTCCCCTATCATACATAACACTCACAGATTTAAATATGAATAAGATAATCAAAAGTAGATATTCTAAAGCCTCTTTTCAACTATCAAGCCACATTATTAAACTATTAAACAGCAATTTCGCTGAAACTTCTCCTCTCTCCGGCGAATCAAGCCTGAAAGCTCCTCTATTATGAATAACACTCTTACGTCTGCCTTCGTTCCAATCCTCTCATTGTTAAACTCGCACATCAAAGCGCCTAAAAACAAACGCACGCCGTTTTTCCTCGACACTCACCTCAGCGGCTTAACTCCAACATTAATCACGCCTCTCGCAATTAGAATTCCCACCAAAAAGCTTTACACCACCGCTCAGTGCTGCTGCATCCGGATACGACACTAATAAGTCCCAAGAAAAAAAAAACGAGCCGGCTCATTAGCCTCTCTCGTTTATCGCGTGAATACTTGAAAAATTACGTGTCTCCGGCGGGAAAATCTCGCTCGGAAATTTCAAAAGCCAACGGCCGGCCTGAACGAGCGGTAAATCTCGGGTAAAGTTATACAACGCGGCGCGCCTCGAGCCCTTTTACAAACAGAACGGAAAGATAAAAAGAGAATTTGAGATGTGGATCCCTTTGGTTGCTCTTCTCTAGAGTTTTCTGGATGGATGCTGGCGCGGGTAAATTATATGCGTGCATTTTTCTTGGTGTTGGGGATTTTGAGAGGTCTGAGTGTGGATGTAATTGTGGGCTGGTATCAGTTTCGTTCCGAGGAAATTTATGTTAATTATGCATGTTTCAACATACTTTTTAGGAATGAGTTATCGTATGCAGTTGGTGATGTTTTATATCAAAAACGTTATTTAAAAGAGGCACAATTTTATTTGAAATGCCTATTTAACATTAAATAAACATTTTTTATATTTATTAAATTGTAAAAAATACCGGTGATATACGTTAGGCTTATCAAGAATAAGAAAAAATTACTTTAACAAGCGCTCACGTACGTCGATAAGTTTGCAATCAAGATATACAATCATTATCAAGAACAATAATTTTTATTATATTAATTACAAAACAAATTCCGATAAAAAAAATAAGCCGTTCGAAAACCCCCTCTCATTTATCAATAATCTACATTTAAAAAGTTCATTCCCACGCGAGGGCCTGCATAACAACTCAAAAGCCTCAATACAATCCATCACAAACGTAAACAATAAGCCATCCCAAAACACAATCCCAGCGCACAAATAGCCCCGAGTGAAAGGTCAGCATTGTGCCGGTGAATAATTGTCCCAAAACGGACAATCACAACATCCAACTCCCAAAATAAGTCATCGATTAAATGCCCATCAAAGCCCCCTTACTGACCATCTCCAAAGACACTCCGACTCTTTCCCAACATCCTCCGTCAATAATAAAACCCACCGCTCGCTCATTATCCATCGCCCTTTTATCCCGGCGCATGCGTTCACGATCAAAGTCCGATGACGCGCGCGAGCTGCCATTTTTTTTACACATCATCGCGGAGCTTTCTTCATTGTGCATCGCTCGCGCGCACGCTGAATTCGTTATTTCTTCTCGCGCATAGCAGCAGCGTGATCGGCTGCCGAGGATGAGTAATGCTTAATATTTTTCGTTTCGTAATTTGTCGGCTTCGGAGAAGCGTTCGAGTGATCGTCTGAATGGCGCGTGAGTTATTGGCGTGTGCCGAGAGAGATGCTTGTGTATCCGGCTAGAGGAGTAAATAAATCAAAAAAATAATTTCGAGTTGGGAGGTTGGCAGAAGGAGTTAACGATTGGGAGATGGTTTGCGGACGTTGGGTTGGTTGAGGAGGTGGAGACTATTAGTTGCGAGCTATTTAAGTGACTTCTATTCTATTTTCTCACGACGAAATTTAGAAAGTGTATTAGCGCCGAAATGAGGAAGCTCGGATCGCTTTTGGCATCCGTTCCTTTTTCTTTATTTCGCTTTGTACTCGAGCGTTTGTACGCTCGTTTTCGCTCGTAAGTCGGAAAAATTTGAATATTTAAGACTCATTGAAGAAACAAGTTGAAAAGTTTCCGCTGTACTTACAACGGTATGAGAATTCAGCAGATTACTGCTAACCGTGTAATTCAATTAATCTGCCTTTAAAACTGTCGATTTAAAACCTCAAACTTTTCACGTTACGAGTAAACCTAAAAAAGTAATTAATTCAAAACCATTGTTTCGCGCATAAAGCATTCAAGCCCACGGTAACAAAAAGCCGCCAAAGACAATTTCAAATTCCGCTCAGAAAAAAAACTTCCGAAACTTTCATTGAACGGCTACAACAATGCTCGAGCATTCACCGAGCTCAAAACTGGTCATTAACATCGTGCAGCCATTCACCATTCGCGCGCGCAGCCCACAGAAATTCGCAACATCTTCCGATAGCGCTGACTCATGCTCTTATAATCCAGACAAGTAGGTCCCTGATTGGTCGCTCCAAAAAATGACGGCACTCGATTCAAAACTTTTAACTGACTCTCGCGACGAACTCCGGATCTATAGAGACGCGTCCACTTTGAAAATTCACGATTCTGAGAAAGAAAAGCCACACGTGCTGGTGAGTTTAAATCAAGTCGACGAGTGTGGCGCCGACGAATTTTCACTAAGCGCCCGTTGAGGCTGGGACGTATGCGTTCTCGCCTATCTCTTCGAGGAGAGGCTAGTTTATTTTCGTTCGTTCCGACTGAAATAATCAGCAGAATCGCGCGAAGAGCTGTAAATTAGATCTCCTAAGCGCTTCTAATTTCGCCCGATAGGCTGGAATTCGAATGACATTTTTCATTTTGTAATTTTCTGTATTTTGGTCATTATCGTCCTTGGTATTGTTAGAATTAATTGTTATCAGTATTTATTAGTCAAGTTGCAACGATTGCAATCGTATTTAAAAATAAAATGATTAATTCTAAATATTTGATAATTGTAAAAAAAGAAAAGAAAATTAAATGATAAATTAATATTTTAAATTAAATGATAGTTTTTATTTCAATTTCGCGTAACATGGAACATGGAAAGGTGTCACCACACATAACCTAAATATTAAAAATAACGATTATGATACAGCTT
The DNA here is from genome assembly GCA_900480035.1 of Eupelmus urozonus. Classification (NCBI taxonomy): domain Eukaryota; kingdom Metazoa; phylum Arthropoda; class Insecta; order Hymenoptera; family Eupelmidae; genus Eupelmus; species Eupelmus urozonus. The sequence goes on from UELX01000044.1 coordinate 120,483, forward strand.
AGGAACGGTGTGATCATTAGGGACATTTATAATTAACTAAAACTTAGCTATGGTATAACTAAAATCTAAAATGAAATATTTAATTCTAAAAGTATAATTCATGTAATAAATATATTGTCTATTATTTTTATTTATATATTTTATTGCCAGTATCAACCTGCTTGCGAGAACAACAACGTCACTTTTAAACATAAAACAAGCAAAAAAAACTGTAATCCACATATTTATAATCTCTATCTATATCTACCTTAAACCTCATCTATAAAAAAAAAACGTAAAGAACAAAATCAAAAGAATAAAACCGATCTTATCCGTTCTCGCAACAGCCTCTGCCACGTGTCCCGCTCTTCGATAAGCCGGGAAATGACCGAGCAAACCTCGCTGTCGTCGCGCGCATATAATAATTCGACTCCGCTCATCTACCAGAAGATAACGCGAAAAGCCAGCGTTTCAGTTAAAAGCTGCTCTCGCGACAGTAGAGTTACGTAAGTGATGCTACGCTTCTCGATTTTCCACATACAAACGCGCTTGCTTATTTTTTCTTTTTCTCTTTAAACAATCGGCTCGGATTTACTTTACTCTTATCATATAGGCAGGCGCGCACGTTAGAGTTTACTTTTCCATATTAGTTTTGTAAACTTGGAAGCTATTTGGGGCTGCGTGACGGAAGTTCGAATTAGCGCTCATTCGTGTGTGTATGTATTTCGCGTGGATCTTGGCTCTCGTGGTTTTAGGTCGATCGTAACAGAAAAATTGTTTTATCGAGTCGAGGTGATCTCCGCTGTGGCGACACGTTATGAACTAGTTTTTCGATATCGCGATTGCAGTCGGCGAGGCGATTGTTTCGCTTTTTGCTTTATCTATTTCGCTCTTTTTTTATTACGTAAAATTTGTTATCGAGTCCCTATTTTTTATGAAATTGCAGTTATTATTCGCCAATGATGGATTTTCTATCTAAATCAACCTGAACAATTTAGCTCGAATTCAATAACAATAAATCATTTGTAATTCGACTCGGTATGGCATTGTTTCGAACTAAATATGTTTCATCTAAAGGCGCATTAATTTAAATTTATAATCTAGGTTGTAATTTTAATTGCAAATGAGTTCGGCTGTATGTACCATTAATAGATTCGATTTGGATTAACGAAAACTCACACGAAGAAAGTTTTGCGCGCAGCAAGACATCTTTTACTTTTTTTTTTGTGCAGAATACAATTAGCATGACTGTTTATGTATCGAAATTTCACGCTTAGTTGTCCGTTCTCGTTAAATTAATATTCAAATTAAGTAAAAGTAAAAGTTGAATCTTCGGCAATAATTTTTTTTCACTTCAGTACTCTCTATGTTGCTTTTAGCTAGAAGAGCGATTGCGATTCTGCACGCCGGAGGAAATAATTTTCTTTAAATGGGCGTGTTTTTGCTATGATATAAATGATTCAATAGTTTTCTCTAAAATTTCAATAAAACACCGACAAAATCATTAAAATAACAAGATACATTTATTGATACAAATTTTGTTGTAGCAAATATATTTATTACATTAAATTTCAGTTTTTTGATTTTTTAATGACAACATATGGATATTACTTATTGCTAGTTAATTTTACAAAGTTTACGTGCAGTAAGTAATGCACTAAATTCAAGATAAGTGAATCAAATTTCTGGGTGCAAAAAACCGTAACTAAACTTTTCCAACTCCAAAATTCAGCTGACCCCAAAAGCTCGTTTCAGTTTCCCTATTTTGGTTAACACAGTTTCACAAACTAAATCCAATTCCAAAAATAAATGCATACCAATAAGCACCACTACTTCAACCAACCTAAAAAGACCATTTTCGCATAAGCAAATCACGTTCAAATCTTTTAACAACCATCCATTCCCACACTCGATCTCTCCAGTAACAAACCCCCCGCCAAATTAAAAATTCAATTAATTTATAAAAAAAAAAAAACAACACGATACACGCGCAGATGTGTAACGCGAAACTTATTAAAACGGTGAAACCCAGCTGCTGGCCGATGCTCTCTTATCGAATTACCTGTGCGCGCGTGCTCGCAATTATTTTGAAAGTACACGTGCTGCTGCTCTTCGTCGTTTCGTCGTCGAGTCGCCGCGAGGGCAACGCGGAAGCCGTAGAGGAAGGCGCGCCAGCCTATATGTATACATATCCACGGGGGTATGTGTATTCGCGTATCGCTGGCGAGTTTAATCCGACTGCACGTTGACAGGACATCTGACGCCGGCATAATTAGCCCTAGGACAGCTCGCTTGACGAGTCGAGGAGGAAGTGCCTTCTAGCGTTTCCCTTTGCGCTTTTTTTTCTCGTGTTTGCTTGGTGGAGAGGCTGTTGTTAGTCGGCGGCTTTCTTGGAGGAATGACTGCGGGTGAAATGACCTGACGGATGGAGGATTTGAATAAAGTTTTTGTTTGTCTTCTCTTTAACTTTTTAGGTCGAAAACAAATGTTTTCTAAACAGTATCAATTTTTAATCAGCAATACGTTATAGCGTTTTATAACAAGAAATATGAGTGAAAACGGAAGTGCATTTCTTCAATATCTCGAATTTTTACGATAATACATCTCCTAAACTCACTGTGTTATTCGCCCCATCGATACTACACATCTCGTTTTGATAAAACTAGCTACACGACGCTAAGCCCGCGATGCTGCATCCTCCAGACTTTCTAAATGCAAAAATAATCCAGGATGTTAATTCATTTCCGATTGTACTCTTCTGCATGGATCATCATCGTCCGAAAGGCGGATAACCCGAGCTCCGAGATGTATAATTTTTCTATTCCCATATCTCCGCGTCTTCATGAATACATATAGGAAAAGTTCCAGGCCAATCCATATACACCTCGCGAGAAGAAAAAGAAGGAAGAAAAAAGGATCGCTCGCTCCAATTAGCGCGTAAAAATTCATTATGACGCCTCGCGCCGCTGTGTAGCTTTCGCTAATTAACAATCGGCATCGAGACCGTTTTTGGTATGCGCGGACGAGACTGTCTTCTCTCCTCTTCGCTGCAAAAACTACGGCTGCATTAGTTAGAGAGGTGCTTTTTCCACGGAAAAATTGTTACGATTTCGCGCGCGCCGAGAAAGAAAGGAGAGCGGAATGCCTGATGCGGGATTAATCGGCTTGGACAGTTTATTGCGAGCGTGAAACGCTTTTTCGTCACATTGGACTTTCGCACACGGGCTGTTATTGAAGGTAGAGGCACTCGCTCCTGGTGAAATTGTTGTTGTGACGAAGGTTATGGGTTGGGATTGATTTGCCGTTAATTTTAATGACTGATTATTTTTGCGAAGTCATTTGACATTTTTATGGGGTAATAAATACACAATATTAATAAATTCAACAATACACTATTAAAACGTTTACATTCTAAAGAAACCGTTAATAAATACATTATCCTCAAAAGGACGTATAAAAATAAAAAAGAAATTAATTCATAAAAACTATACCAAGTAATTACTATTCTCAAGCCTAACTCGTGACTCACTCTCAAATCGATTATTAAAAATATCAAACCACCTTACAAACGTTTCCTTACATAATCTCTCATAACCCAATCCATCAACGCACGCCATCCGCAAAAAACCGCATTTTCTTCCGCACACAAACACCTTTCCAAAGTCCACAATCGCCAAAAAACTACCGTCTCGCTCCCTCTTCCAAAAAACCCGTCTACCAATCAACAATCCCAAAGCCAATTTCCGCGAAGGCCTTTTTTCACCTCCTTATCTCATAACACCGCGCCGAGCCCGTATACATTCCACACACCCACCGTTACAGCGACAAGGATCTCTCGTAAACGTCAATCGCCCGTCAAGTCAGCCGAATCCCGGCGGCCATTAGTTCCGCAAAGCCGGCGCGCGACACCCGCGCTTTCCAAAACTGCAGCCGAGCCGGCATTGTTCGCGCTCAACCGACTAAGACCGACACGTGACCGACACCGTGTGCGGCTTTTTTTTTGTTTTTTTAATCGCTCTCTTAAACGTTTGGTTTTCTGGCTGTTTGATGTGCGGAGAGTTTTGCGAGAGTGTTTTTTCATCGTGGGAATGATTATCGGCCTGGTTTGTTTTTGTTGAGGAGAGAGTGTGTGTAACGGTGGCGAAAGGGAGGATTCGTTTTTTTTTCTTTTGACGAGACGAGGCGGCTTTTTGAAATGCGTCGAGCGAGAGATTTAATCGCTGGTGCGGCGTGATTGTGTTTCGAAAGGGACAGAAAGGCGATGTTAAAATGCGGGGAGAGAAAATGGAGTGAACTAAAGAGGATGGACTTGAAGAGTTTAAAGAGAAATGGAAAGGGGAGCGAGTGTCGGCGGTTTTGACTTTCGTATTCTCGTTGCGTCTCGCTTATTATTTTGACGCGGGCCATCCTTTCTTTTGCGGTGCGCGTTTTCGTGTATTTTGCTTTTTTGTTCTCTGTTTTCTTAATTTTAAAGGCAGTTTTTTCACGTGAAATAAAGATACATTAAATTAATATTTTTAAATTTTATTACCTTTCACAGAGTACGTCACTTATAAATATAGCTAATAAAAAGATGAAAGACGATCTTTTAACCGTAACCCTCAACTTTCTCAAAAATATATTTTTCATTAAACAACCAAATCAATCCACCGCACCACCACCGCTGAATTAACGCTCCACTTCGAAAAGAGCAGCGCATTACCGCTCCATAGTTCAAAGTACAGTAATTTTCACTCCCTGCAAGCGAAGGCAAACTCCCCAATTACAAATAATCACTCGAAAGCTTTCTAAGCGGCCGTTCGCGGCACAATAAAGTTTAGAGAGATAGAGGCAAGGAGAAGGTGGAGCTTTACTTTCGTCTCATTGTGAATCCTTCGCTCCGGTCGTCTACTTTTAACGATCTTATCGGTCGATCGCCTCGCTCGGTTTCGCCCAGTTCCGGCCAATTGATTTAACGAGGATCAGGTGCTATACAGCTCGCGCTGCTCCAGCGCCAGCGCACGAAATTCATATCGTGAGGCTAATTAGTTCTCCAGGCATATATAGTCAAGGTCGACCTCACGGCTGCCTTCGGTGAGAGCAGTACCCCTTCCTTGCCTTTTTTTTTAATTAAATAATTGCTGGGCTCGACTCTAGTCTTAGACCATGACGCGTGAGATGAAGCTGCCCGTGTGGATGGTGATTCGCGTGGTTATGTCTTCGTGACTAGCTTTGACTTTTTCCGCGAGCCCTAAGGCGCTTATCCTTGGTGGCTCTTTTTTGTTTCGAGCGACTATTTTTACTGGTATATCGATCATACAGTTTTTGGAATCTTGATGCGCGCAAAGCTGAGGCGAAGGCTGATTAACGACCTGCGATAACGACGGAATACAGGTGCTTTGCAAACGAATGTGCGTATATTCAATCGCGTGTCGGATATTGATATTGTTTTGGAATTTTAAATTGAGTTATAAGGCCTGTGTTTATGTAATCGGAAATCGAATAATCCATAAACCGGCGCCGAATAAAATAATAAAATAATTGATTCGCGTAAAGATTTCGAGAAAACGTAATTTACTTAAACTAACGCATCGCACCATCTATCGATTTACCATAAAGCTTTAACACCCCGGCACTAAAACCAACGCGCGCTCAGGCCGTTATTCATTTTCCCTGCCTTAAAAACACGTCCAAACCCAGCCAAACAATCCGAGAACCGTCTCCTCTGAAAACTTTCATCGCGATCTCACCCTCACTCTATCATAAACCATCCTCCAGCCTGCATTTTCTCCTCCACAATTCACACACGTTCCTCTCCCGCGCGATTATCCCGATGCAGGAAGCGCCGCGGATCTCTTGATATCACGCGCGGCCGCGAGAAAGCCGTGACCTCAGGGCTCTAGCATCCTGCAATAAAAGAAAAAAAAAATGAGCGCCGGAAAGCGCGCACGCAGTGTCAGTGACATCGCGTCACGAGGCTGATTTAACGGAGCCTCGCGCGCGCGCACGGAAATCGGCTTGCGGTGCTTGTGCGGGCTAACTGGACTGTGAAATCACGAGGAGTTGCTGGTGTGTAAGATAAGATTCGTGCACCTGCCGCGGAGAAATTGCTTTATCGATGGGAAAAAGTGCGTGTGTGGAACCGCGGATTTATGGTTTTTATGCGAGAGTTGCTGCTTGATGGAGGTAATTTGGTGTTTTTGTTGAAAAGTTGTGTGGTCATGATTCCCGTCGCTGATGGAAAGTGGAAGCCGTTTACGCGCGCGTGCGCGAGGATTAAGGTATTAATCGTTAGTGACAGCTGATTATTCGCGTCTTCCGCGAAGTAAGATTCGGTGTTAACTTTCTAGCGGATTAAGGGAGATGGATTTTGTGAGATTTATGAAATGTTGATAAATTTTGCGCATGAATCAAACTTTTACTTGCAATAAAATTTTTCGATTGGAATTTTAGATAGTTTTAATAAAATCAAACCTAACGCATAATTTTCCTATTACCTAATATACAAAAGAATCAGGGCAACGATTTTATTATTCTATTGAATTTTAAATGAAAAAGATTTTATCACATTATATTCACTTTTAGTCAAATAAAAGTCTTAAAACAGCCGTAAAGAGCAAAATATCTTGCTTTACGTCGTTGGGATTCCGGCCAGGAATTATTTGGAACGCTGACTTGCTAATCGGTCGCTTGCCGAATTTCGGCCAAGAGTGAACATTTCGTTCTTGTCTTTTTAAGACTAACGAAAATCGTTAAATAAAATAAAAGTACAGTAAACAGTACTAAAACTCAAATAAAACAGTCACATGTTACCTCATTTCAAAAATTGCCAGTTTTCTCATGTATTGCAAAAAGTTAAAGAAAAGAAGAACAGTTCACTCATGTTTATAAAAACTTAATCATCCATACACTACTAATTGAGCATTCTCCAATAAAAATCGCAAAGAGAGTACCTGATTATTTTCTAATCATTGCCGCATAAACCCGATCAATCCTATTAATTAACCGCTCGAGTTTCAACCACAGAGAGCTATTAAGCATCCGTGTCAAACCTATTGATCTGTACAAATTTCATACCGAACGTATATATACAAGCAGCTGCTCGAGCTCGAACATACGAGCCTACGAGCCTCTGCACTTTATAAATTCGAACTCCGCGTACAATAAAACCGCTACTTACAATTCCCACGTCCATTAAAACTTCACTCCGCGCGATAAAATCTCCATAAAACTTCTTCTGGTGTAACCCACTCCCAGCCGATCACTTCAAACCTAACCCCTCAACGATCTGCCCCCCACAGTGCGCGAGTTCGCGTGAAAAGCCCAGCGCTCCAGCTCACCTTCGAATGCCCATCATCACCATACCAGTACCATCACCAGCCACACCCAGGAAGCAGCGGCCCAGGGGAACTATGTCATGAGCCTGCGCGAGTTCCCGGCAAGCGCGCCGACGACAGCCAGCTCCTCGCCCTCGGTAAGCCGGAGCAGCCGGCTAGGCGAGCGCTCCTTCGACGCCCTCGCCCTCGACGTATCCGGCTTCGGGCCCAGCTCCGCATCCTCGCCGCTCAGCCTCAGCCGCGATGAGCGCGAACGGCTGCGCGAGTCGCGCTGGCGACGGGAGCAGGACGAGGAGGAGTGCGTGCTCTGGGACGATTACGGGGTCGTCGAGTACCTGGAGCGGGGCCTGGCCAGCCCCGACGAGAGCACGGAGGAGGAGAGAGTCGAGGCGATGCGGGAGACGCTCGCCGAGACGGATATACTCGAGGCCGAGGGTGGACTTACGGACTTTCTCTTTCACGTGGCGAGGACCAAGTACGGAAGGGTCTACGTCAGGGTCGTCAGGACGCTGCTGCTCAACAGAGGTAAACGATATGTGGGTGTATATACAGAAGTACGACGCTGGCTCGTATAAGAGTGGATGATCGCCGCGGGCTGATGAGGAGCAAGCTTTTATTAACGAGGGTGCGCCGGCCTTGGCTGGAGGGTTGGTCTCCTCCGTAAGGGTTTGTTTACTTGCTGGAGGATGAGAGGGTGAAAGGAGGGGGAGATGGTAGATGTCGCTGTTTTTTGTGAAAATTTTTGCTGTGTAAGGTCGTCGGGAAGTTTGGAACACGGCTAAGTGGCTGTTTCTGGTTGACGCTGATTGTTATGCATGACTAGAGTTTGCGATCTCAGTTGGCAGAGTTTAAACACGTATTGTCTGGGGAACACGCAGCCTCGACTTTGCGCTTCTATTTGTGTTCGTTTTCGTCAGTTTTGCAGATTTCACTTGCTATCTTGGTCCCGTCTGAATTTGGGTTTATAAGTACGTGTACATAAATGTTTGAAATTCATTTAACGGAATAAATCGTAAATTTCATTTTAATATTTTACATTTTCTTTACTAATCGAGCAGGATCAAATCATTCAAGCTAACTCAAAGTCGTCACTTATAATCCATCAAAATAATTTATATATAATTAGCCATGATTCCAACCTAGGACTAAATAAGAGGGAAGAATCCTCTCCTTTACGAAAACCTCTGCCACATTACCTATGATTACAAGACACAGATGTTTCATTACATCCTCGCAGTATGCAGTACTTTACCACCGTACTTTCGCAATTGCAGGCAATCCTCCATTCTACACAACAGCATTCCAATTTCCCTTCAAACCTTAACATTTCGAAATACCGTGCAAAAATCAGCCGTACACTACTCCCAACTCGCAACACCCGCACGACACCGTTTCATTTATTTCTAGCGCGATCGATAAATTACGCGTAAGGTATAAATAAAAAAGCCATTCCCGCACGCCGCGTCTCATTTGCATACTCGGTATAACCCAATCTATAATTACCACGAGAAGCAGGTTGACACCGTACAAAAGTCGCTTAATGATCCAATGATAATCCAACGACCCGCGAGACAGCGAAAACAATGGCCGCTCGATAAGAATCGACTTACGTCGCGTCTCGCCGATGGCATATACGCACACGCGCCTGCTCACCTGATTACGTCGCTGATTCTCCAGTGCCGTTTTTTTTTTTTCTATACAAAATACTGCATACCGCGCGCAGCAAAGCGAGCGTGAAGCGCCTTAAATGCGTATCGTTACGCGCGTATCATGCGTATATGTAAGAGAGAGGTACCGTTCGTGGCAGGGATATAATGCAGCGTTATTAAAGCGGCTAATTCGTGGGTATTACATTGTTAGAGCTCGCTCGGGAAGAAAACGTCGCTTACGAGGTCGCAATAACAGTAATCGCGTCCGTTATGCTTTCGCGCTTTGGGAGAATTTTGCTTTGCTCTCAAAAATGCGTATAGGAGTGTGGTGGAGGAGAAAAGCGCGATGAAGGCGGTTTTTCGGTATTGAGCCGAGCGAAATCGCCGAGGGGCTATTGGGCCACTTAGAACGTAGGAGGCGTACACGCGAGCGTAGTATATTTTGTGCTGAGTGAAATGGTGCCGTGTGATAGACAATTTGCATAATCAAAAGATAGTCTAATATATAATTTTCGTTGCGCTAAATAAAAAGAGCTGCGTGAGAATAAAGAGTTTATTATAAATCGCATTTTACCGTAATATAGAACATGTAAATAAAAATCGATAAAAATCAAATACTCCTGATCTAAGAACCCAAAGTTTATCAGAAAATATTTGCGATTAAAACAAAACTCCATCGCAGTAAGATTATCCCACCTCGCGGCCGTCGAAAAAAAAGACGGGAAGAAATTTATCGTTTTCGACGACAACGGCTAATGTGATAAGCGCACTTTCCCGAGCACTCAAGATCCGAGTGACAAGCGAAGGGCGAAGACTCAAAGCCGGGATTACCGAGTGACGTATGACCTTCCCGATGCATGTGTGCACTGGAATCATATGCGTCGTGATAACACGTCGGTAATTGCAAATGCACACACAAGTGCAAGTCATCGGTCTTCGGAGTACTAACAGATTTATTGCTGTGACGATCGCCGCGCATGCGAATGGAGCTGTTCGAATGTTTTTGTATGCGGTTGCAAAAAGTGTTTGAATAGTTAACAGTTTTTAATTTTTGTTTTCCACGTGGGAACAATTGTTTTTTTTAGTTTTTTATCTGTTAATTAGCCACGTGTAATTGTAGACAATGGCGTTTAAATTTAAAAGTTCTAGTCTGCCTCGTTAAACGTAATTGATTGAGTATAATACGTGCGTCATTTGAAAGATGACCGTAACATATATGCATAATTATTTTCTGATCTTCTAAAAATATGCACTATCGGATTTTATAAAAATTAATGACACAGTGCATGACCGATTAAATATCTATTTTAAATATTCAATCTCCTTTGTAAAACTAATTTTTATGGTCTATTATTCGGTAATTGAGCCATGAAAAAAAATAAAACTAGATCGAACAGGCAGTCAATCATGTATATAGCCCCTCGCTTACGATATAAATCTATATATCAAAGTTAAGTATGCCGTCATTAAGAAGACCCACGAGTCCCTTTTGATTACATCCAAGATTTAATATTAATCGTCCTCTGAAACTAGTGAAAGTAACGATTAAGTAACTCAAGGTATTTTCCTGTAGTTTGTATTTTTCCATTCTCTTCTTTTATAACACATACATTTTTCATGAGATGTTTTTAAAAAAGAACAAAACAATCAATTGTCAAAGATAAGATTTAAAAATTAGGCCAATAATTATAAATAAATACGTTATTTTAATCCAGACATATTAGAGATTTTCGATCACATGATTACGAAAGTTGTTTACCTAGCTGCTATTTACCGATATTAATCTCGGAATAAAATTAAATATCAATTTTATGCAACATTAGAATAAACCTAAAATTTTCCCAAACACCTAACTTCCCACTTTCAAAATAAAAATCCAAAATCAAATCAAATTCATACAAAAAGATACTATTTCCCGTCCATCCGCTCCAAACCCATCTCAGCCAACTATCGGCCCCGACACTCATCTCAACACTCCCAGCGCCAAACAGACGCAATTAAACCCCTCACCCCATCCCTCCACCCCCAACGCAACCTCGCTCCAATCTCCCAACACAATAGCATCTCTCCCAGAAGCATCCCAAAAAAAAGTCGCTGCACCGCTCGCAGCTCGTCCACTTCTACACTACCATCAGCTCGGCGCGCACTCGAAACTCGCGCTCTAGCAAACGCGGAGTTTGCGCGGAACGCGGCTTCCACTTCCAGCGTACATAGCCAGAGCGTGCACGTATATACGTTTCCCCGCCGCGTACATATTCCTGCCGAGCTGTCTCTCTCTCTCAAACATGGCGGATCGATCAGTCGCGGCGACGTTGCGCCGCACAGCGTGTCGCGTCCGCTTCCAGCCTCCTCTAACCTTCGCCTCTCTCCTCGTCCATTCAGTGCTAACCGAGCCATTTCTTCGATTCCGTCGCTCTTAAAGTCTTCTACTGCTGCTCCAAGTCGCAGGGTCCGCTTCCGTCGCCCGACAGCTTGCAGATGTACATACAGTTGCGCAGCTTTTCGCGCACGCTAATGGGAGTGTAGAGGCCAGCGCGCGCAGACACACATAGCTCTGCGTGTCTGCTCCCCCCCTGAGCGTCTGCAAGCTGCGCTGATTCATCCCCCTCGAGACAGAGAGAGAGCTTAGCTCTGCTGCTAACGACTGGACTTTCGTGCCTTGTTGTGGCTGTAAGTGCTGGGAACTCGTTTTTAAAACTGGACGCAGCCGCTTTTTGCCGAGAGGTTTCGTTAAGTGACTGACTACGCGGCTGACATCATCGCGCATCTCGTGATTCTCGAGTGTGTGTCTGTGTCCGTGTGTAGCTCTCCGCAGCATGTCTGTTACGGCAAAGTGCGCCGGAGAATTGATAGTGCAAACACAAAGAGAGACTGGGAGCCGTGGAAAAAGTCGCTGATGTAAGAGCGCCGGAGGAGGGTGTAGCCAAGTGCAACCGACCACCCCCCAGGCGAAGGAGCTGCCCGTCCGTGACTATAGCAGCCACCCCCCTGTCTTCTTTATATACGTATATGTAACCTCTCTGCGCGCTTCTGCGGATCTTCCTGCCGTTAGGTACGTGTGGGAGAAAGTTAAAGGGTGGATGGTGGAGTTGGGATTTGTCAGGTGGAGAGCGGGGTGAATGCTGATGGTATTTTGTGGATGTTAGTGATTTGAGATGGTTCTTTTAGTTTGGGAATTTTTTTTAAGGATTTTATGTTTGATTGAGATGTATGGGTTAAAAGAATCTTAGAATTAGAAAGTTTATCAAAGGATTTTACTTGAAAATACAAAATTGTTGCAATATTAAAAATTACATTTTTAATTTTGCAAGCTAGAATTTTCACAGGATATTCAGGTATATAATTTTCGAGTTTCACGTCAGTGGCTCATAAAATTTACTAACTCAACTCAAAACATTCTCCCGGCTTTACAACAAAGCTTTCTAAATTGCATAATATTTCGAGGCACGAAACCGACTCAACGGTTAATGCAACTAAAAGAGATTTTATCGCAAGGATCTTCCCACGTATATATCCTTAACTCAATTACTCCCAAAGTCACTTTTAAAACCCACCTAAAAACCCATTTTCCCCTCCAAAATCCAAACTAACAACTCCAAAAAAACCCACCCCCTCGCAATCCTGCCTCCAAAACAAACCCCGCCGCCGGACTCGAAAAAATTCAAGCTCCATCCCGTTGCTAACGAAAGCTCGAGGAAGCGAGAAAAAATGGCTCGAGGCGTGGGCCTCGCACAAAAGCATCAGGGGATGCCGAGGAGAAAGCACAAGCCGGTGCCAGGGGGTGCAAGAGAAACGCGTGTGCGTCTACAACGCGCCATTGGCTCTCCCGGTAGCTTGCGCACGCGCTCTGTTATTTTCGCCTATATGTATGTGTGTGTATGTGGACGCGAAGGCCACTGCCGCCGTCGATGCTTGCGCAACACTCTGTCTGCCTATATACCGATTCGGAGGGACTGGTTTTTTACTTGGAGCTGGGTGGTAGCCGGACAATGACTTTATTTTGAGTTTGATTGAGGGGAAAGTGATTTGGTGGAATTTTTGAGGGTGTGGGTATTGTGGTTTGTTGATAGGATTTTTGTAGATTGAGTTTAATATGTAGGCTTTGGAGGACGGCGTGGAGGTGGGGGGATCGTAAAATTGAAGCATCGCTTTCACTTGTTTAGCTACTTGGAATGCGTAATTTTAGTGCTGGAAACTTTTTATTCTGGTAGTTTCCGTTTTAATTGCTATATTTTTTTAATTAAAAGTATATACTTAATTAATATTTTACGGTTTGGAAGGACTTTGAAGTTGTTAATTAAATTTTATTAATATAGTTATAAATATTTAAATTATTTGATAAACTTTATATTCAACTATAAATAAAAACTAATCCTCGTGTGCATCGCTATATGAACATTAGTCAGCACTTAACTTTTATAACCTTAAACAACTACCGCAAATCATACAAAAAGCACATTAAAAATAAAAAAAAATTCCTCAAATACGGGCTCTGCATTATGCATCAGCAACCGACTCCAACAATTTCATAATGAATAAAACATCACCGTCAAATCAAAAATAACAAAAAAGAACAAACGCCTAACTACAAACTATGACACGACTCTCCGCAAGCGCGAGCAACGCCCGGGCTCTTAATTATTACAATTGAAAATTCAATCGTCGCCCTAGCTCCGTGACGCTCGTCGCGAAAATCGCGCAGTTATTAGACGCGGAAAAGCGCGTGGCGGGTACAGTCTGCTTACGCAACGGCTCGCAATAGCGCGCGCACCGGCTCTTTTTTTCTTTTTTTTTTTTTTATATTCTTTAGTCGCCTTGAATCCGAATGCCGCGGCGCTACACGCCGAGGATTTCTTCGCGATTGGCTTGTTTCAGGGATTTTTGCGGTTATGATCCGTCGAATTATGCCTGAGTTAGGTGCGCGTGTGTATATATATATGTACAGGCGGCAGGCTTGAAATGTTCTTTTTGCCGGCGGCTGTCAAACAAGGGCCGATAATTTGTCGCGCTAGCGAGTTTGACTTTTCTTTAGACGGGTAATTATACTAGGAGGAAATGAAGATAACGACTGTATAATTTTTCACGGTTATGACCGCTGTTGAGGTAATTTATTGATAGTAAATTATTTTATGCCTCGCACGTTTAATGAAAATGAAATATTTTCTCTTGATAAAAATTATCTGGATAAAAAGAGATTCTTCAAAGAATTATTATTTGTGGAAAAAATTAACTTGTACAGGGTTGCACGTTCAATGCTAATACGAATGAAATATGACTCATAAATGTTTAACATCATAATTATGGATGCCTTGATAAAGTGTACCTTAGTAATTATTTTCTTCATATATTTACATGTACTAAATTATTATAGCCAAAGCTTTAGCATTATTATTTTTGGAGCTTCCGCCGTTAAAATATTAATGAAAGATTTCTTAAATAAGCGCGACAAATGACCCAAAAAAGTTCATCCTTCAACAATAGAAAAGCGCTCCTCTACTTATAGTCTCAAGCGCCATCGATTCCCACATTAAAAATAGCCTTCTTACCTCACGCAAATACAGCGACTCGAAATACATACCGAAAAATCATATACACACAAGTGCAACAAATCCTCCGTCTGCTCTTCTAGCGCGTCATATATTCGGCAACATGACATAATAACGAGCTCGGACAAAGGCTTCCTTTCTTATTTTTACGCAATCGACTTATTGTTGAGTCGCGAACCGAACGATATTCGTCCGACTTGTCGCGATCGATGAAACCTTAATGACTTTGGCTAAAGTCGTTGGCGACGTTGATATGGAGGTGTATAGCGCGTGTCACGATATCCACTGGGAGTTTGCTTTGAATTTAAAGTTTTTTTCGGTGTTAGCCCGGGGGCACGTCAAAGTTGAATGATTTCTAACGAACTTTGATGATTTTGTGGAAGTTTGTTTAGATAATGTTAAGGCAAGCGTGGTATTTACAAAGTATGTCCTTTGAAGCATGTCGTGGATTGTTTAAATTTTTTGTCACTTGCTGGCTAAGAAAAACAGTAGGATAATAATAAATTTAAAAAGTTTCGCGAATTAGAGGCATAGTTCAGAATCTAAGAAATACCGGTAAGCAGAGTAGACGTAAGTTGTTTGGTGTCCCCGTAAAAACTAATTGTGACAAGAAGACAATTATAAGTTAAGTAAACAAAAAAATGTTGGAGAGAGTAGCTAGCAAAGTTTTAAGTGACAAGTTCAGATAGATGAATGTTTCATAGGCAAAGAAAGAAAGGAAATGAAGTTTACATAACAATTATAAAAGGCTCGTTAACCATTTTGTTAAGATACGAAGCTATTAGTCAACTTTTGAAAAGTCATGTCGCAATTTCAATTTAACGATATCCATTAGACAATTTCACATTATGTAATTAAAAATCGCTCGTTATCCCAAAATAGAAGCTAAATTCCATCCAATAACACCAACATCTATTAAAAAAAGAAAAAATCAAACAACAATATCCAAAACACCGCGCACAACTTAACAAACAGCTCCGCAAAACCCTGTCATTATCATTCCCCGGAGCCGCACTTTTCTCCCCTCCCACTCGCATTGTTTTGGTCCGCGCGCTCGCACAGAGAGGCCCGCACAATGCATAATGCGGCTCGCGGCCTTGCGCGAGTGCCGCGCAGCAGTCGACGAACTCGCTCGCTCGCGCGGGATAACTCGTCAAGCCGGCTCGGCTTCCGCGCGCTACTCGCTTTTCTCCTTTTCGACGTCTCTTGCCGCGGGGGGGCAACTCGAGATCCGACGCGAGCGCCGGAGCGTAAAACGTTTTAAGAGCTGGCGCGAGTGTCGAGGAACGCGGATTGGGTTTCAGCCGGGAAGTCGTGCTCGTAGGTGGGTGGATGGGTGATGGAGTTGGAT
Source organism: Eupelmus urozonus (assembly GCA_900480035.1). NCBI lineage: Eukaryota > Metazoa > Arthropoda > Insecta > Hymenoptera > Eupelmidae > Eupelmus > Eupelmus urozonus. The sequence continues at coordinate 136,324 of UELX01000044.1, forward strand.
TTTATGGAGCTGGTGAGTTTGGAGCTTGGGGATTTTCTGTTAAGTGGGTTTGAGATTGGAGTTTTGGGAGAAGTAATGTTTTGAGTTGAAAGAGTGGATTTTATAGAAATTGATGTGTGTTTGGAAGGTAGTAAAGTGTTGCGTTTAGTTTTGCTGAAAGAATTTGAGGGATGATGTTTACGGATGTAGGTGCTCCTACGTTTTTACGTAGTTGGAAAATAATGGTACGACACTTGCAGTTTGAAATGTCATTCATCGGCTTTTGTATTATTTTGAAAGCATCTAAAATTATATTTTTAAATAACGTGTGACACTTGGTCTTTGTTATTTATCGACTTTTGTTGATAAATGGCTTTTCAAACTCATCGGCGTTATTTAAAAACGTGAATTCAAATGATTACAAAACAATTTTTTCTAGCAAAGCTCGCTCTTTTCTATGTCAAAGAAGCAAGTGAACAAAAAATAAAACTTATTCGTTTGTTAATTAGATTTGTAAAAAATATTGTACTTTTTTGTGTAGACTAAAAATACATTAAACAAGTAATTTTAGTTTTTGTAATTATATTTCCATAAGTTAGAAGACAATTATTATTATAATGTGTAGCAAGTTTCACAAAATATGAGTAATTTATGAGTTCAACATTCATGAGAAACCTTCTTGTAAAGAGTTGCATTTTTTATTTACATATAATATTAGTTTCAAATTAGCCTTTTGTCTACACAAAATTGAAATATGATTTGGTTGAACCTCGATGAGTGACTGTAATGAATTTTTTACTTATACATTGAAATTAGTATTCCGGTGAGGCGATGTTATTAATTTTTCCATTTTTCTCCCTTTAAATAGTTAATATTCACAACGACTAGTCGATTAGTTGCCGTACGTAAGCGTCGTACTGCTGAGGTGACGTCATAAAATTGCGTCGAAAGTGCATTAACGTTACAATACATTACAAACATCGTAGACAAGGAAACGAAGCTACGAGTTGTAAAAACATACTAAGGCAAACGCTGAAAAATGAAAAAGGCCGAGCAAACATTCAAGAGTTTCTGGAAAACGCAACACTGAAAAACTCGTGATAATGAGTTAAAAGGCGAACAAAAAGAATCTTAGAAGAAACCCAAGATTGGATAACACGTCGACTTTACAACAGGATGTGAAAGACATCGTACGTCCAACCGTAAAAATAATGATAACAATAAGGCTCGAGCACTGGTAATTACTTCCAAGCAAATATTTTTATTTTCCTGAAATTTTATTTTTCCTGCCTTATCGCAAAAACTTCCAACTCACTCTCCATAATGAAACAGTCTCAAATCCCTACAAAAAACTCCACTTCAATCCATTAAACCAATCCCTCACCCAAAACGCAACCAAAGTAAAAAAAACAGTGCTCGAACCTTCCGAACCGCAAAACTCAAAGCGCCCACAGACAACCAAACTAAAACAAGCCTCCAAACCAAAAGCGCCCACCAGCTTCACAAACACCACATCCAGCGACTCTGGACGGCAACCTGAATATCCTGGCCGAGGCCGGCTCGAGCCACCCCTCAGACGCAGGTCAGCCCTGCGAGGGCCATATCGTGGACCATCTCCAGGACGATGAGGACGACGACGAGTTCGACGACGAGGATCCCTACGTCTACGACGACGACATTCCGCGGACCGAGGCGGAGGTGCACCGGGCCACCGGACTGCTTCAGCTCTCGCTCTCGTCGAGCAGCCAGTCCTCCTCGGACAATAACCAGCCCATCGGGCAGAGCTGGTCCAGCGGCACCTGCCACGCCTGCGGAGCCTCGGCCGGATTGAGCACGCCGATCTTCGTACTTAGCTCGCCGGGGAATACGCCTTGTACTCTTACGATTGCTTTATACAATTATCTCACTCGCCTGCTGGCTGTCACGCTGAGCTTGTGTAATCGTAGATAAGGTTTTATACAGTAACTTTGAAGTGCACCGTGTGTTGTTTTTGTCGTTGCTCAATGCACCGGTTGTCGGGGGGACGAGGAAACGATGCTGGAGAAGGAGATTGGAGGTAGTTTTTGAATGGTTTTTTGGATTTGAGCAATCGTTGCGGTGAGCTGCTTGTCCAGGATTGTTTCCTTGTCTGTGATAAACTGTATGCTGAAAGTAAGAGAAAGCTTATCTACAGAGTGTAGAATGTATATCTTACATGCTATTTTCGTATAAAGTTGGAAGAAATAAATTTTAATTAAGCAATCCCTTTGTAATATGAAGTTTTAATTACACTGAGAAGTAAATTCTGAAATAGCTCGAACTAGGTCTGACCCTTTTAGAAGAGCGATTGTATGTTCTGCTAAAGTGGCATTGGATTTTTCATCATATTGAACATTGATTTTGCCGGGGGTTCATTCTTCTTCATCACAAATTTACTCTTCTGTCGTAATGAAAACAGCGCATACAGCATCAAAAACAAACAGTCCGTGATGTTTGCCGAGTTCTCTATTTTATAGGGCAGCTCCGAATTGCTAGTCATCCCGGAATTATTGATTGAGTAGCTCTAAATTAAGTTCAACGGCACTGCTGGAATGAAAACTCACTTAAAATAATTTCTGACTAGAAATTAATATCTACGTTCAGTTATTTAATTAGTCACGCACAAAAACCATTAGTCTGATTTCATTTTATTGAAAAAAGACGTTGCTAATGAATATTTATATTTGTTTGCTATTATAACATGCTATTTTTATAAAATATTTTGATTATTATTTGTAAGAGTTCTATTTAAGCTATTGTTTTGTTATTTATTATTTTACATTTACACGTGGTTGTATATGAAAACAAATATACGTATTCTGTTATCTGCAAATTATACCCATAGTGTATTAATACTATAGATTGATGAGTCTCTTTTGTATTGTAATATCCGACAAGTTAAGATTTTGATATCTCTAAATTACATTTAAATATAGGATTAAAATTTTTTGGGAAGTACGTGTTTACTTCTTGCTTTTATCAATACTTTTTTAAGTCTGCAGAGATAAAATTTTGTAAACAAGATCTTTATTACTTTGATATTGGTTAAGATATTTATCATATAGATTTTACGATATAAAACTGTCTGTTGCGTATTAATAGCTCATGGGAGAAGGAAACTGTTAACACTGTACTGAGCCTAAAATAACTTATCTCATTTTCCAAGTTAATTATAAAATTTACTGCATTGCAGTATATTTTTATATATAATTTAATTCATTATTTTATAAATAAATAAAAAACCTTTTTTGAATAAAATGATATAATCTGGAATTATTTATAATCTCACGTCAATAAATCATTTTGTAATCTGAAAAAGTAAAAAAATATTACAGCTTATCGACAAAATTTATTATACAATTATTATAAAACCCAAATAAGCCATATTGATTGACTCTATTATATTATGTTCCTTTATTTAAACTTTATTTATAAACAATACATTTATGCAAATCAAGCCGATTCAAATTCGATTACGTCAATGAATGCATAACTCTGTTCCACAGCTACGTACGTGCAAAAATCCCTTGCCAACGGTATCATGAATATTTAAACTTCAATTTCCGCGCACTTCCATTTTTAAAACAAATCAAATTCCAACAATAACAGAAACTCAATCAAGTATAAAAAATCATTTTCATCTTCCCATCCCACCTACCAATTTAATTTTCTTTTCAACCGCAAAAATCACCCGCTAAACCAGCCGCGCATCTCCACCACTCGTTCTCCAAAGATAGAACCCCGCCGCTTACAAAAAAGTATAGCCGAGCGAAGAAAACGAGATCGTTCCGCGTGAATCACACGCGACTGTAGATATAAACACACGTCACAGCGAGCCGCGCGCACGTGCACACATCTGGAATCAAAAGCCGAGGGAGTAGATCGAAAGAAGCGAGGCCTTTTCATTGCCGAGGTCGGCTCTTTCTCACTCAACCGCCTCGCTCGCGATATGGAATCGCCCGGAAAAGTCGAAGTGGCCGGGGCGACGTTTTCTTTCTACTCTCATTAGCCTCGCTCCGAGCTCGTCTCGGTTTTTTGCCCGCCGATCTCACTATGTTAATTTCCGTTTTCTTCGTCGCCGCCTGCGCGCGCGCGCGTTTATTAGGCGGCGCGGAATGCGCCTCGCGCCGCGGGGCCGTTTTTCCGCGGCGCTGAGCACACGCGCACTTGTGACCATATTGGGGAGGGAGAGAAAGAGATGGGATTGAACTAGTTCTCGTTTTTTTTTTCTTTTTGTTCTCTGGCTGTCTTGAAGATGCTTGGAATTTCTTCTTTCTTTTTTGTTTCACTTTTTTTTTAGTGGGTTTGGTATAAGTTTTTCGCTTTCTTTTATTTATTTTTTTGTGTCTGTATATAATTGTTGTTTTTTTTTATGCATGATCTTTTTAATTATTTCGTCTGAGTGATTTCGCTTGTAACGATCGATTAATGAGTGCTCACTGTTAAATGAGATTTATTCAATCGATCAAATATTTGATATACGTGTATTTTTTACTGTGAGTAATATAACACTGGCTGTAATGAAGTATCAGAAAACAATTTAACCGCCGTAGTAACTCTAAACTCAATGAACTATAAAACTATAAAAATTTAATCAAGGAAACAATTATACTCTCGCTTAGCTTACTCGCATTAAGGCCACACTTTTTTCACACTACAATAAAAACAATTATAAAATTAGAAACATGCTTTCACAGCTTTCTATAGCCACTTTGAAACTTCCGGCAAAAAAATTACAATATTGAAAAACTGAAAACGCACGGCCAAAGCACACACCCAGCGCACGTATCCTTTGTACAAACAATCCAGCGTGCAAAGAAAAACACCGCTCGAAAATAGCATCTCTCGAACCAAACCACGAGCCCGACACGTATACAAGCTCGGGAAATAACCGAAACCGAAAGAAAAAATAAATTCCCGCGAGATGCGAGCCCATTAGCTCTCCGTATTTTAAAAATAGTTCCGAATCGATTGCCGCCGCAGCTCCCGAGCCAGGCCACGCTGCGGCGATAACGAGAGGGTCAAGGAGCCTTTATCGGCTCGGCGCCAGGAAGCCTCCTTTTCTCTCTCACCTTTCGAGTCTCCCGCGATGCGGATAGCTGCCGCGCGATCGGCCGGAACGACCGAGCGGCGTTTATTTGCACGGAGATAACGGAAATAACGTACTGCTCCGCCGACTTGTGCAAACTTCGCGGCTGCCGTGGAATTCGTGTTGTTTGGTTTTTACGCTGAGTCCGAGGTGGGATGTATGGGATTGAATGGGGCTTTAATTTGTTGGCAATCGTGTTTTTTGATAATTGAATTGTTGTAGTGATGGATTCGATTAAGTGGAGACGTTAATTTTAGTCGCAGAAGGTATGCAGTTTTTGCGAGGCTAAAGTTTTATCGTGTGACGTGTGCGAATGAACACTCATCGATCATCTCGGCTGCTTTGTTGCACAGTTTTGAGTATAGTTTTATGAATTGTCATCGCCGTTTTTACGCTATTTGTTGTTCTGTCAAGCTGTTGTTTTGTAACGCTGAATCGTGCACTTGAGACAAGGCAACTGTGCGTTGCTAATGAAGCTTATAAGGACGTTTTTGCACACAAATAAATTTAAACTAATACTAAAACAATACAATATTTATAGCTTTATACACGAACACTTATTTGAGTACTGAGTCGTTCAAAATGACGATTGACTAATCTATTTTTCTGCTCTTTTTGTTACAGTTCTATGCAGCGACCGGGTGAGCCAAATGACCAAGACTTATAATGATATCGAAGCAGTGACAAGGCTTCTGGAGGAGGTAAAAAAAATTATAATTCTATCGGTTTTGCTTTTTTTGTTGTTCGACAGAAGCGATAATTGAAAATCGAAAAGAAGTCTTGCGCGAATCAAAGAAACAATTTAAATTTATAACTTGTTTGAATTTTTTTAAGTAGACGTTATTGTTTATTGTATAACTTAATTTTGAACAGGCGCTCAAGAATAAAATATTTAATATATATTTTACGTAACAAGTAATTTACAATTATTACTTTAACTAAAGAAGTAGTAGAAGCTAAATTTTCAATTAAACAAACAAAATCAATACCTCATCCACAAAACCCAATTAAATTCTCACCTCTAACCCGCTCTCCCTCTCCAATTACAGAAAGAAAAGGATCTGGAGCTGACTGCGCGCATCGGCAAGGAGCTCTTGTCCCACAACCAGAAGCTCGAGACGACAGTTACGGAGCTCGAGACTGAACTCAAGGCCGCCAACGAGAAGATAACCCAGCTCGAGTACGAAGTCGGCAAGAAGACCGAGCTCATCCAGGTGCTGACCAACGATGTCGAGGAGTCCGGGGACTCGGAGGCCGGCACGCCGACCGGCTTCCGGGGCATCAACCTCGACGTCATGCAGCGCAAGATAAGCAACCTCGAGGATGAGAACAAGCAGCTCAGGAATGAGTTTTCCAAGCTCGTGCACGAGGCCGACGACTGCGAGGAGCAGGAGGCGCGATTAGTCAAGGATATTGCGAAACAGCTAGGTGGGTGTTGCTGGGGATATAGGTCGTTGCTCGAGGGGGGATAGATGAAGAGAGATGGTGGCTTATCTGCGTACTTGAACTTTGTACTTAGATATGCGAATGTTTGTTTAGTTGCGCTTGTAAGAGTATGCTTCGCGATGAGCGGCTAAATGCACCATTTAATATTTTGGAGCAAAATTATATAATTCAGTTTTTTGTAGTTTAATTATTGAAAGCATGAAAAATTCTCGTAGTTATTTTTAATAAAAGAATTCATAATATAAACGAATAACGTAACCGTTTAAAAGGAAATTAGATTCCAGAAAAATATTTGCAAACGTAGCAGAAAAGCTTATATATAGTGCTTTGCTGATAATGATATTTAGTCAGTTTGATTCAGTATTTCTTTTGATTTAAACGCGTTGATCATAGTGCTAAGATTACATTGAGAAAAATTTAATTACATTTATTTATTTCGTGTACTATCACAAAATTTATTAATTAACTTATACAATTTTATAGCAAACGCCAATATGGAGGTAGACGGAATTGCAGAGGAGCTCGACAGGCAGAAGGAGGAGAATCGGCTTCAGCACGAGCAAATCGTGAGTCTTACAGCAAAGCTGCAGGAAACGGAACTCAGGTTAGCTCAGCTAATGTCCGAACACGATGAAGTTGGTGCTACTTTAACTATTACAAAAGAAAATCAAAATGCTTTGGCTGACGAGCTGGCGAAATTCAAGGATAGGTATACCGAGGTACGTTGCTCATATTAAATTCACTTTAAAAATTTATTATTTAGAATTATTTAAATACTCAGTGCTCTGGTATTCATAACAAAATCTCAAATCGTTCTGTATGGTAGAATATTTTTTATAGCAATGACTTTTTTGCAGGTTGTGAATATGTTAGCGGAAACACAAGAGCAGCTAAGGAACCAACGTAAGCGTTCTATGCCGGTAGCACGCGGTGGTGCACTATTCCCTTCGTTAGTAGCTGCTCCTCAACCAGATTCTATTGCGATGGAATTGGAATCTTCACTTTATTCAGAATCGAGCTTGGATTCTGGTATAAGTGCAGACAGAATGTAAGCATATCAATTTTATTAAAATTAATCTAGGAACGAACTATTTTAAATCAATATTTTTCAATTTATTAATCTTATTTATTATTCTTCCAGACCTACATATAAGAAAGTGTTCGAAACGGTAAAGAGTGCGTCGAAAGCGTCAGCAAATTCAACTTCCGACAGTCATCAGTTCCCGCGACTCGGTTCGATGACTACATCAACTTTATCAAGCAGTTCCTCAGGACCACGAATGAGTTCCATGTTACATCGGGGCCGACATATTGGTTCGACCTTCCCTAGCCTTGATTCTACAGGTCATAGTGATAGCGAAGGTTCTCTTCTCACAGATTCAGAAGACTATCCGTAAGTTTCTTACATATCTCTTTAAACAAACAGCAATTTTAATTAATTTTAATTAAATATTAATTTTACTCAAATCTATTTTAGTGGCCCACCGCAAACCGGTGTTCCTGGTGCACCAGGTGCTGCAGATCTCGAGGCGGCACTACGTCGCTTGACGCCTGCAGAAGTGATAGCACGACGCGCTTGTTTAGGTTCTGGTTCTACTTACAACTATGACTATGATGCGGGTATGCAGTCGCCACCAAACTTTGTGCCGTTCGGTTGTCGCACGCCTGATAGCATAATGTCGACGGGTAGCAGTGGTAACCTGAGCGGATTCAGTGGTAACAGCACGGCGAGTTGGCGACTGCCGGAGAAATTGCAGATCGTCAAACCGATGGAAGGTTCGCAGACATTGCATCATTGGTCACAACTTGCCACACCGACATTAGGTTCGTAATATTGAATACAGTAACATATATAGTTATAAAGTTTTATATAAAAAAACTATCCTTAAAAAATTACTTTATTTTAATTTTGTAAATTTATTTTTTATCACCAGGTGGCTTGTTAGAAGATAGACCAGGCGTAAAAACTCGCGGCGGCCGAGGACTCGAAGATCTAGGTCTAGAGACTTTTACACTCACCGATGTCGAAGAAGACGAGGAGTATCTTAATCCAGGCAAGCTCTTCCAGGATACGGGTTCGGTTTATACTTATACCAACAGTACGGTCATGCATCCGGACGACCACACGAATCTTACTTCCAGCATCGTTTCTAGTCGCGTGGCCACACAACCAAACAGCGGTGTCAATTCGGGTGTTAACTCAGGCATCAATACGCCTCGCATGCTCAGTCGTCGTAATTCTACTTCGACCTTCTCCACTACTCTAGGTTTAGCAAAAATGCTTAATGAGCGTGGTATAAAAGCAGTCACTCCCTCGACCGTCTCGACGCCGAATACAGATAAAAATTTCACGCCTACGACGACCCCGTGCAATAGTCCCGATGGGAGTCCTATAAACTCGAGGTCGCCTTCACCAGTTCCATCGTCTTCGTCAGCTTTCGGTCTTTTCGCTAGTGGTGCTGAATTACTGAAACGAACTTTTAGCGGAGAAACTCCTCAGACGACACCTCAGCAAACACCGACCAACAGGAAGAGCAGACGTGAAAATTTTAAACACAGCAAAAAGAATCAGGCTGACGATGGCGATGTAAGGATAGTTGAGAGGCTTGAGCGGTTCGGATTCGATAGTATCATGGCACCTTCCACAGGCATGTCACAGCTAGCTCTCCAAGGCGCACTTTATTCTCGTCGTGAGAGTCCTATGGCTCAGCTCACCTTTCTAAAGGGCTCGATGTCTTCGGAGAAGCTAGGTTCAGAAGCCAGTTCAAGAGATTCAAGTTGCGCAGCTTCAACCGTAAGCGATGATTCGCGATGTGGCGCTTCGTTTGCGACAGGAAGAGACGAGAAGTCAAAAACCGAAGAAATCGAAAATTTTGCGTCGGGACGACGATTATCGGCGAGGCATAGACGCGCAGCTACAAGGACCATGAGGCCCGACCTTGGCCAAGTGAGATCATCTTCAAATTTAGGTGTCGCAGGGCCACCTTCGGTGAAGGTTACGAAGGAAAGTACCGCGCAATCGGCGCTTGGTACTATTAGCTCGCTCTTTTTCGGTCGTAAGGGCGGATTAATGTAAAGCCTTCAAGATTGAAAATTATCTATTTACAATCTGGCGCTAAACTATCAAACATAACGCTTTATAGTTTATGTAGGAAAAAAGTAATCAAAAACAACTTTTTGTTGTAGAAAAGTTTGTTTAAACGATTTTAGAAAAATTTTTCTAAAAATTGATTATATATAATTATATAGTTGTATAAATATTTTTTTTTATTTTAATCTGCAAATGCAATGAGCAATAAATTATTACAAGATGAGAATTTTTATAAATGTAATAAAATTTTAACAATTTTAAGTAGATTATTACCCTTTCTACGCTGTATAATTCGGCATTGGAAAGCATGATTTTGCTAGTTTAGCATCAGATATTAAAAGATTGACTAATAAGACCCTGCTTAAGAAATGTACATCAATTACTACGATTGAAAACTATCGAAGAAGTATTCACAGAATCATGATTTAAATTTGAATGATGATGGATGAACGTGTTTAATGACGATTATTCTTATTGTTCATATAGACTAAGAGAACAAATGAATGTAAAAATGACAGTTTATTGAATTTTACCTTTACGGTATTACAACAGAAAATGACTTCTATTGTTTTCAATCTCAATTTCTAACCAGGGTCGTATAATTTTGATCTTGGCTCGCCCTAAAACTTCTAGCAGTCTGATAGTTTTACATTTAAATTAAAAAATAAGCAAAAAAATGAAACAAAAGATAAAATGCCCTTCGTTACGTTCCTCCTCTCGGCGATTATTCGTCGGAGACTTATTTAGAGGGATTATTACTTTTGGATTTTGAGAAGCAATTACTTTTTTTCCTTTGCTTTGGGGATATGAAAAAATGGTTATAGACTGTAAAAGTTTATGTTTTTAGTACAAGTTATATTTTGCGAGATTAATTTAATGCAGTTAAAGTATGAAAGCGCATTTTATTAAACTGGACTTGTTTATTTAAATATCATGTAAAAGGTTTAAGGAGCTTATTTAAAGTTTCCAGAACAGTAATTTTTAATTACTTACAAAAATACTTTTTATATTTTTAATTTAAAAGTTACTTTTGGAAATTTTGAATTTTTTCTTTAAGTCTGCTTTTATAAAAAAGTCCATATGTGTAATATTTTATTATTTATGAATGGAAATTAAATAAATAAATACGCGTAAAAATATAACAGTAATAATTAATAAGAATTAATTTAAATAATTTTTTAAAAATAAGCGCTACAATTACGTTTCATATCCATCAAAACAGCAATTTAAACAAAAGAAAATTGCTTTTTCATTATTGTAAAGTAATTTGCCTTAAACGAAAGAAAAAAAATAATGGCACTCATCACTAGTTAATACTATAGTTTGGTTGGAATACTATTGTGCACGAAGATCAGCTGTTACCGAAAAAATAAAATTAAAAAACAGACATTAATACCTTTTCTGGTATTTACTAAATAACAAGTCATGTCAAAAGAGCTGTTTTGAAAGGTGAAAATCACCTTTGGCGGAGGCCTTTTCTAAGTATAAGATTGATGAGATTAATATGTGACGAAGAATTCGTAAGTGTAGAAGAGTGAGCATTTTAAGAATTTACTAATGGTGCATTAACGACTGTAGAAAGAGAGAGATCGAAGTATTTTCGTGATGATGCAATCGTACTAGCGCGATTCATTTTGTATGTACAGAATAAGCGTTATGCGTTACGAACCCTTTAGCTTTTTGTGTTTGTACATAGAACCTTTTATGTAGTTATACAACACGAAAGCTGAACATACATTTATTTATTTATGCGTCGAATAATGAAAGATATGTTATTAAACGCGGGATACAGAACGAATAAATTCTGGAAAAACTGAGGAGTCTGCACTCCACTAGCTACAATCATTTGTTATTTAATATGTTAAATTAACAGCACAAAGTAAAAAAAAGAAAAATTTATTCGTGCAAAAGCGAAAATAAAAATTATAAAGATACCTTTTCCAATCACGAATTTAGTGCCAATTTCTTTTTATTTCAGTCAAAGCATGGCGTAAACTTAATGAATTTTCTTTTGTATTAATTTAATCGTTTTTATCGTTTACCGTATAATCGATAAAAATCTACACACCGCCATTTTGTATGCGTTTTCACTGCGTCAAGGCTATTGCCGGTCTTTACGTCTAGAAGACCACGCACTTAGCACCGTTCAATGCCACGGAGGCGCGACAATTTGTAAATAATTTTAATTAAAATATACGTCGAAAAAAAAATATTAAAACACACGTTGTTGATTCTGTGGACAGATTCAATACCGTGTTGTTTACGTTGCTTGTTTTCGAAGCTGCTGACACACTCTACGAAGACATGTTCTGTCCCATGTTATGATGTATCATAGACAATTGTTTAGATCAATGCAGTCTTGTATATATACATTAGACGTATGATAATAAAGACAAATTAAGTTGATGAAAAATATAAAAACTCGTTGTTTTATTTATTTGAATAAAATGAACATTTATTACGTTCGGGGAACGACGGTCCATTCTGGCCAGGTCTTGATCTGCGCGAAGACCCGATTTCCGGGACTCGCCGTGCTCGTGACTTGGCGGGCGCCGATGACCTTTACATTTTCACGAAGATATCCTTGACTCTTACCGCAGATGATTAGATCATGTGCCGCTTTTAATGCAACTTCCTTTGCGTCTTTCTCTATGGTTATTTCCACCGTTGAATTTCGAAACGAGTCTTATCATAAAAAAATACGAAAGACGTTTTCTTATTTCAAATTAATAAAATTGGTTTGAAATTAAAGAGTAAAGATAGAAGAAAAAAGTTACAAAGTTAAAAGTCAGAAAAATGTGTTATTTAGTGAAAGATTTTTATCAAGTACAGAATATGCGGGTAGTAAGATTAAAATAGACCACACTATTTATAGCAATAAAAGAAAACATAAAGTACAAAATAAAACTTGTTAGTGTTTAGATAAAAACAAAGCCGATAAAACTCGTTTAGAAACCCAAAAGCATAGTTATTCATATCAATGACCATTCACCATATAAGTAGAAGTAGAAAATAAAAAAAAATTATTTTTACTCACGTTGGAAATTCCCAATCAAAGCAATAGAAATGGCCTTTTTATTATAACCGTAGGTATGTGCGCCTTCGTAAAACCATCCGGCCCCTTCGTATACATTGCCGTCACCACCAACTAGGAATCTATAAAAGCACATTTTTAATTTTCAATCTAAGATAAAATGTCATATAATTTTAATTTTTCATCTTAAAATAATATTAAAAATAATTAAGTACTTAGCCAACTATCAAAAATTTTTTAAATAAATTAGCGAATAAAAAATCACCTATACAAATTTATTTTGGTAAAAAATACATTTTCAGTAAAAAATCATTATAGTTATCCACTATTCGTATTAGCTATATGTGTACATTCGATAACTGCAAAGAAGGAAATATTCTTTATCATCTAACTATATTTCCAAGAACTGATCATTACATTGCTGCATACCTATACTTATATCTTTACTTGATTAATATTTTATTAAGTTTTGAAATCGCAGACGTTAAAAAAAAAGAAACAATCATATATCGCTTCAAGTCTATTTTTAATACCTACTTTATTAAAATAATCAAAATTCAAAAAATCTTCTTATAAATAAAATTATTAATTTTAACTTACGAATGGCCGATATCATCCCACTTGAGGTCATCCATGTGGTAGTTCTGTATGCTCTTCACGACATCGGCGCAGTCGCTAAACCGGTCGCATTCTGGCGTAGCCGTATGGTGAATAACAGCATATAGCAAAGGTGTGACCAAATAATTAACCGATTTCCATCTTCGAGCGCCCCATTGCGCTCTTTCTATGATTTTAGGACACTCCGATTCTGAAAATACATAAAATTATTTGCGAGGAAAAATATATATTTTGCTGTACGGAAGATGCAAGCTAAGTGATGGAAGATGCTAGTTTCAAGGTCAAAACAAGTGTCCAGGCGGACGCTCAAGAAACATTGCGGTAAAATAAGCGGTGAAGGTCGGCCAAAGATCGGCTGGAAGGAAAAGCGAGGAAAATCTGCGAAGATGCGTTATTGAAGGATCGCTGATGTTTCATTAAATTAAATTTTTTAGAAAAATGATATTAAAATTGTGAAGTTTCTATTGTGTAGCTTTAATTTTGTAACTAAAATAAAGGATAAGCATAAGATTAAAAATATTAAAAAAAAAATTATGTATTAAAGATACTTACGAGCATTTAAAAAATTCACCAATAATAAAAACACAGCGGCTTGAAGACATAATCTCGAAAATGTACCAATCATATTTAATTATAATAATGCCTTAAATAAACAAAACTTCAAACTTGATAATTAAACTAAATTTTTAAATTACACTGAGAGATTCCAACATAGACTGATGTATCCGACTAGCGAGAGCGTCATTAAAAGACGCAAATCGGTGAACTGACTGTCTCTCAGTACTGTTTGGGCTATCGTCTCTGAATAAAAACAGGAAAATATAAAATCAGCTTATCCCGTCGCTTCTTCGCAGAATAAACGATTTAAATGAGAATCCATCGCCATCTTGCAGCAAACATGGAAAACAGAATGTAGGATTCGATGGGTAATATCTGAAGTATCGATTTCTGTACAATAATATATTTATAGACTGAACTTTGCTAAAGTAATTATCTACATATTATTGCTGTTTGATTTTAATTTTTTATGCATTCCAAATGACAAAATATAATGGGTAAATTTCGCATTTTTTTATAGTTACATTTTATGTATTACTATTTTGTTTTTTGTTTATTTAAATCAAAAAAATTTTAAAGTTTTAAAATTTCTTAAATTTTCCAGAGGGTTCAATAGTTCTTATACAAAAATCCGGTAAAGAATGCTTATAACTATTTTAAAAGCTTTTAAAAGATGCATACTATTTTAAAAGATGAATAATAAACTAGCATTGAAAGGGTGAATGGATAATACACGCACAAATTTATAATACAATTGTAAAAATATATTATGTACCCGGCAAAGCAACTGCAGGTAACTAATACCTACTAAAGAAATCATAAAACGCCATAAAAAATACACTAGTTTTTATATTGTTATCTTTACTTTAATACAGTAATTTTTATTGTCATCGACTCTTTAGTTATTGCACTAATGTGTACACTCTCGGATTGCCCTGGTCACAATAAGCTGTTGCGTCCGTGATTTATACTTATGAATTTTAATATATTTACAAGTTTTAGTGTTTGTGTAATATCTATCTTATCTATTTAATAGTTTTAATATTTTTGTAAATATCTATCTTTTATTGTGAACTGACTTTACAATAACTGGACTGATAAAGGTATTAACACCCACAATGATATTTTACAAATTATCTTTACAGAATAGTTTTTAACATTAAACTTGAAAAGATTATAAAGTGCAAACCCACATAACACGTAATATTTTCTAAATAATTTCGAAAAATTATTTTGATTTTATTAATATTTTACAAAATAACTCGGATTATTTTTAAAAATATTTTATTTTAAGAAATACTTTTAAAAATTTGCATAAATGTATTTCTAAAATATTTTCCAAATATTTTCCGAAATATTTACTCAACATTTCAAAAATATTTTGATTTTTAATATTTTAAGATGCAAGTATCTGTAAAATCACGATTAAATATTTCTGTAATATTTTTATAACTAAAATTTCTTATGATATTGATCTTCGACATAATAATTCCACTAAATAAATTATTGATAAAAATTTTTTCATTATCGAAATAATAAATAATTTTTGATCATCACCAAATTATTCTTTAAAAATATTTTTTTAAATATTTTAAAAGTTTTTGTCCCAGATATACGAATATTCAAATACAAATATAAAAAATAATTTATATTATGTAAGAATGTCAACTCGTAAGATTTTTAATATGTAAATTTACAAATTTTGTAAAATTTTATTTTAAATGTTATTATTCTAAACATATTAGTTTGCTTAAAAATATTTTTTAATAATTCAAAACTTATATGTATCTATTATAATAATTGTATAAAAAGTAATTTAACAAATGCAGTTATTCATTTCAATAAAAAGTTCCAGGTAAAAAAATGTCTACAATTATCTATCTATTATTTATAAATAACGCACGTTTCAAAAAATCTCACGTAAATTCCCTAAAATATTTCACAATCCTCCCAATCGAATATCCCCAAACCCCCACACCACCACACCCAATAAACCCCCAGCACGAAACCCAAACCTCCAATTTCATCACATCGAACGCTCACCCTGCAACAAACAGCCATTCGAAAAAACTCGCGCCAGCGCGCAAGCCCAAAGCCGCATATACAGCAGCTCTCTCTACTCGGCACAGCGGAAGCCCCGCAAATCCGCTCTCAACACGAGCTCGCGCACATGTCTAACTCTGCCAATGCGACGTCCGCGCTAAAAGCTCCATATATACATAGCCGTGTCCGGCTCTTGTGCTGCTGCTCGCGGGCGCCGCTCGAGATTTCAGGGCGCACCACGTATGTACAATACTCACGCACACATGCACACCTATATACCCACTCTAGTCTAGCTCGCGCTCGGCGCTCCGTCCCCGCAGCTCTCAGTTGCCCCCCGGTTCTTTTCGGAATATGGCGGATGCTGAGGTGAGTTTACCCGTGTCACGTGGAAGAGGCACTTTAAAACCCCGACTTTAAGCCACACCGGCTTGCTACACATTCCTCGACCTTCTCTCCCGAGCCGGCTTTCACCCTTTCGCTTTCTGTTGCAGCTGACGAGGGCCTTGAAGGATCTTCCCGGCCGAATTCAAACCGCCAGCAGGAGCGAGCGCCGGGAGCTCTTCCTCAATGTCGTCGACGTCTTGTCAAACCCTGGTGTGTACAATCGCATTTTTGCTTTTTTCTTTTCCCCCTCGTGGATTATTTCTGGATAGCGTGGAGCGCCAGGTAGCTACTTTCACTCGGCTCGGCCTCTGTACGGAGGCGTGCGCCGCGCTAGCCGGTCCGAGAGTGGAATTCCGCTTGTTGCGCGAGTTTGCGGCTCTCGGCGCAAAGTTATATGCTTGCGCTGCTGAATTCGCGAGTTGTCTGAATGAAACATATTTCGTCGGCTCGATAAGATCGGATGAAGCGTTTTGCCCGGTGGTTTTGTTACTGTTATGGGTTGTGTTAATGGGTTCTGGTTCTTTTTGTCGCAGGCATCAATGAGAAGATTGTGGCTGGGATATGCAAGAGCATTTCGCTCACCCTGCACCGATACAATGACACCGCCTCGCAGTCCTACGTAACAGATTTGATTGTGGCCCTGATGAAGAAGCATCCTCAGGCCACAGTGAAACATTTGACAAGCGTCATCGTGGAGCAGGCTACCTGGCACAAGAGTTTGATACCAACGTGAGTGAAGTTTGTGTGTTTTTTCGTTGTGTCATGGTTTTTTAGTTTTTCGGGTGCGGATGAATTTAGATTTTTATAGATGTTTAGAAATAATTTTAGAAAGGTCAAGTCGAATGTTTGTATTAATGCTTCTGATTCTTTGCTTTAGGTTCAATACTGGAGCATCAGCATATATTGTTTTGAGATGGAGTTCATTGATTTTCCTTCATGGGGCTAAAGAACTTGAGAATTCGGATAACTCAGATCTGTCAAAATTAATAGAAGCACAAGCTATTCTGTGTGCAGCAACATTAGCAGCTAGAGATAAAAAACTCACTAAAAAGGTTGAATCACTTTTCACATACGAATGGAACATTGTTAAAAATAATGTTGAAGAAAAATATGTGGATGTCTTAATTTCTGCAGAAGCCAATGAAGGCATTGTTGCACTTGCTGGTTTATTGACAACTTATCTCATTGCAACAGACAAAACTGATCTCATAGAGAAACTTAAAACTAATATTCTAAATACATTCATTAAAGTCTGTGTAAGCTGCAAGAAAAAACCTAATCTTTATATTATTGATGCAGCTAAGCCATTTTTAAAACGAATTTCTCATGATGATTTCAAGAATCAATTGTTGCCTGCTTTACAGAAGGCAATGTTGAGAAATCCAGAAATCATAATTGAAACTGTTGGTCATATTTTAAGTGGCCTTAGTCTTGATTTAAGTCGATACACTCAAGATATTAGCAAAGGATTATTTGCAAATTTACATTCTAAAGATGATTTAGTTAGAGATGAAGCTGCAGATGCTTGTCGAAAATTGTCTCTTCAATGCTCCGACAGTTCTGCTGTGGAAGGCCTATTATCAGCTATTTTTGCTGTGTTCCATGGTTCTGAAGGAAAGTTGACAGTAGCAACTCACAAAATCTCAGTTTTACAAGGTGCTGGTAATTTAAGCTTTAATGCTGTAAGTGGCTCTAGTGTACAGAAATTAGCAGAAATTGCTTGCGGACATTTTATTGAAGTCTTAAGGACAGAGATTCATGAGAAAACATTATGCCATGCATTAGAAATGATGTCATTATGGTGTGAGAAATTTGCCAATGAAGTACCCAAAAATGTGATCGAAGCCTTCAAACAGGGAATGGCTTCCAAAAATTCAACCCCTGCAGTGAGAGCTGCTTACATAAGATTACTTTTCTCTGTACCACCGCAACCCATAGCTAGTTATGCAGGAATCATAGTTCCAATTTTAGTTCAAGCTATTACAAGGGCAATGCAACAAAGCGCTCAACCTCCTGCAGTCACAGAAGGTCTATATGCTGCTTACTTACTTTTGAAATTAATCATAACTGGGCAAGTTGAAAATGACAAACAGGGTGTTCTGTGGTCGGCAATAGATGACCAAATCTTTTTTACTGAAAAATTCTTATCAACATGCAGTGATGACACCATCTATTATTTAATGCTATTTTGTGAAAAATTGATTGCTGAATTTACGGATAAGCTTAATGAAAAAGCTTTAAGTGGAATTCATAGAGCAATTGTAGTTTGCGTGACTACTCCAAAATATTCAATAAGAATGAAGTGTTGTCCACTGTTAAAAAAGATTCTAACAGCAACAAGCAACTACAATTCTGTACAATCTCTTCTTGTAGAATTCAATAAATTCCTTGAATCAGTGAAATTCAAAACTGAAAGTGATAAAGAAAATGCAAAAGAAGATGCTGCTTCTGAAAAAGTAATATCCGGTATTTCCTTAGCTGATGGACTCTTAGCCATTTGTTCAGGAACATTTTTATTTGAACAACATACATACAGTTTGTTGAAAGATGCTTTAATTCCGGCTCACCACCCTGTGATCTACAAAGCAGTGCCAAATCTGTGGCTGAAAATTGTGAAAAATTTCAAAGAAACTCCAGCCAACTTTTTACGAAAATCCGGTATTGAAATTAAAAAACTATTTGTTCAAAATTACAAGCCTACGCCGAGTTACGAAAACGCACTCGCTCAAGTTGCAGCCATAGTTCCAGACGTTATACTTCCAACTCTAACATCGCACGTCACCAGTAAACTTGAGGATCCTGAAATCACAAAAGTAACGAAAGACGAGTATTTTACGTACCTGACACCGGAAGGTGAACTCTATGATAAAAGTGTCCTTCCAGGAAACGATGAGAATGATATTCTTAATGCCATGAACATGAAGAGAGAAAGTAAAGTCTATTCTTTCAGAGAACAACAGGAAGAATTACAATTGAGAAGAGAATTATACGAAAAGAAAAAGAAGGAGGGCAAAATAAAGGAACCAAAACTCACTCCAAAACAAGAAGAAGCTATAAAAGCACAATTTGCTAAGGAAAATGCGATAAGGCATAGACTGACTGAAATAAATACAAATATAAATAATGTTGTATCAATGGTTAATGCAGCAGCTCAAGGAAATGGTTTTCATTTGTCGTTTTATTTTAAGGATCTGCTGCCTTCAATTTTGAGAAATTTGGCTTCTCCACTTGCAGCTCCCATCATGGCTGAGCTCTTTGTCAGTCTTCGCAATTCAGTGCTTATGTCTAATGATCCAACATTAGACAATTTGATTGCTCATGTTACTTTAAGACAGTTTCAACCTCAATGTGATTTAGATGCAGAATGGGAAGAAGAGGAACTTTCAAAGGCTGTAAAGCGCACTCTGAATCTTGTTCATACATTGACTGTAAAGAAAAAGCAGCTATTTTGTGCATCAGCTTTCTGCTACGTATTTCACTTTATAAAGAAGACTCTTCTAACCTGCAAAGATGATGGTATAGTATTAATTTATAAACTAAAATAAAAATTGTCAAAATTCTTTAAACTCATTATAACTTTATTAACTTCATTATATACAATTGTTCTAAAAATATTTCATACATTTTTGAATGCCCTTAAATACTACTTGCCAATTTTTACAAAATTATTTTTTCTAACAATATACTACAATTATTAACAATTTATTTAAACCCTATCAGGTATGATAACGCAGGGCCTGCAAATAATGCAGGATCACGCCAAACAGCGCGGCGATTCATCGAATCCAGAAGACCCTCGTCATCCGCGACTTTTACCCCGTAAGCAGATGTTCGACCTGCTCATAGAATTAATGAGTTCGACAACCGGTCGGGTGCAAACGCATGCGGTAGCCACCCTTTTGGATGTGGCGTTGTCTGGTTGCGGAGCTGAAGGCGCAGCTCTAGCTAGTTCTGACGAAATCGACTCTCTCACCGGCGCCTTACAGAACCCGCTAGCTGTTGTGAGAGATGCAGCACTTAGGGGGCTCATGGTCATACGAGATGCTTTCCCAACGGAAAAGGAGAATCCCGAGCAATTGTTAAATTTGACAAGGCGTGTCTGGGTTGCCAAATTTGATGTTAGTGATGAGAATAAGGAACTTGCTGATCAGCTTTGGAATAGCGCTGGTATGAAAATCTCATTTATTTATTAATGTTATGTTGTTTTCTTTTGACTAATTTTGAAATAAAATTTATTTATTCCTTTTTTGATAAAATTGTAAAGGTTTGGTCGCCAATCCGAACGTTCTCTGTGACGAGTTGATTAGCGACATCGCTCATCCAGTGGAATCGGTACAACAAGCGGCGGCTTGTGCACTCGCAGAGCTACTCAAGCAGGATCCCAAGTTGATGCCAGGCATTCTCGACCGTCTGCTCTTACTTTACCAGACTAAGTTGGCCATGATCCCGCCAAAACTTAACGACTTCGGCCGCATAATCGAACAGCCAATCGACACCTGGGGACCGCGTCGTGGTGTAGCTCTTGCTCTAGCTCAGTTCGCACCGCTTCTTACTCCTGAAACCATAAATACACTTATCCAGTTCTTTGTGTCGACCGGTTTGGGCGATCGAAACCAGGTCGTCCGTACCGAAATGTTTACTGCTGCAGTAGCCGCGGTTGATTTGCACGGAAAGGATAATATTACAACGTTACTGCCTGTTTTCGAGGAGTTCATGGACAAGGCGCCCAAGACTGGAAGCTTCGACTGCATTAAACAGAGTGTGGTCATTCTGATGGGATCCCTGGCTCGGCATTTAGATAAGGATGACCCAAGAATCAAACCTATAGTAACAAGATTAATTGCTGCATTGTCGACTCCATCTCAACAGGTATTAAAAAAACAACTTAATTGATCAATTGAATATTATAACTTTAATAAATGTACTAAAAAATCAAAATTAAAAAAAAATAGGTTCAAGAAGCTGTAGCAAACTGTCTACCGCATCTCGTGCCATCAATTAAAGAGGATGCACCAAAGATCGTGGAGAAGCTAATGCATCAACTACTCAATTCCGACAAGTACGGAGAACGTAAGGGAGCCGCTTATGGTTTAGCTGGTCTCATTAAGGGTATGGGTATTTTAGCTTTAAAGCAACTCGATATCATGACAACTCTAACAAACGCAATCCAAGACAAAAAGAATTATCGGCATAGAGAGGGAGCACTATTCGCCTTTGAAATGTTGTGCACTATGCTAGGCAGATTGTTTGAACCCTACATCGTTCATGTGCTGCCGCACTTGTTACTTTGCTTTGGCGATTCGAGTCAATACGTTAGAGCAGCAACAGATGATACGGCGAGAGTTGTTATGAGTAAGCTTTCAGCTCATGGTGTCAAACTCGTATTGCCGAGTCTTCTGGCAGCCTTAGAAGAGGATTCTTGGAGAACTAAAACTGGTTAGTACAATTTTTTATAATGCATTTTTAAAATTAATATTGAATTTTTTACTTATATTCATTCAAATAAAAATTCGTAATTATTAACAATTATTTGATAATTTAGTTTTTAATATTAAATTAAATAAATGTAAAATAATAAACACAAGAAAGAATTCTAAAGATATCTATTTTTTAAGGATCTGTTGAACTTCTTGGTGCAATGGCTTACTGTGCTCCAAAACAATTATCAAGTTGCTTACCAAGCATTGTGCCGAAACTTATTGAAGTCCTGAGTGATTCTCACACTAAAGTACAAGAAGCTGGTGCCGAGGCTCTAAAAGTCATCGGTAGTGTAATCCGAAATCCTGAAATTCAGGCGATCGTCCCTGTGTTGTTAAAAGCTCTGCAGGATCCATCGAAGAAAACAGCAACGTGCTTGCAAACTCTTCTAGATACGCAATTCGTTCACTTTATCGATGCACCCTCGCTCGCTCTGATCATGCCCGTTGTTCAACGAGCTTTCATGGATAGATCTACGGAAACGAGAAAAATGGCTGCACAGATTATTGGAAACATGTATTCGTTGACGGATCAGAAAGATCTGACGCCATATTTGCCGACAATCATTCCGGGATTAAAAACTAGTTTGCTCGATCCAGTGCCAGAAGTACGCAGTGTATCAGCTCGCGCTCTGGGTGCGATGGTGCGCGGTATGGGCGAATCTAGTTTCGAGGATCTCTTGCCCTGGCTTATGATGACACTTACTTCGGAAACGAGCAGTGTGGATCGTTCGGGAGCAGCCCAAGGTCTTTCTGAAGTCGTGCGTGGTCTTGGTGTTGAGAAATTGCACAAGCTCATGCCCGAGATCATCAGTACAGCGGAACGCACAGATATCGCACCTCATGTCAAGGACGGATATATTATGATGTTTATTTACATGCCAAGTGCTTTCACCACGGAGTTCACACCATATATTGGTCAAATTATCAATCCGATCTTAAAGGCCTTAGCCGATGAAAACGAGTACGTGAGAGAAACTGCATTAAGGGCTGGACAAAGAATTGTAACATTGTATGCAGATTCGGCGATTATGCTTCTACTGCCTGAGTTAGAGAGGGGTTTGTTTGATGATAATTGGCGTATTAGGTATTTCTTGTTTTTATTGTATTGAAATTTACATGCAAATTTATGTGTTCATTCGTTTATAAATAACTAAATTTTCAGGTATTCCTCGGTACAGCTATTGGGTGACCTGCTATACAGAATCTCCGGTGTATCAGGTAAAATGTCAACAGAAACTGCCAGCGAAGATGATAACTTCGGTACAGAACAATCCCATTATGCCATCATCAAAGCCCTTGGTGCTGAGAGAAGGAACCGTGTTTTGGCTGGTCTTTATATGGGTAGGTCTGACGTAGCTCTTATGGTGCGTCAAGCAGCCTTGCACGTGTGGAAGGTCGTCGTCACAAATACCCCGCGCACGCTCAGAGAAATTTTGCCAACTCTATTTAGCTTATTGTTGGGTTGTCTGGCTAGCACAAGCTTCGACAAAAGACAAGTTGCTGCTCGTACGTTGGGAGATCTTGTGCGTAAATTAGGTGAGCGAGTTTTACCAGAAATCATACCGATTCTGGAGAGAGGTTTACAGAGCGAACAAGCTGATCAAAGACAAGGTGTTTGCATCGGTTTATCTGAAATTATGGCCAGTACAAGCAGGGATATGGTTTTGTCGTTTGTCAACAGTTTAGTACCTACTGTCAGGTAAGAGCAATACTAAGTTTGTATTTTGAAAATAATTAGTCTTATAGCTCTTTTTATATTGATTAAAAAACAGTACACTAATTAAATCTAAATCATTACAGAAAAGCTCTTTGTGATCCACTGCCCGAGGTGCGTCAAGCCGCTGCTAAAACCTTTGATAGCTTACACTCGACCGTTGGAGTACGCGCACTTGATGATATTCTTCCAGCTATGTTGACTCAGTTGAACTCTCCGGATCAAGCCGAAGCTGAAAATACGCTGGATGGTCTCCGTCAAGTGATGGCAATCAAATCTAGAGTCGTTCTTCCTTATCTCGTACCTCAGCTCACCAGTCCACCAGTTAATACTAAGGCCCTGTCTATTCTTGCAAGCGTTGCTGGCGAAGCCCTAACGAGGTTCTTGCACAAAATTCTGCCTGCTCTACTGACTGCCCTTTCCAGCGCCCAGGGTACCCCTGAAGAGATGCAGGAACTCGAGTACTGTCAAACCGTTGTGCTATCGATTACGGATGAAGTTGGTGTGAGGACTGTTATGGATCAATTGATGGAAGCAACACGATCAGAAGATCCCTCCAAGAGAAGAGGCGCTGCAACATTGTTGTGTGCGTTCTGCAGAGATTCGAGAGCGGACTATAGTCAGTATGTACCGCAGTTGCTGCGTGGACTCATTCATCTTTTCACTGACGATGATAAGGACGTACTGCAGATGAGTTGGGAAGCTTTGACTGCTGTAACTAAGGTACTTATTAATTATTATTTGTTAAGTTTCTAATAAAAAATAAAATTTTTAAAAGATATTAAATAAAATTAATTAAAATAAATTTAAATGAAATTTCCAGACTCTTACATCCGACCAACAAATTGCCCATGTGCAAGACATTCGTCAAGCTGTTCGATTTGCTGTTTCTGACTTAAAGGGACAAGAGCTGTTGCCTGGTTTCTGCCTTCCAAAGGGAATCACACCCATTTTGCCAATCTTCCGCGAAGCTATTCTAAACGGTTTACCGGAAGCTAAGGAGCACGCAGCTCAAGGTCTTGGAGAGGTGATTCGATTGACCAGCGCTTCTGCACTACAGCCGGGTGTTGTTCACATCACTGGACCGCTTATCCGTATTCTTGGAGATCGTTTTAACTGTAGTATCAAAATAGCTGCTCTTGAAACTTTAGCTATTTTACTGGGCACGGTTTGTATATATGAGTAAACAACATTTTTTATATAATTTTTCAAAACTTATTCATAACATATTTTTTTATTTGTTAGGTTGATATTTGTGGTCAGTTAGGCCACGAAATTCAAGACTGCCTTGGTGCTGAACCAAATC
>UELX01000045.1:0-158955 GCA_900480035.1 Eupelmus urozonus
ATGTATTAATCTTGGTAGTGATAATAGAAGTGCAATTTAGTTTTTGAGACAAGTGATTGAAATTTTTTTAACTTCACCGAAAACTTGAAGTGTATTGTTTTTGTTAGCGCGGTAATATGCTTTTTTATATGTATATTTAAAAACTATTAGAACTTGCAATTAATCTTAACTTGTTTTGTCACATTTACCATATTACAGCTGTTTAAAAAATGATTTTAATATAATCTATTATTTCGTATATTCTTTAAGGATGGTAGTTAGATACCGATAGGTAATTTTAGACTTTAATTTCGGTATATATAAAACGTAAAAAAATAAATTAGCTTGTTTTACCGGTTTTGAAAATGCAGCTGGTAAGTTAGAAAGAAAAATACACTAGTTATTTATTTTAATATAAATATTCATACTTATTAGCTTCGAAGATCGTAATACTTTTTACTTTGTTATACTTGATGATAAACGATTAAATCGTCTAAGATTATTAAAGAAGCATATTTTACTGAATACTTTAATGAACAAAAAAATGAATATGTGAATTTAATCTACCAGGTTGGTATCATGTTACTGTTTTCCCACTGCGGTTTTAGCACTAATATTTTTTTTAGTGCAGAACCATCGACTTGCATATTTTATGCAGAATGCAAGAAATAATATGCTTTTACAAGCTCGCAACCATTTCAACGAAAATTTTGTATTTTTTTTTTTAATCACATGTAGAAACTAAATTGTTTATTTCAATTTTTAAAATTGCCGGTTATTTAAATAAGTTATAAGCGTTTTTGAAAATAATCCTTACGAGCAAAACAATTTTATTATTCTGTAATATATGAACTTAATCTACTCATAATGTTTGTAATCCAGTTACCGCCGTTTTATAATTTATTTTAAAATACACGATCCGAACCTCCCATCCAGTAAATTCCTTACTCAAAACCACTTTTCGAATCCACCTCTTACACTACCCATCCAAACCTCCAAACAACCTGCAAAACCTTCTCATAATCCTCACCGCCCGTACAGCATCAAACCATCGCCACGTTATTAAAAAGAATGATTTACCAACCGAACATCGCTCCTCCTGCCACGCCAATTAAAATCGACAACTCCTCAACTCTGCTCCCCGCGCGCAAATCAATCTTCCATCGATCGTGACTCGACCCCTCCTTAAAAAAAAAAACCAACACAGGGCCTTAAATCCCGTTAGCCAGTAAATTTCGCGGCTCGCGCGCATAACTCTCGTCCCATTTTCCCTCTCCGAGAGATATAGACGCATTCCAGAAAGTGCGATCATTCGGGCGCATCCACACGGCCCTGTATATAAACCCAGGCGCGACGCTCGTTTCAGTCTATCGGCGAACGGTGCCGCAGACCGCTTGGATCATTGTTATGCTAACCGGCCGGCGTCGACAATGAGTCCCGCCGCCATCCGGTCAACGCGCGAGGCCCTTTTGTTTTTTCTATTCTCTCTCTTTTGCAGCGAGTTTGCAGCTCCCTTTTTTATTTTTTATATATATTCGAAGGCGTGAAAAAAAACGGGAGGGTGCGATTATCGAGCAGCGCGGATTTCAGACACCGCGGGTGTTAAATGTGGCGCGTGCGCGCCTGCTGTTGCCAGGGCGATTGTTTATTCGCGATTCGCCGAGACATAATAGGCCGCGCGGAGCTTGATGTATAAATGCGGCACGCGCTGAGTTATAATTCTTTTGTGCGCGCGCAGCTTGTGGAGTTTGCGGAATTACGCGTGTTACGACAGTGTCAGGCGCGTGTATGGGGAGCGCGAAACGCGAGCGGGAAATATTGCGGCGACGATTGCCGAATGACCTGGTTCATTGCGCACGCGATGGGGTTAATTGCGGAGCGGCTGGCTGGTGGGAAATTGGAGGCGTTTTTAGGCTGCGGAGGATAGTTTTGCGAGCGGTCGTGGGTAGAGCGGATTTGATAAGGATTGAGGAATTGACTTTGAGTACGTCTATAGACTCAGTATTAGAATTAATTCTTAGAAAATTTAATGTATGAAAAATTATTCAATTAATTTATTTTCTTAAAGCTGCTGTCTATTACCAAAAAATGACACATTTCTATTTCAATAAATCAAACAATTCATTTAACAGCTTTAACAAGAATAAATTTTGCACCTCAAGTATAGACCCAGCCCTAATAAAGAAAGAATTCGTCAATCTTAATTTCCTTTTATTACCCCACTTAAAAATCTTCTACGAAACCCAAACGAAAACCACGAAAGCTCGCCAGGCAGCTTATCTCCCAAACTCCGACGCCGGGTACAAATTACACCGGCTCCACCTGAAATTGCCGGTAACCACGCCAAAGGTGCATTTGCTCCCCTTCACCAGCGCCACCTTCAAAAACCACGCCACCTTTCAGATATATTCGCGCGATAAAAAGTCTGCCCGGTCGGCGCTACACACCCACGCCGATCGTTGAAAAGCTCGGATGAAATTTCCGCCGAAGCGTCTGCAGGTCGAGGGGGGTATTATGGAGGCGAGCATGCAGAGAGAGTCGAGGAGGATGAGGGACAAAAGAATCGATATGTTCATGTATAGGCGGATAGTAACGGCGATTGTATGTACGCGTGTATATGCGCTGCGAGCGCAAGTAGAGGGAAAGGAATAAAAAGCGCTTACTCGCTTCGTTCGTGCATATCGAGAGCGCGGCTGGGTGAGAATATGTATGTATGGATCGGATTACCGAAGGAAGCTCGGGGTAATATCTTTTTTCTTTTTCTGCGTATGGTGATACGGTTGAGGGCTATTGCGTGGAGTTGTTGTTTGAGATTTATGTGTGTTTGATGGCGAGGATGGTTGATTTGAGGAGCGCTGGGTTTTTCGTGGGTAAATGCAGTGGGAGTTGAAGTAGGGTTAAATAAAGGGTGTTTAAAATAATGACTGCTGTGACGGTGAAAATGTCAGTCATTGTGAACTTGACGAATCATCTTGGGATAATTATTTTATTAAATGTCGGTACTCTGGTGTTTTAAGATAATTGTATTAAGGATAATGTTATAGCAGTTATTTTTATTGCACTTGAAATTATCGAATTTTACTGTTACTTATGAACGGAATGTCTTAAATTTAACCTTTTAATTATTTATTTTTAAAAGTCATTTGTACTAAATAAAATATGTAGTTATCGATATTATGGACTAAATATACGCAAAAAAAGAAATATATTTAAATAAAAGTTAATATTTTTTAAATTGTCTTTAATTATCTTTAATTCTTTACCTTGTGGTGAATTAGATATTTTTTTTTATTAATTAATTAATCTTTCTCAGCACCGAAAATTTAATATACACAATAAGTAAAACCATGATAAAAATTATCTTAATGATGAAATAAAACACGAAATATGAGAGTGACTCATGAATGAATTGAAGAGCTGAAATTAACATTAGCCCACACTGTTTTCATTCATATAATGTGCCGTGATCTTATATTATGTTTATTATTATTTTTTTTAATCATAATATTTAAATGACACTTTTTTACATCATAAACTTTCACTCGTGAATTATTCAGAGCCAAACAAAATTAAATTTAATATATACAAATATTTACGTTTTTAATATTTGCGAATAGTAATCACACAAGTATATTCTTTGTGTCAAGGATACCTTCTACAATACCGCGACGTTCTATTTCAAAAATAAAAAATATTATCTTAGTAATAACTGACCGACAATGCACTGATTAAACAGTAACTAAAATAAAAAAAAACTTTTCGAGTGCAATAAATCTCAAGAAACTCTTCATAACCCCAACGAGCTTCAACCGAACAAATGAATCATCTCGCTCAGATAAAATAAAAGAAAGAACGTTTGAAAAGTCGTATTCCAATGAAGTCACTCTCGTTACCGCGCTACTCTGATTTTTTACAACGCCAGCACTTAAAAGGCCCCGCATAAAAGCCTTTTAAAAACCAGCTCTCATCCCATCCCCAATTATACCATCCAACATTTCCCTCTTCCCCTTCCCAACTATAACCACTCCACAAACAACCCATTGACTCGTCAATATCCCTCTAAAATCCGCGCTCGATCCTCAGCTAAAACAGATGCTCCACATCGGCCGAGGTCAGATCAAAGATCCAGCTCTACACCCAAAAACTCAGCGGCGGGACCCACCCACACCAGCCCACGTGAGTGTATATACACACGCGCGTCATATATACACGCATCGCGCTTGACTTTCTCTAAAACACGCGCGGCGCGCAGGGCGAGGAATCGCGCGTCGCGCATCCCGTTCAAGGCCATAGAGCGAGGCGAGAGAGAAAGAGAGAGACGGTGAGGCACACGTATATAGTCCTGCGCGTGCTCTAAAAACCGTAAATCTAGACCAGACGCCCGCGTTGGAGAAGGAGAGAAAAAAGGGGCTTGGAGGAAGGATGGCTGCTTTTCTGTTTGTTTATTTACGGCTCCTCGGGAACAAAGGCTATGCGCGGGCGCAAGAGAGATCGATCTCTGTGTGTGTGTATATACAGACACATCCGCGCAGCTGGATTATGCAATTTTACGCGATTTTCCAAGTTTAAGGGGTTTTGCATAGTATAGACTCAGGTGGTGCGCGAAATGGCCAAAAAGATGGCGATCCAGACTGATTGATGGCCGCGTGCGTGTATATGTGTGTATATGTTGCAGACAGGACTGTGTTACAGTTCGTTGCATATATACACAGAGAGGGGAAGTCGTAAGGCTGGGAGCAGTGCGGCTACGTGTATAACTCCCTATGGGGTGAGAATCGACGGCTTTACATATATATACACACAGAGCCGGAGAAACCGTCTCCGAGAAATTCACCGCTGTTTACACCTACACATGCGTGCACGTATCCTACATAAAGCAGACGCATACACATACAGAGATCGATCGGCCACATGACGGGGCATATAGAGGGAAGCGCGAGAGAAAGGCAGACGTACGGTATTTATTTATTTACGTCTATGCATATATAGAAGAGCGTCTGCGAGCCCGGAGGATCGGCGACACTTACACACGCGTATCAGACAGGCATAGAGTATATAGCGATCAGCGGCTTTTAATAATGAAACGCCGATTCGGGAATGTACATTCACGCATGCAGCAGGGAGCTTTGGAATCGACGAAAAGGAGAGAGAAACGGAGAGAAGGCGCAGCTCCAAAGAGGGAACGTATATAGCAAGACGTACGGTATATACATACATACAGCGCTCATACGCGCCGACTCGAAATCGAAAAAGAGGCCAGAGCTCGGGTTTAAAACAGGCTCGAGAAAATGCGCGTACATATACGTATACACAGAGATCAGCCGAGAGAGAGCGAGAGAGGAGACGAACGGAAAAGGTGAACGTGTCGTCGTCGGCTCTGCTCTCGCGGAAAGGGTGTCACCTCCTTGGCACTTTCCTGATAGGTTATAACGCGCGCGCGCGCTCGCAATCTCAGGCGGATAAAGACAGCTAAAAGACAGGCTCGCATATAGGACCTCGTGCTCGTCCGGGTGTCTAGGTAAACCGACAGCTACTCACGTGTTCACTTTCCGCTGTCCAGCTAAGCGTCCTCTCCTGGAGCACGCCTCGGCTCGCGTGTGTGTATATATATATATATACCTACACGCGGCTGTATTCTCAGCTGCTTGTGCGAGGTTGTGTTGTATGCTTCGGTCGACGAATTATCCGGTTACAGGTAGTGCACTGATCGCGCGTGGGGACTGTCTTGTGGTAGGTTAACACGGAGAATTTCGAGCCAGGGTGTGCCCCGCGACGTGCGTCCGCGGCATCCGTCAAACCTGGACTGCCATATTGCCCGTGGCGCGCACGCACATACTGGATCGCGAGCTGCGCGCACACACGTATACACGGCGCGGAGCGGGAGTTTGTAGGCTGCCGCGCGGCTGCGATGGTTGGGTCGCTGGCGCGCTCTGGCGGTGAGGCGGGGAAGGTTGAGGTTAGGAGGTTCTGGTTGTGGGTTTGGTCAGCTGTGTGCTCCGTCGATGAGGGAGGAATGTGCTGGAGATTAGAGCGCGCGGTGGTTTGAAGGGGTTGAGTGTAGGTGCGGTGAACTGAGGATTTTTTTGGAGCGAATTTATTGTGTTTGATTAGGGAGCTTTTTGACTTTTTTGGGATGTGATGTGACGATGTGAACTGAAATGTTTTGACTGAGAGCGTTTTTTTTTTTTTAAGATTGGGTGAAGCGTAATAGATGTATGCCTAAAACGCTATTTTGACTAGAGAGTGACGGATAAAAAGAGGGTATGAAAATTAAGCTTTTTAATGATTTCGATGATTGTTGATCATGTAAAGAACTATTTTTAATTCAAGGTTAAATTGCATGGATGCACACGAATGAAAGCATTAAATTTTTAGATGCGTAATTCAAGATGGCAATTATTTTTGTTTTAACGGCTCATTAACTTTTTAGATAGATTATCTATTGTTTAAAATATACGACGTAGATACTTCAAGCAGTCATATGTATAGAATTATATATATTATAAATATAGAAAAAGAAAGAACAAGTATGATTCGCGAATACGTGTGATGTTGATGAATTGATAAAAATTTTTATTAAAAAAGTTCATTCTATGATTAAAATAAAAATTAAATAACAGCTTTTACCGAAGAAACAAACTCGATATAAGCCTACATATATGAGTTCAAGAAATTATTTGGTACTTTAACAATGCGCAATTCAAGTAGATAAAAATAATATACTTCTTTGGCTTTTACAAATAAAGTAAAACACGTTTGCGAAAGTTATTCCGTGTTATTCATTTAGTAATTCGTTTTGTAGTTGCATACTTTACAAAATGACATCATCCATAAAATTATTTTAAATTACATAACTATATATAATTGAAATTTGTAAAATATGTAAACAAAACGACCTTAATTCGAATAAAATAAAGCGAATTCAAATAAAAGATAAACAAACTTTAGGCAACTTCATCATGACCTTCACGATCTCATATAAAAAAGCAACCCACAAACTACAATCCCCAAACTCCAAAATTCACTCAACAACCGTCAATCCCTGGAACACCGCATTCCAAACCACCCAGTTACATCTTTCACGCGAAAACAGAGCGTTTTACCCATTACACTCGTCGCGAGGGCCATATCCCATCTGCTCCAGGATCGTAAACGCTTCCACGCGGTCAGTGCACATACATACACGCGGCTTTCCGCCTCAACGCACCTATACACCCCACTACGCGAGCGCGCGCGCACCTTCCGATATTGTTTCGCGCGTCCGTGCGCACGTATATGTATATAGAAATTTCCGGCGAGCTAACTGCAACCTACATACACACACACATCACGCACTCAGCAGCCATTCGCGAAAAGCCCGAAATGATGTAATCACCCCTCTAGCTTGAATCAGCCTTGAAAAAAATTCCTATACGCGCGCGTCCACCAAAACAAGCCTTCCGCAGCATCCCATAACCCCCTTAAGCATCCGATAATAATCGAGAGATTCGCGCATAGATACACAGAGGTCGAGTCCGCGTGTTTACAAGCTAGCACGTGGGCGGCGAGCGCAGCGCTGGCTGGCGGGGGTCCCCCGGAAGCCCGGCTAATACGGGCCTGCGCTCTGCGGATCGATGTTTTCGAGCCAAGCAGTATATAGAGGACACAGCGCGCGACGTGCGCTCCAGCACACAGTGCATATATACATATACACACGCTCCTGAGCGAGGTATGGAGCAGCAGCAGCACTGAGCGCTCTGTATCCCCACCTAACTATCGGAGCGGCTGCTCTCTCTCTCCTCTATCTCCGTCTTTCTCTCGCGCACTCGCGCTTTATCATCGGAGAAGAAAACACACACGGACGGCGCAGCTCTCGCAGGTCAGTTGCCCGTGTTATAACGGGGGGAGAAAAAAAATCCGTCGCTTGTTGGTTATACGGCGCGCGCGCCGAGCGCTGCTCTCTTTTTCTCTCAGCCGCGGGGATATATAAGGAAAAACGCGTGCTTGCTGTGCTTTTTCGCTCACTCGGGACTTTTGTACTGTTGCAGAAAAACGTATATACGGAGAGGGCCGCGGGAGCAGCCAACGAAAACACGAGGCCCCAGCAGCAGCAGCAGCTTTGCCGACCACGTGGGCCGCCGCGCCGACACACGCAGCCCGCTGTGCATCTATCTTATGGCACTGAGCACGAGGCTCCAGCCCCCAGAGTGATAAGAAGAACTTGGTGCTTACATTTTCGACGAGGTGGATTGTTTTTTAATAAAGTAAGGAAGGGGAGAGGTTGGACGGCGGAGAGAATTGCACGTGGTGCACGTTGCGGTTCTTGCAAGTAGGCCGCGCTCTGTGTCTTGTGTATATATATAGATATTGGCAGGCGCAGGAGAGAGCGCACGAAAAAATTGTCGACTGCTACCACGTTTCCGGGGGGCCCGGCGCACTGGCGGCAAATTCGAATAATTTCGCTGATGTTGATGCTTTGCGGAGCGAGGACCGCTGCGGAGAGCTTGGACTGAGAGGACGGCGAGAGGACTGTTTTAACCCTCTTTTCGACAAGTAAGTGGCCGGAAGCGCGCCGGTGCCGAGTGTTTTTTTCACGGATATGGCTTGTGGATTGAGGTAATTTTCATGCGTTAGAGTTGCGAGGCATTCACGCACTGCCGATATTGAAACAAATGTGATATTGACAACGGTCACTTAGCCCTACTTCCTCAAAGAACTGAGTTTATAAATATATGTAAATACGTATATATAGATTCTCAGAGCGGAGAACCAAAGGACAGACAGCGTGTGAACATTGACTGAGCTTACGTCAAGGGAGAGATTTTTTGTTGGGACAACAGCAGACAAGGAGCAGGATCATGGAACAAGGTGAGCCCGAGAGCAAGAAATTTAAACATTCCATTATTTCGGAGCACATGTACGAGCCAGAATTCCAGGAAATTTTTTATGAGCATTGGCACAACGGAACTGCTGTTAAAACTCCAAACTTAGAGGTAATAGCTGAGCCTTTTCGTGTTTGTAAAATTTCAAATTTTCTCAAAAATGAAGAGTTTATGGATGAAATTAAGAATGAATTACTTGACGTCAAGAGTCGAAGGAACTGCATTGATTTGTATCAGTTTGAACAAACAAATGACTTAGCTAACATAGGTAGTGATAATTTAAAGACTCTGTATGAAACTTTCCAGACAGATCTGTCAAACTGGATGGAGAAGAATACAAAGGTTGAATTAAATAAGAAAATATCCATGTCAAGTTCCTGTTACTCCGATACTGATTACCTTCTTTGCCATGATGATAATTTAGGTGACCGGAGAATTGCCTTCATTTTGTACCTGTCAAAAAATTGGACGGAAGAGGATGGTGGTACTTTAGATCTCTTTGATACTGATGAAAATGGACTGCCTAGAAAAGTTGTTAAATCTCTGATACCTGAATACAATTCATTAATATTTTTTGAAGTTGTAGACAATTCTTATCATCAAGTGGCAGAGGTAAAGTCAGCAGAAAAATCTAGGTGGAGTATCAATGGTTGGTTTCATGGACCAATTGTGCAAAGCAAGAAACCCGAAAGACCAGAGCCGATATTACATTATATAGATCCTGAATGCACTAAAGTAGATTTAAATTTATGGATATCAAAAGTATATTTATATCCAGGAATAATGAAAGAAATTCAAGAGGATGTTGAACAAGTCTCCTTTGCATATCTGTCTGACTTTTTGAAGACAGATGTTTATGAGAAAATCTTAAATGAACTACAGTCTGAAAACATAAAGTGGAAAAGGGTTGGACCGGCAGACATTCGCAATTATGAAGTAGCCGAGGAAGATAGCTTACCAGAAACTCTAGCAGAGTTTTACAAACTATTCAAGTCAATTACTATTTTTCAGCTGCTGAAAAACTACACAGAACTAGATCTGGTGCCGGAGAGCGAACAGATGAAGCCAAAGATGACCATAGAACTTCAGAGGTGGTCTAGCGGCTGCTACA
Organism: Eupelmus urozonus; assembly: GCA_900480035.1. Taxonomy (NCBI): domain Eukaryota; kingdom Metazoa; phylum Arthropoda; class Insecta; order Hymenoptera; family Eupelmidae; genus Eupelmus; species Eupelmus urozonus. The sequence goes on from UELX01000045.1 coordinate 9,952, forward strand.
CACTGATCACTGACAAGCATAACTACGAGGAGTCAGCTTCAATCACCACTGCCAGCACCATCGACAAAAAGTCTACCAGCAATCCAAGCAAATGTGATTCCAACGTAACCGGACAGGAGACCTCCAGCTCTGCCAAGGTTCAGAGGCTACAGAGCAGCAGCTACATAGAGGAACCGAGCTCGAGCGACAAAAAGATAATCGAGGACGCCGGCTGCCACACGCCTCCGAGCAGCAGTCTGGGTGACGACGAATACGAGGAAGACGACTCTACGAAGCCACGAGTGCCCAGTGACAAATCCCCCGGTAAGTCGAGAAAAAGAAACATCGCCAGTCAGCAACAGCAGCAGGCCTCGCCCTCCACAGCCTCCAGCAACCCAGCTCCTCAGAGGCACATTAGAAACTCGGACACCGACGACTCTGACGTCTCGGACATCGGCGACTATCTGTCCGATCCTCTGGACTGCTCGTTCGACTGCTCGGACCAGGAAGACGAGCGACCCCCCGAGGAGGAGGACGAAGCGCAGCTCGACGAGCCGGGCTCGCTTGACGTGATAATGCAGTTCCACACGAGCGAAACATCGGAGGACGAGACCATAGACTACGTCGACCTCAGGGAGGAGGAGGGGGCCCTGATCCACGTGCCGTCCAAGGACAATCACCTCTGCCTGGTCTACAAGACGGTGAGCAGCTGCCGCGTGCACAAGTACGTCAACCACTACTGCAAGGGCTACTTCTACAATCTCGTCTGCACGTACGTCGAGTGAGAGTGACGACAGCTCTGGCGTGCGCACCGCGCGGTATATAATGTATATCGATGAATGAAGACAAAAGTGAGAGTTAAGATTTATATATTGAGAGAGAAAAAGAAAATTTTTTTCGACACGTCTTTCGGTCACATACATATACGGAAACAAGAAATCGATGAATGCGCGTATGAAATGATTGATATGCTCGGCTCGATTCCCGACTATTATTATTATTATTAATATTATGTTATTATTATTTTTTTTTTTGTTTTTTAAATTAAATTTGTACAGTCATGCGAGGGCAACGAGCACTGATTGGCACTTGTCTAAAAGCACTAAGGAATTTCGTTATAAATATTCGTCGTGCGATTGGCATGTAATATAGTCTTCGTATTAATAAAAATCATCAGTATTTATGATCGTTTATCTGAATTCTATGTTTTTCATTGTTCTCCTTATCCTGTATACCTTTACTACAATCGACGTAAGCATACAAAATAGTCCGACAATGTGTAAACGCAATCATTATGTCTATTACAAATTTTACAAGTAAACTATAAATTAAATTTTTATCTCGCAAACTAAATAATTTTTTTCCATTCTGCTATAAACTATCTGTAATTACATTTTTAGTTTTTTAAATATTCTTTTAATTTTCTATAATTCATTTAAATTTATTTAAAATTTTTAAATTTACGTTTCACGAACAATACTTGTGATAAAAAAGAATTATGTAACTATTGACCAACATTATAGTATTTATCTTTTTTAAATAATTATAATATTTAACTTGAACAATTTGATATGAAAAGCCAATTCATTACAATTTGAAAATATAAAAAAATATCGAAGCATTTAACGAAAGTATACTCAAGCTGAAAGAATTACCTTTACGACCTGCTCTCGTCTATATTTTTTACGATCGCTTCCTACGAAATCATTTGCATATAAAGGAGCACTTTTAAAATTGAGGTAAATTTTTAAATGTTCAGTGAATTACAGAAGTGCCTACTTCTTTTTATATTAAAATATTCAGTATTTTTTAATGATAATATAGTTAAGATATAAGTGGCTTATTTTTATCTGATTTTTTGCATTATCAAAGGAAATAATCAGGAAAAATTTTATAAACATACTCATAAGGCATGACAATTTGATGATAACAGAACGAACTTCAATCTATTATTAACAAATAACTTATTTAATTACAAATTTTTTATCCACACTTTATAAAAATTATAATTATTGTAAGATTAGAAAAACGCTATTTAAAGGAACAAAAATATTTTTAAAAAGTTATATAATTTAAACAATATATATATATAGATTTGTAACTGTAATCTAAAAAAAATTTGCACAGATGATATCAAAGGTACATACATTTTTTTAGTATTCAGTTTTTTAGCTTTGGGTAAAAATGTTTAAAGCGAAAAAGGATTTATTCTTTTTGCCTCAGGATATAGAAATATTTCATGATTCGTATGCGTAAGGGAAAAAATTTAATAGCTTTCCATTGATTCGAAAAACTTTGTTGTTTTTATAACTGCGCTTTTGTTCCATTTTTCATTGAAATTTTATTTAAAAGAAAACACAGAAAACCGTAAGGTAAAAGTGTATTGAAAAAGTTTTATAAATTTCTAATAACAACTATGTAGATAGGAAACTAAGAAACTTTGCGAGTTAAAAATATAGTTTGTAAATTATGAAATGTTTACTTTAGAAGAATACTAAACAGTAAAAAAGATCGCAAAAAGTATCATTAAAACCTATATAAAATATCAACTTTATACCATGTTTTAAAAATACCCCATAAATTACATGAGTCTTAAAAGTAATTGCAGAAATTTATCATTTACCAGCAGAGAAGCTTAACGTATTAAGTATGTGCAAAAATAACTTCTGAAATATTATCACCCTTAAGACTTTCGTGAATCTGAGGTATACGAGTTAAATTATTATTCAAATCCGACTAAAGATAACGCCGAAGCTTTCGCGTGACCTTTACTTTATACGCGTAATTCAACGCTGCATATTTAGTACTTTCCAGATTATGAAGGTTCAAAATAAAAATGAATTTTTGCACTTTTGTCTAGATGTAAGATTGTTTAAATATAAGCAAAATTACTGAAAAGAATTTGAAGCAAATTTGTCTTCTCTTAGTAAATATTTTTAAATGTTTTTTTAAATTTATTAAACATGCATCCTAAAACTGTTGATCCTGGATTATATTTTTGAATGATAATGATTATAAAATTTCCTGATCGTTGAGGAGTTAATTATTTTTTACAACAAAAAATATCTTAATTTAAATTAAGTGAACTTTTATAGATTTTTGTTTATGTGCATTTAAATTACAAGCAAAATTTAACTAAATTAATGTTTGTTAGATTTTTACAATAATTAATAGATACACTCAAACTAGATAAAAAAATTTTTAAACTATTCATAACAGTTATTGAAAACATGCGTGCTTAATTTTATAATGTTAATAAGTATAGGTGATTCATTTAAAAACGTGACACTAAATCGACGTATCATACCAAAATTTATGGCATAATTATTATAATTTTTAATTGCATATGAAAAATAAACACTAAAATTCTAAAACCTAAAATTTATAACATTATAACGCAGAAAAGACTGTTTAATGTACGAGATGAAATATTCATTATTCATAAAACGGAAAATATAGAAGCTGTACTTTATATTTTCTGTTAATATGTCCCACTATATAAATTAATTATACTGCATGACCTAATTACGCTATACGCTAGGATTAAAAAGCAATTTATTTGATAGTTTAAATTAATATATATTGGCTTTAAAAAGAAATAGTAATAATATGAGAAAATAAAGATTTAAAAGGCGCAATGCCTATATAGCCACATTATACTTTTACATCAGTATAAATTGCTATAAATTCTTTTTTCAATATCAAGATTAAAAAAGAGACATAAATAATCAACCGCACTAATTATCAAACAAAAGTGCTAATCGCAACTTTTCTCAAAATCAGTATAAACCATCCACTAAAAACTCCTTGCAAATCCCTATACCTATCTTTAACGACGACTAAACAGCATAAAAAATCGCTCAAGCAGCCAGTTTGAAAATAACAACTCCATCCACGTACAACCCTACAGCTCAAAATCCCAACCCATCACCTTCTAATTTTCCCATCCACTCCCAACCCCAGCCCGCTGCAGCCTTCCAAAAAGAAAAGCCAAAAGGTCGCTCACCCCCACAAATCCCGACGCATCGCAGCGCGCATCGATCGCTCACGCACCCTAACATACCCCCCCACGCACACACCGGAAGGAGCTTGCAAGCTCAAGCTGCAGCCCCGCCTCTCCTCCTACCAACTAGCTTCATAATCCACCGATCAGCTCAAGCTTCTAAACATACAGCCATCACGAACGGTCAGCTGCCGCGATTCTTTCGCCTCTCATTTTTAGAACGCCAGCGAATTTCCCCCCCTAGCTTTTCCATCCGGCGAGCTTTTAATTGCCGCCGCCGTCGCGCTGCTCGGATTCCGCGCTTAATTAGCCGCCGGGGGACGAGGCTGCAGCGCGCGCGGGGGGGCAGAGAATGGAGTTAACGCGCTGAATGCCCGGCCCCGACGTCGCGTTTTCAATGGGGATATCGGGCTCATTTCGTCCCGACGCTAAGATGAGATTAGCGGCTTTATTATTGTAACGCGGAGCTTTCAAAGGGGGGATTTTTTTGTGCGGGTTCATGCGGTTTTTTAAATTTTGGGTTTGGTGAGGTTTATTGTTGGATTATTGATGCACGCACTCGCACTAGACATGCTTTATTTGATTAATTATTATTATGTTAATATTTATGTAGAGTTAAAAAAATACTTTGTGGAGGCTCGAGGATATTTGTACATTTTTTTATAACGAGGATCTAATAATATCGTTACCTTGGTTAAAAATAACTACAGCTACTGGGATTCTATAAAACTACACTAATGGAGCACATAATAATATATACAGTTATATTTCCAAACATACAGAAACTTTATTTCATAATGTTAGTATAGAAACCATAGCAAGTAATAATATATAAATAGTGTTAGTCAAGAGATATCGAATAAAAACAGTCAGTATAGAGAGAAAACATGAAAATGGAGAGACGGAAAAAAAAATATCTAGAAAAAAAAAAAAAATTATTGATTTTGGCTTACGCTGGACTCGAGTCCCGCTTCTGTGCGTTCGGCCTGGGGCTAGAGCCTGGACTTTTCTTCTCTTTAGCCAGCGGCTTGGCGTCGCTTACCAGCTCTTGCTGCGGAATAAAAGAGCGAGCTTTAGTAATTTTATTAATGTGACGAGGGGATAGTATACTTTAATAAAAAAAAACGTTTCCCTTTTTTTTCTCCATCTTCTGTGAGCTTGCGCTGGAAACGCGGCCTGCATTATTAAAAGCAGCTCGCTTCTTTTCTGTTATTATTTTTTGTAAGACGAGTACATAAAAATAATACCGCACGCGCGTTCGTTAGAGAGAAGCTGTATTAAAGTTTACGGTAAAATAAATATTGCTTTAACGCACTATTGTCGATTTAAGCTCGACTAAATATTTCCCGAATTTCCATAACAAAGCAATTGGCGCTCTGATATTGAATACGCACGTCTGACCGGACCCGTCTATTATCTACTTCGATCTCTCCGCCCAATATCCATGCAAATTCGCTGCATTTCTCTCCTCGTCCCGCCGTCAATTACCAAGATCAACTCTAAAATTCAAAGGACCTCGCAGCCGTCTCTACACAACCGTCCATCAAAATCAACCCAGCAACAAAAACTCTCCGTAACAATATTATCTCAACCGCGAAAAAACTAGCCTTGCAAGCTCGCAGAAAACGAGTCAGCCTTTAAGCTCGCTCACCCTAGAATTGGACGCTCTAATGGCTCGCTTGCGCATCTCGTTGAGCTGGAGCTCGCGCTGGAAGCTGTAGTCTTCGCTCTCCTGGCCCAGCTGCTGCTGCTGCTGCTGCTCGTCGTGTTTTGGACTGTCTGGACCCTGGCTGGAGTACTCGACCTGGACCCAGGGACAAAGGCTGGGTGACGAAGGTAGGGAGCCTTTGCTGCCGGGCCGGGGTAGCCGTGGGGATAGGCGACGCAGCAGTGAGACCAGCTTCGACCTGGTGTTATGAGATGATGGTGAGAGGTTGTTTTTTAAATTAATCTTTTTGGAATATTTCGAGTGCAGTATATGTTTTTGTTAATGTGTTTTCGAAATTGGCGTTTAGAATTGCAGATCGAAATGAAAGCTTGCGGCCAGAATTTACTCACGTCGTTTCAGGCGCATTCGGAATGAAGAAACTGAGATAAGCGATCGCTCGCGTCACGTAAAACATCGAATTCCAGCTAATAAAAAATTTGGCTTCCGGCTAACATAGATCCCGAGTTCGGCAGAGCGAAGCCAAAATTCATAGTACAGGCCAGCGAAATCCTTTTTCTACAGCCCCGATACCGAAATTCGTCGCGCATACATTTTTCATCCGACATATTTATAAATCGAGGGAACGCAGCCAACTTTCTGATCAACTGTATTCGCTGCACTTTTTCCATACACCGAGCGATTCTACCGAAAAAAAAGCATATATAAAACTCGGACCGCTCTTATTTTCCTCGACAAACTTTCGACCTTATTCAAATCGTCTCGAACTTTTCCCCCGCAAAGACCGATAGACACTCGGCGCAGCGGAAAAACTTTTGATAAGATAGATAAATTACCCGGACTATCCTCGATAAAAACACAGCGCGATTTGTCATTGTCCTTGTACATTAAGACACTCCGGAGCGAGACAGGGTGAGAAACAGCTCCGCGGGTTAATTAAGGAAGGAGAGCTGTGTGTATATATATACACACTTGAAACTTACTTAGTGCTGGGGGTTTGTAGAGCGCCGCTTCTGGACAGCTGCTCGGCGCTGCGCGAAGCTTTTCGGCTTTCCAGATTGCTCGAGTTTCTCTCGATGCTGCGCCCGACGCGCCAGTCCAGGCTGTTGCTCTGACGCCCTGAGAGCAGTCGGAATTGGTTTAGTCGATTGTTGGCTGGATTATTTCGGGGGATTGGTTTTGATCGCTGGAGAGGCGAGATGGTGATTGTGTGTGTTTGGGATTGACGCTTTTAGGCGTGTTTAAATTTTGTGGGGTCTAAAGTTTTTTGAATGTAAAAAATTTATGGTTTATGTGAATGGTATTCAGTATTCAGTGTAGCTTCATCAATTTGTTCTGTCTGAATAATTAATTTTATTTAACGTGTGGAAAATAGTATTGTGTGATCGTTTGCTGGTGTGGTAATGAAAGCATTATTGATTATCCAAATCAATCCAATTCATTTCAAACGAGCCGTCGGAATTTCGCGCTAGTTCGAAGTGAATTAGATTGCTTTAAATTATGAATAATCTTCTCAATTTATTTACATATATTTATTTATAGTAAATAAGACATTTAAATATCTGTAATTCATCCTTAATAATATCCAAAATCATTGCACAAAATCTCTATAAATTTTCAAGAATTTCATTCCAACTATTCAGGAAGTAATAAAAAAAGTCAACTAAAAAAATAAATTACGTCTCCAACCGCGCATTCGTCATTATTCCTCCACAAACAAAAAAAAAATGAAATATTCCAAAGATCTTGCGCATCGATCTGAATATTAATGAAGAATAATTACGCATTCATAAGTATAATAGCCTCTAACGATGAAGTAAAAAAAAAAAAGTATGCAGTCTACCTTGGTCGTTGCAGCTCTGTCCATGTTTCCATTCAAAGAAGCTGTTACTCTTATTGACACTATAAATGTTATCACAGGATTTGGTTGCAAGGCTCGTCGCGTGGTGACGACGTCTAAGCAGTCTTGATACTGGTCCCAAGTTCCTAAACAGTTTGTTTCGTTTATCTTTGCAGGCTGTGCTAATTACGCCCACGACTCGCTGGGGAATGATCGATTTCGCATTTTTTTCCCTTTTTTTTTTATTTTACCGCGAGCTAGTTGCCGAGTTGGTTTCATAATTAGCGAACTTCTCGGCTGGATTAATGAGGTGGGTAAAAATAGAAGTGAGCGTGCGGTGGTTGAAAAGCGACTTGTTTGTTTTGATTTCAGAGTTATTGCAATGTTGAATTATGGGCTTACTTTTAAACTAATTAAGAAGTAAATAAGATTTTGTATGCAACTGTTTTTTAATAAAAAGTAAAGACGGTTCATGATAAAACTTTCGCCTTCACAATTCTTCGAGCCGAATTAATATTTTCTAATAAAACTTTCGGAATCCAAATCTCCTATCTCCGATCCGTCAATTACCCAAGCCACAACTAACTCCAAATCCAAAAAAAAAGCTGCGAAATCTCTCACCCCCCCTCCGAAAAAAGCGCTAAAAAAAAAAGTGCATAAAACCATCTCTCACTAACTTCTTGTATTTCCTCGACTGCTCGATCGGCGGCTTAACGTCGCAGCTCCTCATCGGGCTGGTACAGGCGGGCTCCGGCTCCGGGCAGTAGGTGCCCACGCGCACGTGGCTGTAGGCCGCCCTGAGCTGGACGCCGTCCAGGGGCCGGAAGCCGGTGCGCTCGATCGACGGCACCCGCACTATCTCGATCTTCGGCCGCACCTCCGTCTGCTCCATTCTCGCTCTTTATACACGTTAATTATCACACTGGCTTTCTTAAATGTTCGAGCGCGCGAGCTTGCGCCAGCTAGATAGTCCAGCCGCGGGAGCTTTTGTGCTTGCACTTGACGCGCGTCATTTTAAAAGCATGCGCAAGTGCGGTTATACGTAGGTGAGCTCGATGGATTAATCGAGGTTAATTAGGCTCGTGGATTCGGGGCCCGTCGACGAGCTGGAGTAGCCGTCAGCGCGGGCCCGACGTCCTTGCCGTTGATTCATTGTTGGCTGCTATGCGTTTATTTTACGGGCGCTGGCTGCGGATCTGTAAAGAGCGGGTTTGTAAGCCGCGTGCCTGCAGTGATCGAGCTTTATTGCAAGCTCCCCTCTTGGGTTTGTACATTAACGCACGAGGTTAAGTGGCTTGAGAGCGAGGGAATGGTTGCTTCATGTATATAGTTATCAGCGGCGGCTCGCTCGGTTTTGCGCGGATTTCTGATATTTTCGCTTTTATCTGTTGGCTGGCTCGTTTCGCACTTTGTATATTATACGCATAGATAAGCGCGCGGCGAGCTTTGAGAGATGCTTTAAGAGCCGGGCGTGTTGGATGGGTGCGGTGGGTGGGGGAGGGGTATGTTTTGACCCTGGTTTTATTGAGTAAGGGAGTTGAGATGTATTGGGGTGTTAAAGAAAATGCAAGTGGTTACGGTTATAGGCTCGTTAATAGAGATGGTCCCTTTGTGGAGCAATAGAGGGGAAATTGAGTAGCGGCGACTGATAGTGTCTAGGGATTTAGAGTTTGATGATTTATGGAGAGGAGGAGATGGGATGTGGTTTGAGTTATTGGGAAATATAAAGATGTTATGTAACGTTAAATCTGAAAATTAATCAAATTGTTTTTAAAAAATGCTTAAATTTATAGAATAAATTATATTGACCATTAATTCATAATTGACTTCGAGGCACTTATTTTTAATAAATATAATTTATAATAAATTTTTGCATGCAAATGTACAAAATGCTTAATAATTAATGAATTATTTATTAATTACTCTTCAATAATTATTGCTAATTAAAACATCCGAGGAATCATAAACACTGTAGCAACTAATTGTATAACAGGTCCGTTATTCTGAAAATATTTTGCACGATATCAGAATAAATTAAGACGGCAAAGTGCAGCCTTTTCAGAGGGAATTTTAAAACAGTTATACTCCGCTGAGAATTTATCAAGAAAATGAGCTCTGGGAAATCAAAAACGGTTCAGCGGCTGCTCCGGAACAAAGAGCCGTTAAAATAAAAAGCTACCGCGCTCATACTTCACTATAAAAAAAAAAACGCTTCAACAATTTATCTAACTACAATAGTTACGTAAAACAAAAATATTTCATAAAAAGTGCAGCCTCCTACATCCATATAAAACACGCGTAATAATCACCTAATCCCCAACTACGCATTAATCCATCTCGAAGCGCAAATATAAACCACTCAACGAGCGAGCGCTCCATTAATAATACTTCCACGCGCCTCTTAATTGCGCAAGCCAGCGTAATCCACATAAAAATTGCAAATTTCCCCTTTAACCGAGCGCACCTGGCGCACTGAACAATCGCATTCCGAGGCGATGCGTGTTGTTCCATTATTCCGTGATTCATGAATTTCGATTATGGAAATGACGGCTGGAGCTTTATGATAGAGCAACCGCGGTAATATATATAATTGATTCCCGATGAGCCGCGTTATTCCACCCCGAGCTGCCTAATTAAGCCGTTTCTGAATCAGTAGCAATTCATCACCATCGAGATGTATCGATGTATCATTGGTACAAGTACACGCGTGTAAACAGTCCGCTCGATGTAAAATTATCTTACTTTTCCCACCATAAACTTGAAAAAAAAGCTATAATCAATTAACGCGCTACTTGAACCTCTCGCAAAACAAAAATCAAAGCCTCCTCTCACCTATCTCCCCTCGTCAAAAGCTCTCGAGCGACGTGTATAATAATACCCACTAAGACCCTTCTCTACCCCTTCCCTCTTCACCCATTTTCCCGTCCGCTTCGCCGAGAAAATAGGCCAGCGATAGAGCCAGCAACGGCGAGCTGATTTCCCGCGGCTAATCAATAAAAGAGTTGCAGCAACGCGCTAAAAAGAAAGCTACATCAACACAGAGATACACAGCTCGCTGCCGCTTATATATACCTACAGTCTACTCGCAACAAAAGCCGTCCTTCCGGGGGATCGAGCTTTCAGAGGCAGAAAATCGCGGGGGCGTGGCGCAGAGCGGCTTGGATTGAGCTCTCTGAGGATGCGGCTCAAAGGTCATTATGAATTAAGCAATTGAAGCAGCGCAGAGGGGGGGGGGTATATAAGCTCTGTGTGCGGGAGGCATGAGGAGAGCTAAGACGGAAGAAGATGAATGAAGGAAAGAGAGAGAGATAGGAGCGAGGCTAAGGGGCTATTGGACTTTGTCAATGGGTGCAACGCGGATGCGCTGGAGGCTGGCTTCTAAGGAGGGATCGGATGAGCCGCGGCTGCTGGTAAGGAGATCGGAATGCCGGCTGTGTGATGTAATTGTCGAGTGGAGCTAATGGGATGGATTACGGAGTGAGTGTGTTGTGCTTTTTATCTTTTGTTTTGTTGAGGTTTTGGATAGGAGAGGGGATAGAGAGAATTGTAGGGAGGTGTTAAGGGTGGGTTAAAATAGAATAGTAAGTGACAATGATATAAATAAGTGAGTCTGATTTCTTTATTTCGTGGGGGTTATAGATGTGTAATTTGCTATTGGAATTAGAGCGGTTACGTGTATGTAGCGCAAGGGTCTATACGTTTAGTCGTCGCGTAAAAAATTTATACGAGCGATACGTGAGATCTATAGATTCGCCCGTCTTTAGTCGCTCGTGAAGAAAGTTAAGAGGATCACTTATAGACTTGTCGCATTCCAGAAATTTATTGTTCTCAGCATCTTCGAGTCGAGCGAGTCAAAAACGTATGTTTATATGAAAGAAAAGTTTTCTACTGCGGAATAAATGGCTATAGTTCTGGAAAACGACGCGCTTTCAAATTCAAACATTCAGTTCCATATCGAGGAGAAAACAAACTGATTTTCATGCAGAGAGTTCGAATTAAAGTGCAGTTTAGTAGTCGTGTATATGGTCGAATAAGTGAAATCGATTTCTTGAGAAATGAAACTGAAAAGAATGTAGATGATATCGAATTACGAAAAACTAGAAAGTGAGAAAATCTCTCTGCTTCGGCAGTTGCTCCGAGTGTTTTCAGTGTGGGTTGTACTTTAAATAAAAAGGTTTCGGAGAAGATGTTACGATTTATTTTTTCTGAGAAATTTTATAATATAAAATAAATGAAATTTTTTAAGGGGCTAGGTGTGAACTAGAAAGAAATTAGAATAAAATTACTGTAGAAAAGGGAATAATTGAATGCTTGCAGTTTCTAGTTTTTATGATAATTTTCTCACACGCTATTGTTGATATGTTTCGAAGAATATTATAATTGTTTTTACAACTAATTGTATACTATGTAATAAATTTTATACACGCTATTAATAATTAGAACAAAATATAGTATTGAAATTTAAATATGTTATACATGCAAGCATTATTTCTTATCGTCATAATTAAATAAACAACAAGAATTTTATAACATTTCGGTGTACTATACTTTTTTTTCATTTTAGTTCAAGTTCCATAATGCCAACTCACGCGTTTTCTGATCTGTTCAGGAGGCGAAACATAAATCGCTAAAAAATTCTAAGAATTAATTTACCACTTAAGATCTAATTTACGAATTAAATTCAGCGCTAAATTATTTACCGGGTAAAGTATAACTCGACTACTTTAAAACGTCAGTTACATAAAAGCAACCTTCAGCTCAAACCTATTGCAATGAAAATTCTAACAATTGTCCTCTCAAATTAATTTTTATCTAATTATGACACTCTCAACGTCAAACCATTTCGCCCATCAAATAAAGCGTCGAAACTAAATTCCACCCATCAAATCTTTAACCAAGCAATTTTCGGCAAATGAAAATCATCCCGGCAGTGATAATTCACAGTAAAAGTTTGATGCACGCCCGGCGCGTGGTAAGTCCGCATTTCATCTTCCTAATTGAAATTGAAATGAAATTTCCAGGATTGCTACATCACAAGTCGCGCTGCGCCTTTGGATAAGCGAACGCTGATTCCCCGGCGCTTGGGTATATCATATATTCATGAAAAACGCAATCAGCCTAATTCGGAGCATAAATTTCAGATAAAATTACAATTTTCAGCGTAGAAAGCAGAGGGAAAATAAATGAATAGGTGAAAAGGTGATTTCTGGCTGGCTGGCCGTTCTCGACTTGACGGATTATATCAAATGAGGATGAATGTAAAAGTGAGCTGACGCGATGCGGAGAGTCTATTATGGACTTTAAGTAGTAGTGGATGGAAGTAGGTAAGACTTGGGATTATAAGTTGGCGTGGAGGTTTTTTTTTAGTTCGATAGGTATGAATGGGAAGTTTTCAGTTGATTAAGGAAATTGGTTCTTAATTGATTTGAGATTATACTTTGGAGAAAATTGATTGCTCAATGCTGGATAAAAGCGGTTCAATAAGGAACCTTATCGGAGTGTTAAGCACAATTCTATTAAGGAAAATAATGTTTCATTTGAAAAGCAGCTTTGCATAGGAATGATCAATAATCTATGCTAATTCGGAAACACACATTAGTTAATGATTATCGTTGCGCGAGGCGAACCGACAGTATAACAAAATAATTTTAAACACGATTTTATTCATAAAGTCACTCTCTAATAATCAGCATTGCTTTAAACCTTATACACCCAAAACAAAAGTAAAAACCAGTAATCCCAGAACAACAGCCACCCACCCTAAAAACCCACCGCTAAAAAATTCAGCTCTATAAACACACCCACCTCCTCGACGTCAGCATAAAATCCACCTCAAAACATCTCGAAACAGGCTAATCCGGCAAACGCGCAAACTCGCGTAATCCCCCCCGTCATAAACCAATATCGAACGCTCTGCTAATCCCCTCTGAATTTCCACCCACGTAAATCCTCTGTTTACACTCGGCCAGCCTAAATATCTCTCAGAATTACGCGAGCTCTCGCCACCAACACATCCACACGCGCGCTCGTTATCGTCGCGCTCGCTCGATCAAAGACGCTTAGCTAGGCGCGCGGTTTAAAAATACGCGACTGATAATGAGCGAGAAAAAGGAAGGAAAAAGTGTATCGGTGGACGCTTACGTGTGGAAGGAGATGCGGTATAGGAGAGGCTGCTGGTTTTAACGGAAGGTGAAGAGAAGCGAGCGTGGAGTTGACACGAGTCGCTGGCTTTTTAGAGCGCGCGTAGAGCCGGGAAAAATGAGCGATTGCTTATTATAAGCGCTGGGTATGTAGGAGCACGTGCGCACCTGCTTCTTTGGCTGTGTTTACGGGCTGGAGGAGACGAGCGGGATTGTAAGCGTGGATGCGTTTTAAATTGTTTGCGGTTGATGTTGGTGTTGATGGGGTCGATGATTGTTTTAAGTTTGATGTTTGATGTTGACTTTTGTGTTTGATTCGTGATGTAATTTAGGATGATTTATGGTTTTTTAGAATAATATGTAAGAGTTTTGTAAGGATTATTAATGAGGATTAAAATGTTGTTTTCAAGTCGAATAGTTATACTATGAACAATGAAGTATTAAGTAATAGACAATAGAATAAAATGAGCTCATCGTAGAAAAGAATACGATTCTGCTGACGCATGTGCGCGCAGCAGAAATAGGCGCGAAACACGCTTTTTCATAATTAATCCGACAACCATTCACAATTTTAATAAATTTCTAATTTAATTATTACACGGAGATATTCAATCACTTAGGCTCGATTTTAAAAGCATTAAAAACGTTCCAACTTACACCCAATCTCACATATTGTTTCCATCCAAGACACTTCAAAACACATCTCCAACACCACCCACAAAAACCACTTTCCCCCCCAAAAAAAACTCAATCAGCACCAAACAAAAATTCCCCCAACCACCACCTCTTCACCACCCACAACACAAACTTCACTCGCGCGTCTCTTCCACTACGCGGCGCAGCGCCGACTGGCCGGCTCTATAACGCCGGCATTTACACTTTAAACGCGCGGACCTCCCTACATATGACCGAGCGCTCCTCTCTCACTGCGTATACAGACACACACAGACTGGAGAGCCGCGCGCTCAGCCGCTCGTGTAGAGAGAAAGTAATAAACATATCGCGATGCGCTCGAGCGCCAGCGCCGACCGGAAATCGATCATCGCTCTAATGAGCTTTGCCAGAGAGGCTTTTTCGGGAGGAGCTTGATAAGAGGGGGGCGGGCTGAGGCTACGTAATGGGAGTAGCGCGATTGTTTATCGTTTGAGAGATGGCCTTTTTTCGTTAGCCGGACTGCGATTGCGTGTCTAGCGGAGAAGTTCGGTGAATTACGATTGTGTATAGGCTGTTTATCGCGGTTAGTACGGTTGCGTTTTTAGCTTGGATCAAGCCGATTTTCCTGAAAACGCGCTGGCCATTTCTACTTTATGTTTACATGCCACTTGGCGCTAATTTCTTCCCGGTAAGCGCGCCAGCTGTCGGCCCGCATTATATTTTCCAAGTTTTATAAAACGTACTCTTACACGGTTATAAGACGTGCTGCGGCCTCTCGCATCTCGAGCGGAAATTTCTCACGTGTTGATTTCATATTTATGCTAATCGCGAAAATCAATTCCAGAGCGGATTCTATAGCTGTGTACGTGAAAGCTCAATTGCCGCTTTAAACGATCGCGCGAGCGGATTAATTATAACTCATTTTCAAAAAGCGCGATCTCCGTTGAAATTTAGCCTTCTCTGCGAGGATGCAGATGTAAAGTCCGTTTCTCGCAAGTTCGATGGATTTAGGAGAGCGAAAGCTCGGCTGAAAAGAGCTTTTATCTGGGCGCGCGGCGGGACTTTGAAGGCGCGTTATCCGATTTGGGTCTGCGGTGAGGATGGTAAGATGGTTTTTCAGAGGAACTCGTTGTGAGGATGAGAGCTTGTGCTTTGGAGATGTAAATGTGGCGCTTTGCTGGGGGGGAGATCGGTTTTGTAAGTGCGTTAGCGTTTGCGAATGATGGGGCTTTGGTTTGGTGGGATGATGAGTGAAAATTGTTTTCTTTGTGGAAATATTTGTTGGATTAGGTTTTGTATACACTGTTATTGTTAAGAAAGTGGATATTTTTATTGTGTTTTTAGTTGCGCGAAAATTTGCAAATTATAAGGTGTACATTCTTTTAGGAAAAATCATTAATGTGGAGTTTATTTTTGATTGATTGTTTGTAAACTTTTTTTCGCTGACAATTCTAACATTAGCCAATCTAATCTTCGACCACGTATCTTTCACATGATTTAATCTTGAAGTAAAAAAAAAATGTATTATTCATTTCCAGAATCATTTTGTCACTTTAGTCGAAAGTTTATGATTATTTCATTTAAGGAAGGCAAGAATGGCTATCATCAGCTAAAATGGCCAGTCATATATTTCCAGAGCGTTAGGAAAGAATATTAGGTATACTTATACGGATTCAAGTAGATGTACTTTCTGAACGCTTTCTTTTATTTCATTCTCAACGACGTATATCTCACTTTAAGAAGAATTCACGCATGTACATATCCGCGAAGAAATCAGCAAAAAACTTTAAACGTAAAAACGTCTCATAAATTGCAAAAAAACATGCAATACCAGATAATACACCCAAGTTTTATGCGCCACGAACTTCATAACAACGAACGCTTCAACATTTATGACTATTTTTCAAGCTCGCGAACTACCTCCGGCAACCCACGCTCTCATTACCATACTCACGAGTCCAGCTAATCCCCCAGCTCAGATTAATCGAGCATCTTTCCAAAACACACTTCAGACTACTCACCCTGCCAGATAACTCGCTCACTCCGAAAACAGAGCGCGCACATCCTCCTCAAGCCGATTACCAGCGACCTTCCCGATAAGCCCGCACAGACGCAAACCTAGCCGCCGGCTAACGATCAAACTTGCAGCGGCGTCTGCGTTAAAGAAGAAAAAACTCGCTCTCACAAACTTTCTTCCAGGCACTATACGCGAACATATCGCGATGCTCGGCGTGTGTATTTTTTTTTTCCTTCGCGCTTGACTATACACACACCTGCGAGCATCACGCGAGGCGCACCTTAGAGCCGCGACTGCGCCGAGAGCCGTTTAAAAAGCCGAGCGCTAAGGCGGCTCGGGCTGATAAGGCTATAATCGCGCGCGCGCGCCGCTTCTGTGTCATTCGCTGTAATCTCGGGAGCCTTGAGGCGCCAATGCGAGTCTGCCTGTGCGCATGTGCTGTTAGTGTGTGGCAGAGCGCGGACTTGGTGGTTTGGATGGGCGGGTGGGTTTGAAGTGTTGGATGGTGAGGTGGGTTGGCTTTTTGGGGGTGAGGTTTTGGGGAAAGTGGGTTGGGTTTGGTGAAGGGGATTTGGATGTAGAATTTTTATGGGTGTTTGTTGCCCTAATTTTTACCGTTTGTTTGGGTAGCTGTGTGATTTCGTATCTTGAGAAATTAAAATTTCATTTGATTTATTTTTAATCTATTCTTAATCTGCGTTCGTTTGATATTCATTCGATCTTTTTTTGTTAAAAATAAACGTGTCGATTCCTAGAAAAATACTTTTATTAATTTAATAGTTTCTTCGAAGATCTTGAAAGAAACTAATCTTAATTTTTTACATCAACCTTAGTAAAAAAAGAACTTTGTAAAAATTTTATATGAGAATTCTCATTTAAAATGTTCAGGAAACATTTTTTTTCACTAAAGTCTGACGTCAAAGACTGACATTACTATTTTCAAAGATCTTCCAAGAAAACTATGAAAGTCGATAACATTTGCATTGGATTTTCCATCTAATTTTTCAATAAGCACCTTTTTTTACTAAGGAATTAAACTGAACTAGTAGCGTCTACAGATATTAAAAATTTTATGAAATAACTTCAGCCAGGTTTATATATTTAAAGAAACAAATAAAGTTTGACTTTTATTTAAAAGAGTTAATTTAAAATTAGGAAATGTATTTCTTGTTTCTAATTTCGAATCAAATAAAAAAAAAATCAATAATATGTATACAAAAATAACAAACGTTCATGCAAAACATAAAACAAACCAAATATAACAAAGTGAAACAAAAATGTACTTCTTTTATTTGAAAAACTGTTTGTTTTTAAAGCAACGAACTAAATTTTTTGGTACATTTTTTCGTATGTTTGTACAAACAGCTATCACTCAATTCTGTTATTTTTGAATTTGAAATCACTTATGATTTAGTCAACATCATATATAATAGATACAAGGTTGAATATATCATAAATGTTTCATCAGATATTTTATCACAATTATTGTTATGCTAGCTCGTAGAAGTATATAGTAGAAAAATAATATTTCAATATGACTAGAGTAATTTAAATATCAAAAATTAAATTTGTCGGATAAATTCCGTGCATTTAAAGAATTAAAAAAAGAAAAAACTATTCTGTTTTAATTTAACAATCCACGTTAATATACTTTAAGAATCAATTTTGTGCTTTTTGTTCCTTGCCCCAACAAAAACTCAAATCAACGTGATCTATAAAAATTGTACTTATTTACTTACAAAAACACCACTGCAAGATCCCTCACGTTTCGCATGTTCTATTTTTCTCCGAACATCGCAAAGTTCGTTTATGCGCACTGACTTAAGTACGCAAAGTAACCTATATTCCCGCATAAATCGGAGCGCGGGAAAAAGTGATAACTTTGAGCACGTTCCAAACTTGTACGATTGTTGTTTGTCATCCTCGCTTTGTTTGGGCTTCAAACAATACTCGTATAAAGTTCGAAGTGTACCCAAAGTCATGACTTTCCGAACACCCCCGAATAATATGGGTATAAGCTGCTTGCCAAAGCAAGTAAACAAACTTATATATACTTTATGTAACTTGTTTAAAAAAAATCAGTATAAGCAACAAGTGCGCAAAGTAGGTGATGTCTCTACGAGTGGGATTAATGTACTGTTTGCCGAGCGTACACATCTCGACTTTGCACGTTAATTTTCTGCAAAGCATATGCGTTTCTACATTCCGAGCAGGGAGAAAGCTAACGTACTAACACGAGCTTTTTACACCCATACTCGAAAAAAAAAACTAATTTTTAATACATCAATTTATCTTTCTTCTTTACAATACAAGATAAATAGTATCAATGTCGACCTCTTTCTAAAAATCCATTCCAGCCTACTAAATCCGACCGAGCCACTGTCCAACTTCGCGACACCCACGCGCCGTCAATGCAGATCCGCGCAATCGGCCTTATAAAAACCAATACGTGGACGAGTTACGTGAACAATAACGTACTTATATGCATGTGTAGCCACTATGCCCGTTTGAACTAGAGAGATTCAAGATATATAAGACTCATGCCGACGTGCTGCCAGCCGCAAACACACATACACACACACAAGTACACTTGCACACGTTTGACAATGTGTACATGTGATGAAAGCTCTTGACAAAGCGTTCGCTCGGCCGCGCGAGAGCTTTTCACTTGCCGATAATGCTCGCTCGACCTTTATTAATTTTCTGCCTGATTTTTGTCTCCAAGCTGTCTTTTACCCTACCGCGGCCGACCTTAGGCTCAATTTAAAATCTATACGGATATGATGCTCGCTCTGGCGAATATGGGGCAAGTGTAGTTTTTAGTCGGGTTGGAGGTGTGCGTGGATTGTTGGACTTGTTTTTGCGGGTGTGCAGTACTTGTGTTTTGGACGCGACGAGTTAATGTTAAGTAGGTACTTTATTACTAAAAAACAAAAAGGAAATATTAAATTTTAAGAAAAACCTAAAGAGAATAATTTAATAAGTTTTCGAAAACAACCGATAAAAGGATGACTTATTGCATTTTTAGTTTTTAAATTATCATTAGAAAGGTTTTAATAAAATTAGAATTTCAATGAATGAAATCTTTGTAAGGCTATTAATTAAAAAGACAAGCGTTATATTGTTATGATACGTTACTAACAAATCCTTACTATTGACAAATCTTATTTTTAAATATAAAAATTTAATATTATTAGCTTAAAATGATGATTTCAAAAAATTTCACTTTACTGAAACAATATAACACATTAGTATTCTCAAAGAATACCATGATATTACGATGTGTTTTATGAACTTCGGTAAAATATCTTTCACAAGTTAAAGGTAAATAGAAATCATGGAGCCTCTTTCTCTTTACTAACATGTCATCCTTGTGACAATAAATCTTTTCCTTTTGTACTTTTACCATCAATGCGCCAATTAAATTTAGTTTTATCAATTATTAATGAAACTCTTTCCAAAGCAAACAATTATTAGCTGCATCGAAAACAAAAAATTAAATAAAAGTGCTCTACATTTCTCACAACACACATTTCTCATAATTGAAACAAACAAACTTTCTCAAAGCAACTTTCTAATAAAAAGTGTCGATAAATATATGATATGTCATCGTAGAAGAAAATACAGCAGGGTGACCGCAAAATAGAAGGTAACAAGTATATAGGCGAGTGTAGGTTTACGCATTACGCTAAGAGTGTCATCGAGAAGTGAAAAGTCGTCGTCGAGCTATACAGCGCGGATTTCGCCACTACATAAGCGTCGCTATATTTGGTTTAACACATATGTATGTGGTGTGAAGGTGTGGATTTATCTGCCGTTCTTACTTTTACAAATGAATTTTTTGTTGTTGACTTATGAATTGTTGTTTTTTGTGTTACTTTTATTCTTTGATAAATTATAAAGAAAGACTTTCTTAGTCGGTATTTCCTTTTTATTTTTGTTTATTTTTGAAACTGTTCGTATGATATGAATGACTTTTTAAGCAATTTAACGCTCTCTCGAGACTATTGTCGTGTTTCTAATTGGTACTGAGAATTTCATTCCTTTTTTTAAATCAGTTTATTTTTTGAAGTTAATGAAAGTTTATTTTTAATTTTAATTGAATTCAGAAAAGTGTACACCAAGAGAAAAATTTAAAAAAGAAGTTTAAAATGAATTCATTTAAAGTAATTCTTGCAAAAAATCCTTTTTTAGCATAATTTTTTAAATTTGAAGAATTTCTCTCACTTACTTAAGACATTTTTTTAAATGAAACTATTTCTTTAAATTATTCGGATATTATTTGATATTAATAAATATTTGTATAACTAAACAAATTTTTAATCCAAATTAATCAAAATCACCAAAATGTTTCTCTTAACGAAAGAACACATTAAGTCAAAAAACAAACCAAATACACATTAAAAAAATCAATTCAGAAAATTCCATTCGCTAAATTCCCACGACGAAAATCTGCAAATTTACCGTAACCCAATAAACAAGCAAGAGAGCCCAGTGAAGCAGGAAAAAAGGCGTAACAAAACTTCTTGTCGACTCGTGGAAAAAGAGCTTCGTGAAGCGAAAACGTGTCAAGTGCTTGCGTCAGTATCAGTCTTCTTTCCTATTCCCCATCGTTCCGGTAAGGCCGATGCGTAACGAGCCAAATTACCTCGGGCCTGGTATCTCTCTATTAACAATTCTCTCGTGTTATGCTTCTGGGACGCGCGCATTAACCATTTATGCACCGGCACGGCGTATCGTGTTTTAGAATATTTCAAGAAACGACTGATTTTTTTTTCTGTACAACTTATTCTAACGTTAACATTATTAAATTGCAAATTTTTTTTTCTCAAATAAAGTGATTCTTTACAGTTGACGTAATTATTTATAAATCCTTGATGGTACAAGCCTTAAACAAAAAAAAAAAACAGCTAAAAAAATTATCAAAAGACTTCATAATAAACCATCCTACCCACCAAAAAACCATCATTTGCAAAAGTAAGCACAGCCTTGCTCCCACCCACCTAATCTCTAACGCATCACCACAATAATCACAACAATCCACCCCCCCCTCTCAAAAAAAAGCATCAAATCACACTCCCACAAGAGCAATCCAATAAAATCCCCGATGCGGCACTTACACGGCTGTCGCTCGATATACGCAGCTACTTGCTGGGCGCTGCGGAAGCTGCTGCTGCTGCTGCTGCTGGGCTGTCTACGTGAGAGGCAACTACGTGTGTGTCTGTATTCAGTGAGCGTGTTGCAGCATCGCTAGGAGAGTATGTATACGTACTACTTGAAAACAGCGACGAGCCGCTGCGTACAGCCCAGCCGACGCTCCTGGGGCTGATGCTGACGGTGACGTCGACGCTGACGGTGCGGATGCTGCTGACGCGGCCCGCTGCTGCTGCTGGCTGCTTCTTCGTTGCGCTTGCGACGAGCGCGTTCCTCGTGCATGTGTGTATATATGGAGCTTTACGCGCGCTTGTTTTTCGGGAGGCTGGCTGTCGCTGGTGCAGTGGGTATTGTAGTTTTGTGGGGGGATTAGGTTTGAGAGGTTGGTTGGATGATGGGTTTGGTTAATTGGGTGAGGTGTTTTGAAATTGAGGAGCAGCGAGGGGGGAGAGCTAATTGAGAGGGGCGGGTCGGAGTGGGGATTCTTGATGGGTTATGAGTTTTAGCGAGTTGCGGAGGTAGGATTTAAGAAAGGTGGAGAGTGAGAGAAGTGTCTGAAAATTGCAATAGTGGATGGTGAAACTGGCCCGGACTGTGAAAATCTAAAAATTTACTTTAATTTATAAGAAATTTTATAATGTCGAATAGAAAATTTCGTAAGGTGTATCATATTTTTTTCTACTCTTATAGTAAAATTTCCTACAAAATACAGTAAGTTTTTGAATTTTTTTACAATTCGTAGATATCCTAATAACCAGAATTGTAATTTTTGTATCTAGTAACATTTCAATTATTCGGAGTAAAATTCAAAAAGGATAACTTCCTCATTCCAAATCCACAAACTGAAACAATCAAAATATCAGATTCCCCACTTCTATTCATCTTCAGAAACCATTTATCTTCATATTCTGCAATTGATACGTTCGCTCACTGCACCAGCGACACGATACGTTTACACGCACTGAAGGATAATGCCAGCCAGTAAGTCTAACCCGTCCACCTCACGTGAAACGCGTAAAGTTACACTAAGCGCAAAATTATACTTCAAAAGGTGCCTGCATTACTCATCGCTCAAGAATTTCTCAAAATTTCTGTCAACACAGAACTACAAAAAAAACGCATCCGTAAAGTCAAAGTAGAAAGAGTCTCTCAGGGCAAGACGAGTCCGCGTAAATTTTTTGAGTAGAAATAGACATGTACGGTAAGACCGGCTCGCAGACAGTAGACACGCCTTTCGCGCTATTCTATATACGAGCTTCATCGCACTCCTCGACTTTCTCTGAGAAGCTAGGTCATTTCCAATTTCTTCTCCATCAAACAATACTTTGCGCTCCAGATATCGTCGCGTTTCCTAGCCGCACCGTCAAAACTCCCCAATCAAACTCTCGTCTTCTCCCAATAAAAAAAAAAAAAAAAAATGGAGAAAAATTACCGGCGAGTCGGTTATACTTTAGTATAATTCGCAGCTCGCGTGCGCGCGCGTTACAATATTTCATACGCAGTTGACACCCGATCTACGAGCCGGCTATGTATATCTGCATACGCACGCATGCAGACGTACACGCCGCCTGGCTTTGCTCGCTCTTTTTTTTCCTCGCCGTTTGTTTATGCTTCGTTTATTTGCGCTCGAAGCGTACCTGAATATGCGCTTACGGATTCTGAGAGAAAAACGCGCGAGCCGTGAATTACTCTTTTTTATTTGCGCGCGAGCGGAAAATGCGTGAGTGCTGTGAGAGCGTGTCTTTTTCTTCGGTTGCGGCTTCTTCGGGGAGCGTTGCGGATTTTTCGTTAATGAACTGGCACTGCGCGCTTTTTCACTTGTAGCTTTGCCGATGGTTTTGCAGAGTTCCGAGATTGCTTTGTCACTAATGTTTATTTATGCGTGTGCGTGAAAGGTGTATAGTGTTTCTGTTACTGAGCGGCCGTTGCATGGTTACAAAATATTACGAAGTATGCAGCTTTTTCAGAATCTATTGTACAGCGCGAAAGTGTTTATTCAAATGGAGCTTGCTATTGTGTTTTCAAAATGCATCGCAAATTGAATTGTATATTTAAGCTACGCTCCCGGCCAACATTCAATATCCCTCGTCGTAAACAGCAATTACAACAATACCCAATTCAATAACAACAATCATCATAAACAATCAAAACCGACCAACAATCCACCCACCTTAATAAACAATCAGCACCACTCAACCCCCAGCACTCGAAAAAAAAAAACCCTATCCCAGCCAACACCTTCCCAGCCCAGCAAGCAACCTGGCCGGCGCGCACGTGAGAAGCTGCGCTGCTCCCTCGTCTCTCTCTCAAGCCGCATTGCTACAAGCGCGTGCACTGCGCGTCCCTCTCTTCCTCTCTCTCTCTCTTTCACTGACCGCACCGGAGAAGATGAGAGAAAGAGAAAGAGCCCACTGCAGCCTCTCCTGCATCTCCCATTTCCCCCCATCGCACCAACACACACAGAGAGAGCTAGCCGCGGAGGCCCGCCTTTTTTCGATTTACACACGCGAGGTAATGACAGCCGCCGCTGGCTGCTAAACGAGCGCTTTGAATCCGCGTATTTACACTGCGGCCGTAATATATACCTCTTGGGCGATATTTTGCCGAGGGAAAAAGATCGCGAGAGCCAGGATATATACGAAAGGGCGGCCGAAGGAAGCCGCGAGCGCGGCACTGGCCTGTGATCCGCGCGCGTATGTATACACACTGAGAGTCGTCTCCTTTGAGCTCGCTTGCGCGCGGGATGCTGCCGACTGAGGAGAGCAGCGCGCTGTGTTTCTCTCTCTCTCTCTCGCTCATCTCTCGCGATTTCCGCGAGCGGCCTTCCCTACTCTTCTGCCCTCTCTTTCTCTCTCTCTTTTACGTTATAATTCTTCCTCTCTCTCTCTCGCTCTCTGACTTTGCGAGTGTATACAGCGCGAGAGAGCGGACCTGCGCGCTGCTGCAGGCCTGCAGCGATTCGCTGCCTTATCGACGACAAGAGAGAGAGAGAGGAGCTCGTGGGTGTAGGCTGTTGGACTGGTTGTGTGTGTAAGAGCGATGCAGCGATAGCGAGGGAGGGATGTAGGTGCTCTTTTGGCTGGATGTGCTGGGGAGGTGGGAGAGGGGTGGGAGTATGGGTTTTCTTTGGGAGGGGTGGTTTTGGGTGATGCTTTGGGTTGGATTTGGCGGATGGTTTGAAGGAGTTTTAGGTGGTTTACTGGTTTTTGGGATGGAAATTAAGGATGGGTGGGTGTAAGCGTTGAAGTAAAATTTGTAGTTTTATTGCTGGTGATGAATGGAGTATTGAGAAAAGCGAAAATTTGGATAGTTTGGGTCTATTTTAGAAATACTGTTTTGCGTGGTCGATTTGACGATTTCAGTAGTAACAGACAAATTGGAGAATTGATCTGTTACTACTTGATCCTGATTAGAAAAGTAAGTGAATTTTAATAAGCGCCTAACTTTACGATACCGAATTAGTAATAAGATAGAGGCTGTTAGTTAACTCTTAATAAAGCTGAAATATATATTTTATTACTTTTTATTTTAAATGTCGCATTTAGTATTTTATTTTTTTTTTAATACATTTAAAAACTATCTGCAAAACTATTTTTTATCTAATATGTATGTTATTTGTATTATATATTTTTATTATTTTTATTATATTCCAATGTCTAATAATGTATAAAATCTATGATTTTTATAAGTTTTAAGAGCATTAAAACTTTAATGCTTCACGAAACATTATTAAAATAAAACGTCCACGACTAAATATTTAAAAAAATGTTATTCAACCAAATTTTTAAGAGTATAACAAAGTTCAAATTAAAAACTCTTAAAGTAAATTTAAATCAGATTAGGTAACTATCAAAATTATTTTATAAACAGAAATCAATTAACACAATTAATTATCCAATTTAATGGATTTCACTTAAATACATTCGCACTAATGGATTTACATTTATTTTGATATCAAACATTATGATTAGTATTAATAATTATTATAATTATATTTTAAAAAATTTATAAATATCAGCTTCTACACTTGTAGGACTTTCTTTGAGCTACTGTCTTGTCAGTTATCTTTCTAGGTTCGAACTATGACAATATGGATCACTTTATTGACGCGTATCAACGTAAACTGTCTCGACGGTAATTCTTTTATTGCTCTAGTTTTCGAAGATATCAAGAAAAAAAGGCTAGGTTAAAAGATTTATATGCTGATTTTATTCATTAGTAAGAGTATTTATCTATGTAAATCAATTACGATTAAATATTACATTAAACTTAGAAGTAAAATGAAATATACATATTGAAATATTTTATTTAATACCATTTCCTTATCTTAAGCGAATATTCATAAAAATAAGTAATCTAATATGATAACAAAAATACTTTTACAAAAGAATATACAATATCATTTTGCAATATCATTTGAAAATATTAAAGCAAATTTTAATAAAATCTTTGGTACATTTATTATAACTATAACTTCATAATTATATTATTTATTTTATAAATTTAAACTTAAACATTGATATAATACGTGAAACGCGTTATTCAGTTATTCAGGTTCATAAAGATTTACACAAAAGTTTTTGTTGAAACTTAGGATGAGATAGAAACTTACTTCCTAAGTTAAGAACCGCACGTCTGATCGTCGTGAGAAGCATGACTAAAACTTCTTAATAGCATACAATTTTATCTTCAAAGTTTCAAATAGCAATAACATTGTACATTCATGTTTTTTGTTGATCCGATGCTCTTATAAATGGCTATACAAGAATATTATTATAAAGTTCAGAAAATACGAATGTTTTGGAATTAAATATGAAAAAGAATTAAAAGAATGTTTAAGATAAATAAACAACGTTTTTTCATAAACCGAAGTGATAAAATAAAATAATTAATAAAATCTTTGAGGCAATCGATGAAAAGTTTCATTCTTAACAGGTATTTTTAAAAACGTTGAATTAATCCAACAGATTAAAATCTATTATTGCAAAAAGAAATTGTTTCAGAGTATGCTCCTTAAAAAGCTTGATTGAATATCTGTTCATTCTTATGTGCGTGATGCACGCAACTTATACTGCCATTAGCATTTTCTGTTGATCGTGATGAATCTCTTTATTGCTAGTTTACTTTATAAGATAATAATTAATTTTAATGCATCAATGTTTTTAGAAACGTAAACAATTTTAATTGATTAAAAGATATAATATATAAAGTTTATTTAAAAGTTGGAACAGAAGGAATAATTAATTTGTAATTTTTTAAGTGCAGACCTATAAATGATGAAATAAAAATTTTATAATAAAAATTATGAAGCAATTAAATATATTAATAATAAAAAAAAATATGTTGAAGTTTGGTTAGTTTATTAAAAAATTTAATAAAAAAAATTAGAAACATATTTCTAATTAAATTTTCCTGTAAAGGCGATTAATTATTTAAATGTAATATTCCAATTATTTCTATTATTAATAGAATTGATGCTGCATCTCATTTGGAATCATACTTGAATTTCTATATCTTTTGTATTTTACGAATACCTAATTATTGAAAAAGTTTCTAAACTACAAGACTCAAGAAAATGAACAAGAGGTAATTTAAACCTAAATCAACTGTTTTTTTATTGAATTCTTTATAAAACTTATTCTAATTGATGGTTCAGTAATATATAATCAGCTTTTTCTCAATCAACTTCAAGCCAAGCAATGTAAGTTAGTAAAAAAATATTATATAGATAAGTCTGACAATCTACTCAATTATTGTGATTATAATTAACATGATTAGTATTTTAAATTGAAATGTATTGCCATAAAGAGCTGATTTGCAAATTGTGACAATTTTTTTCATATATTTTTATTCTTTATTCTATTAAGATTTATTTGAAGCAGGATTCCACAAACTTTTCCACAAAATGTATCGATATAGGATTTATGAATTACCTGCATAAATCAAGGACCACAATTAGCGAGACAGGAGGTACGAATCTATTTTAAATTCATAAATGAAGTTTAAGTATGTATAACTCATTGCTATATATAAAAAAAAATAAAAAAGTAATTGTAGAAGAAGCAAAAGACTAAAAAGAAAATATTCTAGTTTGTTGCAATATTCAACTATCGTTTGAAAATAAATAAAAAAAACTTTTAAAATAATTACTTATAAAATTTAAACGCCTATTAATATTTTTAAGTTTAAATAATTTTAAATACGTATAGAGGAACAAGAAATGCATATTTTAACAATATTGAATTTGAAGGGTATAAGTATAAATTAAAGAAATCAAGTTATGAAATAATTTTATTTTTATTACACAACAAGTACAATTAACGTAATTTAAAATATTTCCAAGTTTGATGAAAAAAGAAGTAAAGTATTTATTTCTTTTTTTCGACAAAGCTATCTAAAATTAAAAAGAATTTTTTAAGGTATAACGATGCATCGCCAAGGTATGCATAGTATGGCAGCGACGTAAGAGTAGTTTTCTTTTTCAAAGCTCACAAAACTCGACCACTCGCAACTGAAAGCCAACCAAAAAACTATAAATCTAATATAATTAATTGGTCAAATAAGTAAAGGATGTGTTGTCGAGTTAAGTTTATATTCTTGTATTTTTTTAGCTGCGATTTTTTTAACGCTGTTACAAC
This sequence comes from Eupelmus urozonus, assembly GCA_900480035.1. Taxonomy (NCBI): domain Eukaryota; kingdom Metazoa; phylum Arthropoda; class Insecta; order Hymenoptera; family Eupelmidae; genus Eupelmus; species Eupelmus urozonus. The sequence goes on from UELX01000045.1 coordinate 38,043, forward strand.
GAGATTATCATTTTGTAAACTCGTTAAATAGAACAAACGCAACTACCTAACGTTTTCTGTTTTCTTACCTTTAGTTATGTGTCTGTATTTTTTATGTTTTCATTTACCATCCATATCTTCGTCGCTAATTAATACTTAGTCTTATTTCAGTAAACTTTACATTGTTGTTTTATCTTTTTTTTTCGTATAATAACTCTATCTTCGATACTCTTATCGACTTTCTTTATTGACTCTCACTCTTACGCTCTCTTTAAATTCTATCATTCTGTATCACGATTTGTCTTCCATTTTTACTCTCACGAGGAATCCGCCTACGAATTGTATATTTATATATGTATATATATTATAATTATTATAAAATACATTAGTTTACATTTACAAACAACGTGGATTTTTAAGCATCGACGTCCTGCAACATTTTAGGGGAATTTTCGCGATACGCGAAAAATAATGAAGTCCAGCAAATGGCAAAGAGTTTTTTTTTGTATTGTCTTTGATGAAATGTTTTAATTCAAACCATATGAGAAAACTCATAGAGGCTTAAGAAATTTCCGATCAAGGACTGCAATTAAATTCAATTTGGTCTTATCAGAAATTAAAAAGATGCTAACTTTTCATTGACTCAATAAAAGAAACAAAATTCAAGTTAAAAAATTTATTAACTCATGGCGCATTACTGCGTCTACACTATGTTCACTTTTACAAATAATAACATTGGCTGCAAGTTTTTTTTGCTATAGTTCAAAATTAATCACTCTGCTCCCTTGACTATTTAAGGATGCGTCCTGCGAACTTTTACCGCGGACTTTCAGGACGATTTAGCAGGCACGTCGATAATTAGAACAAGATTTCTATTTTAACGCGCTAAATACATATTTACAGAGCCTCTGGCAACGAGGCTAAGAATTTTCTACTTCTGATTTCACTCTTTCTTAAACAGAATCCGGAACGCGCATTATCGCTTATTTATTTTTTTCTTTATTTAAAATTAACAACGCATGCCACTAGCATTGCTCCGAGCTATTCGCTTTATTTTAAAACATTTCTCTGCAGAAGCTATCGATTCAAGAATCGTGCGAGTGTCAGAGAGACACTTCGACGTTCAACTACTAAGAGCAAAAGGAAATGTCTGAGGCAGTCTTGAATATCTTTTTATTTATATGAATTATGAAAAATAATCAGGTCTAAGTGCTATACGCGTGAAAAAATATCATAGCGATATTTTTAAAGTCGATGTCTACTTTTTTAAAAAGCACGTTACATACGCTAATACATTTGTCCTTAATAGCTAGAGATTCATTTTTCAATTAATAATGGACTAATTTTTTTTATTATACTATATTTTTTTTCAATTAATCTTCTTTTTTGATATTTTGTACTCAAGGTTTTATTTTTTCATTAAAACGCCACATCCTACTTCAATAATTAATTATCTGGAAAATTCAAAACATTTGGCACTGCAATAATAATACTTGAATTTAACGTAAGTAAATAATTACTTTTCATAATTCATTAAAAATAATTACAAATACACATTCACTTGCAATTTGGTTTTGATCATCAAATGTTTGAGGCGACTGAAAGACTAGCGCGAATTCCGGATAGCTCTGCAATGAGGCAAGAACAAGTCAACAAATTCTGGCCTTCCGATGAATAGCCAAATCGTACAAACTTCCAACAAATAATAGAGAAAAAGAAAAGAAAGTTTCTTTGAAATAGAAGAGAAACAAAAAAGCAATTACGCCCACAAAATTCTCGTCGTTGAATCGACTTTACTTTTTACAGTTATACTTAAAATAAAACGAAAGCAAAAAAAAAAAAAAATAAACGAAAACCTAGTTGCAGGTGCAACGCAAAAACCCTGCGAGATCACGTTAATCTGAAGGCAAATGTCAGACTCGCACAACAGGATCTGGGGAGCTCGTACTGCAAATCAGGTATCGTTAACAAACTTGACGATCTTGGCGAATCCACAAATACGACCCATCGTCTACAGTGTTAATGTATTTTCCAAATACAGTCTTCTGCGAATCCTCGCTCTCTCACGTCCCTACGTGTCCCTAAAATCAAATTAAATACGATTCATGAGAGTTTATTCATTAAAAATTTAATATTTTATTCAGCAAGTTAAAAAAAATAGTGTATTCGATAAATTTTAGTTCTATTACTTTTTCAAGATAGTTTTTACAAAATTAATAATTTTATAAGTTTGTATTTAAAAATTTTTAAAAGTTGGAAACTCTTGAAATTTCTGCAGATAATCAACTTTAAAAAATTTTTTTAAATAATAAATGTATTAAAATCATTATTCTGGAACTGTTAAAAGAAATAATTAATATTTAGTAGTTACTACTTACTTTGAAATAACTTTTTCCATGAGCATGGAAAGCCGGGCATCTGAATGGTTGGTCGGAAGTAACGCTTTTAGGATTTCTCTCACAAGATTTTCACTCATTCCCGGCGACGTTCGCTCTGCAACTTCGAAGGCACCTCTCAGTTCGTCCAACGCTCCACTGTGTCTACTCGCATTACCGCTATCACCGTTGTCTCTGGCGGCATACTGATATTTACGTTGTAACTGAAATTCAAATGAATATGTTAATACAAATCATTGAAGAGGTAGGATATATTTTGTTTCAGTGTCTAATAAAAAATACAAATACCAAATCATTTTCTTTATAGAATTTAATTTTTCACTTAAAGTGGACCCATAACTTTTTTTAAAACATAGGTCACACATATTTTTGAGTAGAAAAGTTTCTTAAATAAAATGATAAATGTTAGAATTCAGTCATAAAGAAGTACTTTAGTAAAGTTACATAAGTTGAGCTCAAAACTCTTTAGAATATAAGTTTTTGAAAGCTGCTATAATTCAATGGGTGCATTCTCTAATACTTTATTTTTAACGAAAATTAATTAAATTTGTATGTTTTTCAAAATACTATTTACGAAAAGAAACCTAATGTTCACTAACAAGCGGAATTAAACATATTAAGTTTTTATTTTTTTCTAAGAAAAAACATTTATATAACTAAAAAATGTCACTTATTTTTCTCATAAATATTAAAAAGAAAGATAATTTAAAATATTTTATTTTTTATAGTGGTGCAATTTTTGATCAAATATTAAATTTAATTAAATTTGTCACTACTTGCTCTCGTTACTAGTTATATAAACTCTTGTTTTTTATCATTACTTGGTTTTAAATTAAAAACTCAAAATTGAAAAAAAAAACAGCAAGACTTTTAGATAATGCATTGCATTTTTGTATCGCTAATTAAATTTTTTTCTAACAAAAATAAAAGCAAAACAATATAAGATTGCTTTGTAATGTATGAACGAAAAAAATGTATAATTACATCGGATAATAAGGGGAAGATGACGCCATTAAGGACGGGACTGCGCGGATGCTTCAGCTCTTGCGAACTTCTTGGTCTTTGCTGCTGCTGGGGCTTGTCGTCCGAGGAGCGATGTTCAATCGGGACCTCCGATTTACTGTTTCTCTCACGTTGCTCCAGCTCCTCGAGATCGATGGCACGTCGGCGTAGCCACCCATCCTTACCGGAATCGCGAGTGTCTTTTGGTTCGGCCGTCGAAGGAGGCTTCGGTGCTACATCGTGCGGCCGGGACTGCAGATTAAAAAAGTTTATTAAAAAATTATTTCCTTGTTGCTTATTTTGTAAGTATTTTAATTAACTACTCTTTCCTATCTTTAACATAGTAATTATTTCTCAATCCGTTAATAAATAAAATATGCTGTATAGAGAAATTTTCATTTACTATAAATAGATGGATTTAAAAAAGATTCAATTACTTCTTGGTAATTTTCATGAATATTACAAAGTAGTATTGATTTAAAACGAACCACTTATATAATAAAATCAATAACTGAAACCTATATAAAGTCAGTGCAACGCTTTCATGTTTTAGCTAAGTTGGGATAATATTTTTGGATATCGGCCCATCTACTTTGTCAATGTTCTTTTCAGATGGATGAAATATTCGTGTTATGTTTGACCATTAAATTGATAGCTTGACCTCGTTTATGGTTTTAAGTTTCTATAATTGATACTGAAATCATTATTAAAAATAAATTTTTCTAATAAATTTACAACCAAATTTTTTTCATTAAAAATATACACAATTCACGTGATAAAGTTTTTTCTCCGAAATAATACGTATGCAATAAGTCAAAAAATATTGAAAAACAACGAAGAAAAAAAAATGATAACTTTCTAGTGCTGTAGCTTGTATAGCTGCAATTTCCCTATCCAATTTTCATGAGTAGTAAAAGTTTCTAAAGACGAAATTGTCATTCACGCTTTCGAAGTTGAGACTCGTTTAATATTTACTAATATAGGGTACAAACTCTTATCAGATAATTGGTATAAAAGTAAAAATATCAATGATCTTCAAGAACGTTTAAAAATTGTAATAACAGAAAAGAAAATTATTTTAGAATATATTAGATCAAAAGTTTGTAATACTAAGATTTATCTGAAGACGATTTAGCTAAAAGTTGTACAAATACCGCAGAAAATGAGAGAATAGATAAGGTCGATCTAGATGACAATGATAATAGAGAAGATACAAACTTAGGTTTGTTTAGAAGTCGCTGTGAAGGATAATATCGATTAAAATATCGATGAAACAAAAATTGAGTCATAATTACTCAGATACTCAACGAATTTAAGTATTAAACAGAAAGCGAGTATTTGGAAACACTTTGGAAAAGTGTGAGAATCGAATGTTGAAATATGTGATATAATATATCAATTTTTTCCTCATTCTAGATGGCATTCTGCGACAATTTTCGCAATAAAATTCATTATAGGGCTTACAGGCATCCAAAAATCTGATTCGCCTGGATTAATATCCGTGAACGATCGGCACGAGGGCATTACCGGCATATGCTTGTTTTGTCCATCTCGTGATGAGTCCCTCGAGTTATTTTTGTAGTGATTTTCGTTCTTGTGTTGATTGAACTGAGGCCTGTGGTTTGGCGTATGGCTGGGGTTCAGCGAGGCCGGCTGTTGTTGCTGTTGCTGCTGCTGCTGTTGTTGTTGCTGTTGTTGCTGCTGCTGTTGCTGCTGCTGCTCCTCGAGGGGCATCATCGGAACAACCGAGGATCCCTTGATCCCATGAGGTCCTTTCACTGTCATTATCCAGGGCTCGTCCATGTCGCTGTCTTGTTTCGACTCTTCTCTGTATATTGTAAGATGGAGAGTAGAGATTAGTACGGTTCTTGTTATTGTTCACGAAACATTGTATTTAAGTTTCAAGATTTCTTTAATTTTTAATGTTGCTTTTTCTTTATATTATTATGTAATTTTATTATTAATTATTAATAAAATTTAGAATTATTTCAAAATTATAAAAATGTAATGAATTATTTACAATCTTAAACTTTATCGGTAAAATAAAAACATAATATTTAAAATCAACTTTTTTCAATATTTCGAACAAATTACAGTCATAAGCCAACTATTGAGAACTTACGAGTCCGAATTTTCACTTTCCGTCTCAGACTCCTCGCTGCGCTGGGACTTCCATTTCTTATACCTGTCAATCAGGTCAATCAGGTACGAGTTCTTCTTCGCCTTTCTGATGAACTGGAACTTCAACAGTTCCTTTGCTGTTGGCCTCTGTAAAATGACGGAAAAAAATTAATGTCACACTTGCACTCCTGTAGAAAATAGGTTTGAAAATGACAAATTACAATTTTTTAAAATTAATATTTATTTTGTGTTGGTATATTTAACGTTACTATTCATTAAACGGTTAATAATTTCAAATAGAACCTGGAATATTTTTTATAAGACAAGTAAATTTTGTTCGCGATGGGGTCTAATTTATTTAAGGAGTAGTTCATTAACTTTCTATTAGCCTAATGCTGTATATTAAACTTTTTATTAAGATAATTATTATAATAATGAATCAAAAATATAAATAGAATAAATGACATATGAAAATTAAATTTAGTTTCGTCTAAAACCGATAAAATACTACACTATTGTACATACACTTCAAACTAATCGTAAAACAGCTCATTACACGATTTTAAAATGTATTTATTTATTTATTTATTTATTTAAATTATTTATGAAGTAAAAAAATTTTTCCAAAAATTTGCTTATTGGCCTTTTTCTATTTTATGTCACTCTAAAAATAACATTTCAACAGTGTGAGTGATAAGATTTGAATTTTTATAAAGTATTTAAGATATGAAAGAATTAGTGACTTCCTTGACTCGATAATGAGTATCGCTACGTTTATCGTAACAAATTTTCTCGGAAAACCCGCGTTTCTTATCAACCATCGAAAGAAATTTTTTATTACTTATTGAAAGACGGATATGGCTCCAATAATTTAATTGCGTTACTGTTTACTTCTCATTTCAATAGAAACTAATTAATCATTATATATTTATTAAATGATTAAGATTAAAATTAAATTTTGCGATATAATATCGTACGATAACTTTAGTAATTCTAATAAAATTCATAATTTTAAAATATTAAAATCAATTTAATGTTTTAATTCAAGTTTAAGTTAAGTGTTTTAGTAATTGTTTCATACAGTCTATGTCTTATATACCAAATATCATCAATTGATTTCTTTTACATAAGTATCTGCAAAAGAATTTTAATTGTAATAATAAAGTTTTAAAATATTTAAATTAAAATAGTAAATAAATTTAGTTTTAATTTATTAAATTTTTATTTTGAATATAAATTTCAGAATAATTTTAATCGATTTTATTATTACACAACTAAAACGCAGATGGCAATACTTTTTTATAAGGACAAAACTTATAAGTTAGAAAAGATAAGTTTCTTAGAAAATAAAAAAATAAACGACGCAAAAGAAAACACATTCTGCATTTCATCTTGTAAACAACACTTTCGTTTTATTACACATTTTCATAAACTTTTTTATATCCTCTCTAAACTTGAAAAAGCTTGTTTTGCCCCGACCGCGCCCCCTAGTGAAATTTTTAATCAAAAACAATGTAATTGCACGTCGCCTTATCACACAAAGCAAATATTTACCATCTCGCGCCACAAACTTTTAACGACGCCTTTACAATGGCCCCATAAAAATTCTTAAAAAACCCTTCAAGAAATTTCTAAATCCCATTCTATTTGCACACACGCGCTCTCTATCTCTCACGCCCACCGGCAGGAAAAGCGCACAACGAAAAGCACTCTATCAACGAGTTTTTCCAACAACGCGCAATTATTATTTTTACAACGGGCACGCGGGGGCGATCGTTATCTCTTCGTTTCTTCGATTTTTCTCTTTCTCTCTAAAAGCGAGCGAGCGAGCGCGCTCCTTAAAGGAAGGTCAAAGCCGCCCGCCGGGAGCGGTCGCGCGCAGAGTCCGGTGAAGGCCGCGCGCGCACACTTACGTTCTCCGGATCTTTGTTGAGACACGCTTCGACGAACTCCTTGAACTGCTTGGTGTAGTTGCCGGTCAGCTGGGGCGGATTGTTCTTGGGTATGAGGAAAAGCACCCTCATGGGGTGGAGCTCGCTGTTGGGGGGCTCGCCCTTGGCCAGCTCGATCGCCGTGATGCCCAGTGACCAGATGTCGGCCTGTAACGTTAAGACGGTGTGTTTTTTTATTCGGACTTTGATCCCTGGAGGGTTGGGAGGAGGTGGAGGGGGCTTAAGAAGTTTAGCGGAGAGCGAGTTTAGCTCGCCGTGACGCGGGAGATTTAAAGTCGGATGGTTGCCGTCGTCTTGGATAATTGGTTCCAAGTGGAGGAGGATTAAGGAGAGAGGGATTTAAGTTGTGCTGGTTAATCGTTTGGTTTTCGAGAATGAGGAAGATAAATGTTGGAGGTTTAATAAAGGAATGGTTAGTGTTTAGTTTGTACTGGAAGCTTTGCTGAAATTGTATGTGTTTGCGCATAAATAGTTTTTATGAGCAATTATTATTATCAGCGTTTAAAAATACAAGACTGATACTAAATTTATATTTTGTACTCTATTAACAATCAAATGAATCATTTTTTTGTTCTATGCTCTTTAAAAAAAGAATATTACAGATTATTACATTACATTACGTACATTCATTAATCTATAAGAACCTGCTTATTAAATTAAATATGTTTATCTAAATCCCCTTAAAGCACCTATCAACAAATCAGACGAAAATAGATAGACCATTCCATCAAAGATAAACCCAATACAATCGTTTTCAACACTAAAATTCCACAGATAAAAAAAAAACGTTAAACCCAAAAAATCGCAATCCAATCCACAATCACCGCAAAGCAACAAACGAGCGAATAAAACTTTCCCAAAACACGTCGAACCACCCCAAAACTCCATCCTCCTCTCAAACTCCCGCGATCGAATTCATTCGAGCATTATCAGCCCGGTAGTTTAGAAGTAGAAACGAGAGAGCTACCTTGGAGTCGTAGGCGGACTGTTTGATGACTTCTGGCGCCATCCAGAAGGGCGTGCCGACGAAAGTGTTTCTCTTGCTGGTGGTGTTCGTCAGCTGGCCCGCCACTCCGAAGTCGGCCAGCTTCACGTCGCCCATCTCGCTCAGAAGAACGTTTGCCGCTGGAACAAGTAGAGAACGGAGTGTTACAACGGTTACACGTAGACGGCTTGTTACTCGAGTTGCTGACAAATTGTTGGACTTGGAGGAAACTCGAATTGGGATATATTGGACTTTGGCTGTGTTTGCTCCTGCGATTTGTCGTATTGGATTTGCTGGATGCGGGAATAATGGAGAGGTTTGGTGATTCGTGAATATCGTGGAATAAAGTTATTCCATCAAGCTTAATTAAAGTAGTTAATTCTTCGAAAAATTTCTTAATACACGCGTCACCGTCACCTCATCAACGTCTTTAATCTAAACTTGAAATTACCCCCATAATAAGTCAAAAAAACTCTTCGATCCCGCGAAACTTGCCAACTCCATTAAAAACTTCAACGCGTCCTCGCCGATACGACGAAACGATAAATCCCCCGCTAAAACAATCCCAATCCGCATTAATTTTTCCCGCTCTAACTCTGCGCCCGCGATAAGCCCATTATACCTTTCGAATAGATTAGCTCTCGAGACTTAGCTCCTCGCGCGCAACCCAGCCCCGTAAGTGTTTGCCAAGCCGATTATCCGGCTACTCTTGGCCGCGTTTAATAAAGTTTCATCATTAGCCGGGCGCCCAAGGGACCGGCCATTCATCAAAACTTGCTAGCTCGCGCGGGCGCAACAATAAAACGAGCGAGACGCCACTCCGCCGGCGAGCGCTGCGAAATTGAACTTTGTTCGCGGGGCCGAATTGAAGCCGCGGCGCGTTATCTTCATCTACATGTGCACCGAGGGGATATAAACCCGCGGAGGTGGTATTAAAGGCAGCGCGCTGAAAAGAGGGTATAACAGAGGGTATATCCACGTGCTGGTGAGAGTTACGAGTTTTATTGTTATTGCGTTTCTGGCTGCCGGGAGTTTTCATCAATCGTTTCGAGAGATTCACGCCGACGCGACTGCAGCCGTTCAATTAAAGTTTACGCCGAGTTTAGTTTAGAGTCCCGCGGACGGTTTGAGCTGAATGGGCTTGTTACTGCGGCTCTAATTTTTAGTGCGCTGCGGCTGCTTCGATATTGGGCGTAAATGATTCATTGTAGCGCAGAGTAGCGACTGTAATAGTTTTAATGAAAAGTCAATATTCAAGCGAAACAATAATCATACGAAAAGCTTGCAATGAAACTTGCTCACCTTTGATATCACGATGCAGCTTGCGTTCGCTGTGAAGATAGTCGAGGCCCTTGAGCACCTCCCTCAGGATGACGGCGATGTGCATCTCCTCGAAGCTGCCGGCCTTCATCAGGTCCAGGGCTGAGCCCCCGCCCAGATATTCCATGATGATCCATAGCTTTGTGCCCTGTAACACGCGAAACAGACAGACCATCAGTTCTCCATCTTTCTCCAGTTTGTATATGTATATATATAGATAGATAGAGAAGTATACGACGGACGGACGGAGTCGCTGGGCTGAAACGCTTTTCTCCTGCCGGCTGTGTAATTTAATGCTGTATACGCGCGAGCGCCGCTCCGAGAAGTGCGCTTAATGAGATACGTATATAGGGAGAGCGAGACTAGAGTCCGGTTGGCTGTTCCGACGTCTTCTCGCGCGTAAGCGAGCTCGGCGATTATTAATGTTTTGTGGTTTATCGCGGCTAAGAGAGTTTAGGGATTGTTGAACGGCATTTTTTTTAGTTTTTTGGAAAAGTTCTGGTGCATTTTTATCTTAGAAATGCCAATGTAGGTAAAAATTATAAGGAGCGTTAAATTTATATTCTAGAGTATTTTTATCACTAATGTGATGAATGTAGTTTAAATATTTTATTTTATGGGTCTATTAATAACACGTCGTATATTTAGCTCTCCTGCACCTATATTTAAAACAATAAAAAAATTAACACTTAAACCCCAAAAAAAGCAAAACACAACTGCCTCTCTATCCACAAATCCCCTACCCCACCAGCATATCGATCACTCAACAATCCAAGCATGAAAGACGTTCAATACTCGCTCAACCCTCCCTAATCCACTCACCTCCGCTAATCAATCCACCATACCCTCACCACCTCAAAGCTCCTCTCATCCTCTAAAAAAAAAACCCACCTATAAACACACCCACCTCCCACAACAAGACACTCGCTCGCCACAGCAGCCACACCGTAACCCGATTACCCAGCTCCTGGGCCTCTGGATTTTCGCGCGGGTTTCGATCTCCGATGGCCCACATGTGTGCGCGCGCGTGGAATTCGCCCAGGCAGATCATCCGCGCAGGAGAGCGTTCCAAGCTCGACGTATATATATATACACATATCGAGCGGCAGCCGCGGCGAGCCCCGGTTATAATTATAACCCATATCGATGACTAACCAGTCTTGCGCCACCTCGGGCGATATCTGGATTACGCCGCGCTCGATCCTTCTTTGATCGGCGAGCTCGCGCGCGCGCTATTTGTTTATTCGAGAGTGGATTCTGTTCGCCGGGGGATTGAATTATACGCGCCGGGATATCGAGAGCGTGTCTGTTATGTATATGGAGGGGAGGAGAGAGATGGAAGTAAATAAATGGAGTCGGCGAGTGACAGGTTAATCGCGGGAAGGGATCTTGAAGTTTTGCGCTCTTGTGAAATTTTGCTTGCTATAGTGAGCAGAAGCGGGGTGGGATGCTAATGAGAAAAATGCGTGCGATTATCGCCGACGAGAAATCTTGGAGTTTGACTGAGAGGCTCGCGTGCGCGGTTTATTTTAGGAGTGGGGTATTGTAAGACGTTATGGAAAATGGTGTTTGCTTTTGTGGAGGTGAAGGAATATTTAAATTTAATGGTGTATTGGAAAAGGCTTGACTTTGGGTTGATACTTGGTATAAATTGTGAGTGTCTGGATTGAGCCTAACCATTTACTACTTGCCGAGTGTAAGGTTTCAAAGTTATGGTTATCTTTACGGCCTGAAATCTGTTGGTCGAAATAAAAGATGTGGATTCTCAAATGTTATCAAGCGCCATATTTAAAATAATGTAAAATTATTTAAATACGATTCCTTTCAATTTAAACCTTAGACTTGAGCATCTTTTATTATGGATTATTATAGACGAAAAAGAATATCCATAAATCTTGACGATTTCCCTGAGGTTCAGGTCGAGTTGAGAAGTTTAAAATGACGGTAACGGAGCTAAACATGCAAAGCAGTCACGATCTAACTTTTATTTATCCTACATCGCAGCGCACCCCGCTTTCTTCACTCAGCGTTATGTAATGATTTTTTTCTTTCCATTGCAGCGATACCATTACTTAATATCCTACAAAATACCGCGAGAAATTTAACAAACGTAAAATCCAATATTTCTAATTGCTATTTGTATTAAAAAATAAAGAATACCCTTCATACTATTTATTATTTAAACCTACTCTTCAAAACCTTATAAAAACAAACCTCCCCAATTAACTTATCTCAATAATTTCTTCAAAAAACAGTCCCTCTCACAAAACACACCAACAACCCCTCTCCCAATATTCTCCACCGATCCATATCCATCCAAACAAACAAACGCGACTTCGGCAATCTCGAGGCAGTCAGTTTCAATCAATTAAGTCCAATCAGCGTCCGCGCCTTTGATCGCACGCACTCCCCATCGTTTTTCTCTCTTTTCCGTCTCTCTCCGGCCGGCCGCGCGCACGTGACGAGCTGCTGCTGCAGCGAGCGCGCGCTTCGTTAATAATCCACGAGCCGGAGAGGAGCCAATGAGGTGATAAGAGAGCAAGGACACTCGCTCTGCTTTTGTTTATTTTCCCTTTTATCCAGCCGCGAGAGAGCTCGCTTTATGCCCGGCTTTTTTAGGTCAATGTTTTACGATCTACCTCCCTTTTACCCGCGCACATACGTTTCCGCCTTCTTTATCCCACCGTTCGCAGTAAAAAAAAAAGAAGAAAAAAAAAAAACGAGTTGTTTTGGACGCGTATATGCGCATATCTTCTCCCCCTCTTATCAGCCGGGCTCGAATCCCACTCTCGGCGGGAGAATGATTTCATCATCGTCGCTCCTCTGCCGGAGAGCTGTTATTATTATAATCGGAATAAGGAAGTCCAGAGCGGCCGGGGGAGAGCGCGGGCGGCCGTGTGAAAAACAGCAAGTTTCCGGGCTAAATGGGAGGATTTAAGTGCCAATAATTTTCTTTCCGGGTGCGCACTTACGGCCCCGCGCGCTATCTGCCTGGCTGATAGAGCCCTGCAACGCTAGCCGTGGAATAGAGCCAGTGTATATCGCTAGCGCGCGCTTGCGGGTAAAAATAGAAAGGAGAAAAACAAGGGCTTAAGGATGTGGACGCCCGTGAGTGTGGGTTTGGTTTTTTTTCTGTTTCAACGGATTATGAGGGTAGTTTGGTAATGTTTGTCGGCTGAATTATTGGCTGTTTTGGTGTATTCGGCCGGAATGCGCAGTTTTGAGGGTATGGACGGGGATATTTTTAGGACGAAGGTGGGGGATGGATTTTTCTCGTTGCAATTTGCGTCGAGATGGTTTCGTGAATGGTCCAATTTCGCGCTTGAAGCGCAGTTGCGTATTTATATTTACTCGTTGCGGGGAAAAAGTGGAGCAAGTTGAACTTGTTCCTTAACAGAAGAAAAATAGGCGCTATTTGCTTATTGATTTTAATACTTTATAGAAGCGACGCTCTATTTTTAACCGTTTTATAAATAGAACGTGTAACGCTTAAGAAAGTAAATAAAAAATTTAGATTAAGATTTTCGCTTGTTTGAATTTATCATAAACAATAATTACATGAATATAAAAAAAGATTTTCCATTAATTTCTAATTTTATAAAGAATTCAATAAATTTATTATTATTTTCAAGAAAAAAATCATATTTAAATTTCAGTAGCAGCTCAAAATTTTTTTTTGATCATTTAAAACAAAGTTTTTTATGGTAATACGTGAATTTTGTTAAGAAAGCGAAGTTTCTGTTGTCTTACTTCGTGCCGCGAATAAATTATTCTGCTCTGCAATTTAAATAGCAGACAGAAAAGTAAAACGCAGATGCCAAGGAAGAAATTTATATATAACCTAAAGTTTAATAAACTTATCCAATAAATACAAATTCAACTTCTTATTAAAGTATTTTCACTAACCCAATTTTTCAATAAACAAACTTTATCCAAAAAAAATAACTTTAAAAAAAGCCAACAAATTTTTCAATTTCACAAACAATAACCATTCTATCCGTCAAGCCCCTACCCAAGCACGCCCGGCGCAACCCCATTTTCCAAGCTCCCGCGCGCGAAAATTCACGCGCCTAGACTTTGCGGCTACTCCGGCGAGTGGGCACTTGAAAAATTTCTTCTTTTTGCAGTTTCTTAAAAAATTCGTCGCCTGAAAGCGCCCCGGCCCTTCGACAGCTCGAGAGCCATAAAAGCACGGCCGAGCCCCGCATAAACAACTCGCGCAGCGATCATGAAAGTTTCGAGAGCCGCGCATATATATTTATCGGCTCTGCGAGTCTCGCGTAGCCTCGGCGATTTTCCGGGGCTGCAAAGCGAAACCAAGCGGAAACTCTTTCCTAACGCTTTTTTTCGCGCAGAGGGAAGTTTGAGGAGAATGAACGATTGGTCTTTGTGATCAGTAGCAGGCGCTTAGAGAGGAGTCGTATTGAGGAGTGATTGAATGAGTTTAGATTTTGGTTGGAGTTGTGCTGAAATAGGAGTTTTCTGTACGATTTGTATGAGGATGTTTTTTGTTTATTGGCGGATTAGAGTTTTAGAGCATCTTAAATCGATATCTGTTTATTCAGGGTAAAAGATAGGGTATTATTGTAAGGGTTAACGTAAAAATAAAATGTTGAACCTTACTGCGGCCTTGGACGTGCTAACAATAAAGTTGCTTGACTTTTTATTTTTACAATGTAAATGTGTACCGTGTAAACATAAGATTTTTTACCTCTCTATGAGAAAAGAGGATAAAAAGATCGATAATCATCAGAAAAACTTTAACTTCACTCGGCTTCGAGCTAAGTTTTTTTTATCAACAGCCACACTATATAAAATATCGATTCTCCGTCATTTTAAATCAACCAAACATGAAAACACTTTTGCACACACCCCGATAAATCTCCTCCAATCCTTTACCTCACAGCGCCACTAAACATTGAATAATCAGCTCGATAACCAAAAAAAAAATGACGCAATGAATCACCGAGCTAACAGCATTTTAAACAAAAAGCAAGCCCTGCCGATCTCCGATCAGCTTCGCTCCACGCAGTGTCATTTTTCATGCCGATACGCGCGCCTCGCGTAAGTAACCTGTCCACGTCCCTGCAGCGCGACTGCGACTCTCTTTCGAGGGTTCGTTAAACTCGCGCGCGCTCGACTCGGAGGCACGCGCGTGTCAAGGGCTGTTAAATCATTCCCCCTCGGCGGAGCACCGGCTTCCATCCTAATTCTTAGCTTTCTGGCTACTTTATTCTTTTCCCCTCAGCTGGTTCAGCCGCAGAGATGTCGCAGTGGGAAAATGGGGGATGAGTGAGAGGGGGGATGGAATTTTCTTTTTTTCTTCGAGAAGAATGGAAGAAGGTCGTCGGGAGCCTTGAACCTTGAACTTTGTGAGACAGTGTAAAGTCCCAGGGGGGGATGGTGGAGAGAGCCCGCTGGATCCTGCTTTTTAATAATCGACGCGGGCTTTTTAGCTTGAATATACTTTTTCACGCTTTAAGAGCTGGATGGGGGGGTTGAATTGCGCGGCAAAGTGTATTCAGGTATCTCTTTTTATGAAGGATCAAGAGTGGAAAAGCGAGGATGAAAGGATGAGAGTCGCGACTGTAAACAGATCAAAAGCCGAAAGCGATTCAAAGGAGTTTGTTACGTTGTTTTGTTTTACTTAATCGCTTTCTGTTGCTTGCTTTAATGAAGTCGGTTGGCACGATCGTCTTTGTGCAAACATGGAAATTATTTTTCTTGATTTAAACATTCCTGCTTTGTGCTGAATAAACACTGCCGCTGCGTCTTGCAAAATTAAACGTTCACTTTGTTGTAAAGAAAGCGAAAAATTCAAGGAAAGCTATTCCACAGTTACTTTTTAATTAGAATAACTTACAACCGAGTTTCGTTACATATACACATTTACTTTGCAGTTACTCATCGGAATTGAAATCTCGATACAACGAAAGTTTCAATCCCATTTCGAAACAGCAACTTTCCGAACTCGCGCCTAAAAATGTTCACACCGCGCGCGCGCCATTAATCAGCTCTACAACAATGATTTCTCTTTCCTTCAACGCGCTCTGGAAAACGCACATATCCCGGCGACAAAAAGCATGAGAGAAGTTAACGCTCGACCGGCGCATTATCAATCTCATCTTTCAAGCGAACAACGCGCTCTCACCGCGCCGCTATTATCATACCTCCTCGGAAAGGATTAAAACGAACTGCAGAAAAATGCGCATTTCCAAGTTCATGCATAATGAATTGCACCTGGCATGGCTAGACTCTCTCGCTATTTTTTTTTTTTTGTCCGCGCGCAAGCGGGAGTGGCGCTGGCAGTGATGGACGACGCGACGGAATTAATCTTCGCCGGCGCGCTCGTATACACAGAGGGATTCGTTATATTAAACGGCGATAAATCGAGGCGCCGAATATGCGGAGAGGCAGACAGGCCGGGATGATTTTCAATGGGGCTGGGGACAGGAGTCGGGTGAAAATGAAAATCGCGAGATTGAAGGGCAGGGACAGTGTTTGTTGTGAGAGGGAAGGTGCTGAGTAATTGATGCCGGGCTACGTTTTCCGATGTCAGTTTCCGGCGTGACGTGTGCGTGGGAGTGCGTTTTGAAGAAATCATCGCTTGTGTATAATTGATGTGAAAGTTGGTTTCTTTTTTTTTTTATGGGCGTACTAAAAGTGGTGTTGTGTAACTTTTAAAGTGCAGCGCGAGAGTAAATTTGTTATCGTGCTTTTTATTGGCTTTGGTTTCTCGATTTTTATTTATGTCGGTTCGAGTGGTTTGACCAGTTGGCTCGATTTAAAGCATATATAGGTTTTTTTATGGGTTTGAAAAAGAATGATTTAATTGATAGTGTGTAATTAGTGATCAGATGCTGTTTGGATGATAAAAATGCTATTGGATTTGAAAGAATCCGGATATATATGTAAAACGTGTTTATTTAAAATTTTTTTAATGAGCAGTGCATTCGTGATAATCGCAATAAAAATGCAGTAATTTAAATGATGAAACTCATTTATGAATTTACGGTTATAACTGTAAAAGAAACAGGTTCATCGCTGCTTTTTTGTACCATTATTTGCTATTTCAAAAGAACCAAAAATTCCAGAAATTTTTCGCATTATTAAACCTATCATTTTTTTTTTATCACAAAAATTATAGAAGCATCAATATTATAAATACAAAGCACTCTTTTAATAAACTTTAATTCTCACTCCAACAAAAAAAAACGTATTAAAATCTCAAAATTAATCCACCGCCAAAAGCAGCGCCAGCGAGCCCGCGTCGCAGTAAACATCCTCCCCGCTCGTAAAAGCCTGCCGCGTACCCAGGATTCCGAGAAAGCAGCGTAACAGCCGCAGCATCCTCCTACAAAATTGAACCAAGCCGCAAAATCAGCGAGACAGCACCGCCGACGACTTCCTGCGCGAGCGAAAGTTACTTGGTCGCATGACAAAAGCCCGGCGCCCATTGATCATTTCTGGCTCTCTCTCTCTGGCCACGCGCGAGTTTTGCCTTTTTGCAAGCGTTTGTGGCTCCAATCAGCCGTAATTGCCGGGCGCATGGAAAAAAAAGGCGCGCGCGCTGTTCATCGTCTTGGCGCACGCGCGGATGAAAGAGTTCAGAGAGCTAGCCCATTAGCGAATCGAGGAGCGCTCTAATAATAAACCGGACAGAGGAACTGCAGGGGAGTTACGTAAGCGGCATCGGACACGCGGCTGAACTGGACGGGAGTGTGTATGTATATAGTCAAGGCTTGGGACCTTGGCGCGAGGTGAAAGCGTCGCGTGTGTGTCGAAAAGTTTGCGCGGGGATAGGGTAAGGCTGGACGATGACCCGTGGAGATATACAGATGTGAGGTTTGGAGCAGGAGCTTTTGGATATCGGATTTGTCGGGCAGTGGTCGAGGGAGATAAAGGGGAAAGGACACATTTGTCGCTTTTTGTCGTGCGCGGAAATCGCGAGGAATTGAATAGTGGGGTTGTGGAGATTTGTTTTTTTGTTTGGGATTTTTACGGGGGATGCTGGAATGGATTTTATGCGATGTAATTAGGTTTGTAGCTCTTAATTGGAGCTAATGGTGGAATTATAATGGTGAATTTTAGATTTACGTATAGTCATCGGACGATTTACGTTAACGCGCTCATAAAAAGTTAACTGTAAGATAAGAAAATTGTGCGATGCAGCTAAATCATTCTGGAAGTTGATTTTTTCTTTTTTCAAACCAGATTTATGGTTGGTAGAATACTTAATGCAATAAATGTATGCCGAGAATTGCTCTGTGTTATTATTTCCATTTATTTTACACAAGCAATAATGTTTAAAATAATAATATGACCTATTTAAATAAGACGACTTTATTAACTGCGGTGTTATAATATTTACAACTAATAAATATTTATTAAGAGCATTTAGCACGATTAGTGTGAACTATAAACTAACACTTTTATTTTCTAACGTTTTCCAACATTCTGTACAGGTTTCGTATGATTTCTCTTTTAATTTCTATTTACATAATAATTTAGCATACTTTTTTTCATAATAAAATGTTTGTTATTCATGATAGATACAAAATTGGATATTATCTAAATACTAACTAAAATAAAAGAATATTAAAACGTGCCGCAGCAATCTTGAACTAAAACTACTTCGAGAGAAAGATAAATTTGAAAAAGATGGATGGATATGGCTAAGCAGATTTCATTTGAAATTTCAAGATATACTTGGGTATTTGAGCTTAGAGATGATTCATAAATTTTGACTGATAAAGCTCGAGCAGCCATGTCTGGAGATATGGTTGCAGCGGCTGAAAATCACTTTCAAGAAGTTAAGAAAACTAAGCGGATTACGGTACTCTATTACGCTCGTGAATATTGCGCTAGATGAAAAGTACTGTAATCTGATTGGGTCTTATAAAAACTGTGTAGAAAGACTTGAAGATTTTTTATTTAATAATCAGCAGTACATTTCTTTAAATATTAAAATTGAGTTTAATAAAAAATGTTTATGATAAATGATTCTCTTTTATATTTAAATTAACCTCATGCTGAGTTTTAACGAGCACTGCCATCGACCACAAAAGTTTTTAATTTTTAAAAGTTACTCTCTGACCTACTTTTTAATATAAATAGTAATGCTTTGAATATTAATTTAAATAAGAATTAAATAATAATAGAAAATTGCGTTCAAGACAGTTTTTATAATGCTTCGGTCTTCTGTAAATCAATTTCTACTGTAGGTATTTTTACTATTTCAATGATAATAAATTTAAATTTAAAATCGGAAAGTTTGAAAAATAATTTGAAAATAGATTACGAAGTGTAGCTTCAAATAAAAATATAATTGAACTATTTCCATCACTAGCAACATTTAAATAATCTCAATAGTAGCTGAAACTGTCAGCTAATTCGACAATACTAATTTGACAATTTTTTATTTCAAAAGTAAAAAATATTTTTTTAGCAATTTTCACAAAATAAAGCATTGCCCGAAAACAGCTTTATTTTGCATTACATAAACGCAAAAACCACAAAAGCAGTCATCACCCGGCAAAAGGCTTTTTCGGTTCCTCATTGTTCCCCTCTGAATTTTTCAAAGCCACACTCCATTATCCCATCCAAAATAATCATGAAACATTAATTGCTCAACTTTCTAAAGGCGCAGGCTCTCTTACAGCATCCACGCCTCCTACCCTCTAATAAAAATTCCAAAAAAAAATCCCAACCCAAGAAGGAGGAGGCCGTACAGAAGAAAGGCTTGAGAAATAGTTAGGTGCGCCGCGCCGGCACAGAGAAAAAGAGAGAGAAAGGGATAACTGTCATCGTAGCGACTCGCGACTTTAATAGTCACTCGCGCCCGGCGCGAGATAGAGAGAGGAGAGAAAATCCAGCCGCGGCACGGCAGATGACATCAGGCGGCGTAGGCCGAGGCTCGATAGATTCGAGAGAGCCGTGTCATCATCGTCGGGCTTCGCAATTGCATTGTTTTCCCTCCCCGTCGTACAGCTTCGCAGAGGCGAGAGAGACAAGCGCTCGCGCGACGGCGAGCAAAGAATACCCCGAAGGCGAAACTCGATTAGGGCCGGATTATTGTCCGGAATACGGATATCGTCTTTCGGTCATCGATTTTGCAATGGGTGGGAGGCGAGGGATTCGGCGAAGGAAAGGAGATCGCCTTTGCTGGATTACGCGAGATACGCGAGCTTGTTTTTTTTTTCGGTATTTTTGGGTTTGGAGTAGTGTTTGGTTTGTTAATGCTGAGTGCTTGTACAGTTTCTGGATTTTCTTTCTTCGCGTTTATCGAATTAAGGGCTTTATGTGGATCTGTGACACTTGCGGAATTTAATTATGAGCTAATCCTGGAGGAACGAATGTTTTATCGATTTTTAATTAGATTACAATTAAGATGTATAAATAAACGTTCCTGTGTTTTTCACCTTTAAATTATTCTTAATTACTTAAGAACAGATAAAAACCTAGAGATTTTTAATTTAAAATTTTTAATTAAAATAATTGTTTTCTACGACTCTATTAATTCACTTTACACCAGAGACATAAAAAGTACTTTGTGTGGATTATCTCACAAGTAGAAATGTCATTGAAAAACATTTTCAAACGTATCTTCCCTCGAGAATGTCTTTATTCCTTAATGTTATCCGCTATTGCTTATCTTCCATTGTTTTCAAAGTGGTTACGGGTAAAAAATAAAAAGCTTTGTCAGTACAAAGAAATTCAAGTCGCACTACGGGAGTGAGAATTTTGAAATAAAAACTCTCAAAACAATTCGGCATTGCATTGTACTTTGTGCAGAAAGATTGTATTGATTTTTCGCGAATATAAAAGAGCTCATATTTTTGACATTTTCAAGGCTCTTCAATTCAATATTATCTAAATCGAAAAATGTATGTATCATTCTAAAATTTTAACTTTAAAAAAATTATATAACTTATATATTTTACGAAAAATCCTTCCAACTTTAATCTAATCTAACGACAAACCAAACCTTCCTCCATTATCAAAACATATTCTTCCCATCCACGCGTCAACTCGCACGTTCATTTCCAACGCCCAGCGTAAAAACACAAAACCGCAAACGCATAAAATCCCATTATTCCGCGCTCACAAAAGAATCGAAAAAAAAGGATAAACTTTCCATCTACGCCCTACGCATTACATAAACCACCATACTCCTCAGCGACAGCGAAACAAGTTATAATATTCACCGCAGTCCTCGCACATCGGCCTTTTTTTCGTGGAAACAGCGCGCTTTACGTAAGATTTACGGGGGGCATCGGTGCGCGTCAAAAGCGAATTACGGTGATTCGCCGGATCTCCGCGCACGCGAAAGGGCTGAAAATGCCGAGGCGTGGTTATGCGTCACGTTTGCCATGAGAGCCCGGCCATTAACCGCGCGTCGGTTTCAGTGTTGTTTTCTTTTTTTTATATATATGTGTGTGTATGTGTATGTATATATAAGCACGTGTCCCGCAAAGTGGCGGCTTTTATGGCAAACCTTGCCCCGGATTTAAATCGGTACGCGAGAGCCTGCCCACTGTCGTGCGTAGCGTGAAACGAGTCCCATTCAGATTTCGTTTCACAACGACAGGCGCATAAGCGAGCGCGGCGCTCGTAATTAATTCAGCGCTTCCTTTGGTAAACGGATGTGTGCGCGCGCGCGCGCCCGCGTTTCAATCGCATTATTCAACGAGCGAATTTGAAAACATGTTTTCCACCTCTTGACTTGTAAATCTTGGACGCTTTTTTCTCTCTCTCTCTTTTTAAAGGCCTCGAGTTATTTATGTGGTTAAGGCGGCCATTTGCATGTGGCATCAATCGCTGGCTGTGTGTATTGATTTGAACTGTTTGCACTGGCCGAGTGGATGCGTGCCGCTGACAGTTCGTTTAATGTTTAATGTCTACTTTGCGCTTGTCATCGAAGCGCTTTCTTCGTGGTTGTTATTTGGTCTGGATCTTTTTTGTCTATACCGATGTTTATTGGAACTGGTTCAAGATGGTTATGAATGCGTTATTATAATAATGTTTGAAATGTCTGGATACGAAGTATCGACATAAATCAAGTTGTCATTCATCAAAACAAAAAAACTGTATACATTTCAAACATAATTTATAACGAATCAATAAAAATTAAGCTTCGAAATAACGTTTGATCAAAAATCACGTTTCCTAATACACCTCCTCGAGCCATCGTCGGCTCCTTTCGCTCCCCAAGCATGTCACAATTAAGGTAAAAGTTCGAATGACTCGCGAATGAGCAATCTCCTCGAGTCGTTCCTTTTTTTCTCTCCTCTCGCGCCGAAGAAAAAAAGCAATGACTCACGTCCGCCACGCGCTAAGGGATCCCGCATGTACGATTGTGTAATCAAGGATTCGGCCCAATTATTCCGAGGAGAAAAAAAAAAGGTGGCTTTCTCTCGTTAGCGACAGCTACGCAGCGGCTCTCTCAGGTATATTCGGGCTCGATTTCTTACCTTGAGGTAGGATCCATAATATTTGGTGACGTAGGGGCTATCGCACTGGGACAGGACCATGATCTCCTGCTGGATGTCTTCGATCTCATCCTCGGCTTCTTCGAGGTCGATGATCTTGATGGCGACGACCTGTTGGGTCCGATTGTCGATGCCTTTGAATACCTCGCCGAAGCTGCCTTTGCCGATTCTCTCTTGTTTTGTGAATATCAGCTCGGGGTCCACCTTCTGGAAAGCAAAAGTTAATACGTTAATTTCGAGTATTAGATATTGGGATTCTAATGAAATTGTAATAATTTTGCACAGTACGAGTATTTTTATTGTTGGCTATTAAATTGTGAACAAGAGCATGTATTCTTCTTTGTTGGGATATCGTAATAGACAGCACAACACAGCATTGTTGCAGAACTGCGTATCTATTACGTAAGGAAATAAAAATAATTCAGTTCAACTAGAAGTAGATTAAGTTGTTTTATTCAGTCACAGTCGAGTGCATTCATGCAGCGAACGCACAACTTATATAACAGCTGGTGACAGCATTTGTTATCAATATTGATAGAAAATAAAGGGGTTTAATAGCATAGACTGAAAGTACCTTGAGTTCGCCATATCGACAAACCCTGACCTCGCAAAAGCGCGTACAATATTGTCACACGGGAGCAGAAGTTATTCGAAAAGAAATACCTGCAAGGTCAGCGTAAATGGATGCGTTCATATAAAATCAATATCGCGCTCATCCAATTACGCAATTTCCCATCGGTAATTAAACGCCGCTGATCTCGTTTGTTGACTCATCATTACCGGCACACAAGCCAACAAATTAAAGTCCTCGATTGGACCACAAACACGAGCGAAAAAAAGCACGACTACGAAAACAGAAGTCGTCCTTTCAATCAATTCCTCATTTAAAATCGGTTCAAACCAATTACCAAACCCACTCGGCAGAGCTCGAAAACGAATGCACGCCCAGTGGCACAAATCAACCGCATCGATAAATACGCGCGGAAAAATTTAATAAAGAAATCCATCATTACTCCGGGGCCCAGACATTTTCCTCGAGTTTATATCGCTGCGCCTCCGCTTCAGAGCCGGCCGAGCGTCCTTGCCGGGATTAATAAATGCAGTTATGCGCGGCTGAAGCCGCCGCGAGCGGCAGCAATGGAAGAGGATGCCGTTCTCCTTGGCTTTCTTATGCCGCGCGCGCCCGAGATCTAACGGATGGTCCGAATGACGTCACGAGAGAAACAAATCGCTCAAGCGACGGCCAATTAAGCACACGGGCGCCTTCGAAGATTAATTCTGCGCGAAGGAGAGGAGTGGTCGAAAAGGATTTTTTTTTTTTTTTTGGGTTTCTTTTTTGGTTTGAGCGTGGATTTTTGTTTTTCGACGGGGCCGGAAATTGATCTTGGGAGATTGATAAATATGAGCTCGCGGCGACGCGCGGTAATTGGTCGGGGTAAAAGAGAGCTGTGGGCAGATTGAAAGTTTCGATGTGGGAGCGGTCTTTGATTTACCAAGTTTCTGAAGGATTAAATATTGTAGATTGTATATACAGTGTTTTTGTTATTAAATTTTCTTTTGATAGTAGTGATTTTATTCAAATATTAACGGGTGCTGCAGTGTTAAAACTATTTATAGATATAAATTTAACTATACAAACAATTTCAAAGTGGCAGTAATAAGCGCATAAATTTCAAATATTTCATCCTTTTATACGTCATTAGCTGCACACACGGTAAACAATATTCTATCATTTTAGCTTTAATATTCCCCTTTACATGCTAAATACTCAAGTCCATTATACCTCGCAGAGACATTGTAAAGCCCAATAATGGATAATTAATATTTCAATAATACCGCGCTTGAAATTAAACTGCAACAATGTACCTTCAAACGTATATCTTTCGCTTTACAACATCCATTACCGGATCTATTTGCTTCTTTTGCATGATTTATAGCACACTAAATCAAATACAAGAAAAACCATCGCTCTTAACAACCAGACACACACACACCACCAATATCGAAGCATTAACCATACCCATTCATTTTAATCCCCAGCTAGATAACGTAAATCGCTAAACAATAGTTCCACCTAGCTCATCCCCCATCCGCACCATCCTAATCAGACGCATCCTCGCAATTCTAATTCCTTTGATGGCTTAAACGCTCTAATTAAAAAAAAATCCCATTAAAACTTCCTCGTCGCTTATAAAGTTCGACGCACCCCTTCTCCAGCCTCGACAAAAGCTCAATTTTACCGAGTCAAAGCTTTATACAGCCGGCCGGCCGAGCGCTGCCGCATATATTAATGAAAGCTCATAAACTCCCGGCATTATGCGTGCGGGGGAGTCTCTCTCCCAGACGTTATATTGCGCGACGATTGAATCTATATAGGAGCCTCTAGCTGCCGCTAAATCCGCTGGATCCTCGAATCTGCAAGGCAGATCGGGATAATAGATCGCGAGAGCTCTCGGTGCGACGCTGAGTGGCCGACTCTAGAGTGCCGCTTCTCTCTCGGGTTATGCACTTTCCGCGCGTCGAGGACGATTTTTTTTTTTCGCGGCGTATAACGGCGCGCGCTCGACGAGATTTTCTCGCTTTACGAGTTTACGGGCCGCGGGAAATTGGCGCTGGAGGAAATTTCGCGAAAATTGCGTTGGATGTGTGTACGGTCGAAAGTTAATACTTTGGAGGAGGTTGTTGACCCCGTGAGAGGCGGGGTTTTTTTTATTTGTTTTTGGCGAGGCGTGGGTAATGTGTCGCGACGCTGAGGAGGTGGGTTTTTGAATGTAGGAGGCTGTTTGTTATCGCGGAAGGCGGCGGTTGTGTGAAGTCAAGATGAATTTTTATTATTCGAGGATTATTTTTAAATGGTTGTAAATCGCGCTGGTTTATTGTTGCGGCAGTTCTCTTTTATCGTGAAAGCTGGGAAGAGATAAGTAATATAAACTGCATTTTTTAATTATAAGCAGTAATAGTCTTATATTAATGTCCTCCATTTCGCTTGTTTTAGATTTACTTGCTAATAACTTGGAGGATAATTTAAAAAAATTTTCCTATAACTATAAAAGTTATATACCTTACAGTTAAAAATAACCCTTAAAATTATATCGCTATTTCATTTTTTCCACTTCCTCCACTCATCGCAAAAGCCACCTACGTCAAAACTTCAACTAAGCAATCCCAAGCACAAAAATCACCTCCAAGCAACGTCCAACCACACAAAACTCTCCGCAAACGCAGCTCGCACCGCGGCATCATCAGCCGCAGCCATATCCTTCAAAAGCGGAAATAAGCCCAAAGCCAATCAAGAGACAACAAAGCCGCGCACAATACTCATCCTCCGCTCTCACTCAGCTCTAGCGCGCGCATTACAACGCCAGCTCCCGCAACAAAACTTCCTCTCCCTAACCCGCGGTCATCGTTGAATGGTCGCCTAGTGCCGTGGCGTGCAGAGGTAAATTTTCACCTGGCGCGTGTATATATACGCGTTCTGCCATTCGAAGCGCAGTTCCGGGTTTCTCCCTCCGTATTTCCGCGCGACCGCCAGCTAATTGTGCTTGCTGCAGCCGCGGCTATAAGCAAATTACAATTAGCGCGTGTCACGGAAAAAGACGCGAGAGAGAGAGCCCCAGGAGAGATATTCGGATGGCTTACCTTCGCCCCGACGCTTATATACAGAGCTGCGCGCACACGATGAGAATTTCGCCTTGGCCCCCCGGGGGAATCGCGCGGGTGTGCTCGCATTATTACGCGCCGTCGAATGTTTGCGTAATTAATGCAAGCGCGGAGCGTTAATTCGACAATATGAGACACGCGAGCGCGGTTGTAGTTAGCTTTGAAGGGATTCTGGCCAGGCCCGTGTCTTGTTTTTATGGACCTCTGTGTTTCGAGAGGCTGAGGAGGATTTCGTGCTCGGGCTTTGAATAATGGCTCGCCGCGCGCTTTTGTTATATTGTTTTGACGCACGTGCTTTCGTTTTGTCTGTGCTACGGGTGTTTTAGATGGAGTTTGGGCTTTGTGAGTTATGGAGCATTAGCGGGAGAAGGAACGAATCGGACAATGTTGGCTCGAGGGTATATCAGCGGGTAATTTAAGTTGAATGCTGAATCAATCTAGAATTTTTAGTGAGGTCACGATGTTATTGATGAAATTTTGTCGAGTGCTGCTGGGGCTTGTTAAATTTACTGTCTGTAAGGAGCGTTTGAAATAGGATTAGCTATGTACGGTTGTATTAAGATAAATGGCCTTAAGCACGAGGCGACGTTTTATGAAACTTTGATAACCGTAGGCAGATTGAGTTTTATTTTTGGTGATACAAAGCGAAGCTGAATTTAAAATCATTTTGGTTTGAAAGAGATTTTTACTTTAAAAATTAGTGAATAATAATATATCCTTCGTTTCAAAACGAAAAAGTTTAATTTCAAATACCTAAACCTTTTTTAAAATTCATTTTACAATACTGTAATAAAGTTTAAAAATATGTTAAAACTTTTATAAAGCCGATTGTCCTTTTGTAATAAAATGAAAAATTTATTATAACTTCGTCTGAAAATAAAAAATTTTAACAATAAAGAATCTCCAAAAACTCGATGAATTTTTCCAGAACTCTGATTAATTAACCGCCTACTAAAATCGCTTCAGTCCACCCTCGATTACGAACAATACACTTTTTCTCCGCGAAGGAAGGAACAATTTTAGTTCGAAATTCAAAGGCAGCCAGAAGTTCCAGGGTTCAGTTGATTCGAAATCGATTTGAAATTTCTAGCGACGCGTGTAGAGAGCGCAAACTCTCGGCCAACCATTGAAGTGGCCTGTTGCGCGCGTAGTAGTAGAACGTCAATTAAAATTAGCTGACTTAAAAAATGTCGGTTGAGAAATTATTTGTGGCAGTGTTATTATAAGAAAAATTCTGAATTGAATAACTATTTCTTTCTAAATTGCCGCTGAAGCGATAATCGTTTTGTCAGTGGATGAAAGGACGCCACATTCATTATTGAAAATGGTTGAGAAAATCATGCAGAAAGACTGTAATCCTCTATTTTTCAGGATCAAATAGGATTTAAAAACGCATTTGGTTTTTTTTAAGCATTTGCCCGAAAGAAGATTTAGTGGTAAGGAAATTAATGATTGGAACCTTGATAATTTGGGATTTTCCTTTTGAAAGTTTGGCAATGTAAAATTAAATATAAATAAGTTGATGACTAAGCGGAAAAATTCTTAACGCAAGCATCAAAGTTTCTTTTTCTAATTTAATGGTCGATTAAATTATATTTTAATGGATAAAGTATAGTTTGGACCAATGTGCAATTCATGTCCATTATAAGTTTTTAGATTTTTAAAATTATTTCACGAAACTGGTAATCATCAATCCACGTGAATCCAGTTTATTAACCATGACCCAGTGTAGGAATGTAACAACTTGCAGTTTCGTATTCACCCCGAAAGCCTTGGCTGTTAATAAGTCCCTTTAGTCGAATTGGTAATTAATAAGGGCAATTAGATTTTGAGCATGTTGCTAATCAAAATCAATTACAGGAGAATTACTGACGAACCTGCTGTAATTCACCTTAAATAGTCAATTGAGCATTTGGTAAAATCAAAACGCTTAATTAGCATGTGGCTCGTGCATCACGTTCTAAACTGTGTCAGTGGGTTGAGTTATGCTTTGTCTAATTGGGATTCCAAAACCCCACCCACGCGTACAACTGTGGATGACACGTTTTGAAATGCGGAAAATTTAATTCCAGGACATCTCTTCTACTATACAGAGAAATGCAAACGTAATAACTTTTCTGCTTTTGAGATAACTCAAATATTTCATTACGTACTATCGTGCCGTAATACCATTGTATGCTTGGGACAATTCTTAATAATCAAGTGCATCAATGATTAAAAGATTGTTATTGCTATAAATAAGCATTCATTCTATAATTTTAATGAAAGATGCTCCCGCTCGAATTCCTCTAAACATTCTATAAAAATTTGATGACATATTTGTTTAAAACTGTTGAAATCGCAATTATTTATTTACTTAATTTTTAATCGAAGTAATAACAATAACTTATTAAGATTAATATTTAAATAATATACAATAAGTATAATTAAGATTTAGTGCATGGGTAATGCGTTTAATGCATCTATACTAATATAAAAAGTGAATTATTAACGACTACAGTGTTGATTAGAAAAACATTTTGCAATAAACAAGTTTCCTTAAGTACCAATTATTTATCAGGTTATAGTTTCGATTACAAAGTTTAATGGTAAAATAAATTGCAATATTAGCAATTTATAAATGAAAAATGGTTACACTTATATATAACCATATCGGTATAATACGATAGATAACCGTTATTATATTTTTCTCATACAAGTGTTTTATAGTCAACGCAACAGCCATCAACCAATCGCGTATACGGAAAAATCTGAAAACGAATCCAGAACAAACGCATAATTTAATTTACAGTTGATCTGAGATACTCCGAAGATCGAGGATGCCTGCAATCTACCACGCAGCTCGGCAAAGGGGCCACATAACGACCTTATCAAAGCGTGCTAAAGAACGGGAATTTCGCCATGCCTTGGAAAAACGTGACTCTGTCGCGCTCATGCCGCGGAAAATTTAAGGGGAAAAGTCATTTGGGTCAGCGCCGCGCGCGCGCGCGCGGGGCGTGTAGCTTATAGATTAAAAGCCCCGGACCGCGCGCGTGCGGTTAATGAGAAACTTGTTTTCCGAAAAAAAACGAGCGTGGAGCGGAGAAAAGAAGCGAGACTCGGCCAGCCGGGTGCAAAACTCACGCTCTGGAAATCCGCGGGAGCGATAAAAGTCTGTTTCGCCTAGACGATGAAAGTGCAGATACGCGTGCGCGCGCCCCGGGAATTGAAATATTAATTATGCATTCGAAGAAATCGATCGTCTTGGATGAGTCGCCAGCGAGGCTGTGCTGCGAGGGAATATTGTGAGAAAGACCGCAGCTGCAGCGAAGAGAGCCGACTTGCTGAATCGCAAGATGTTCTCTGGCTCGATTGTGCGTATGCCTGCAGTGTTTAGCTTAGTCATTGTGGTAGATGAGGAAGCTGCTGAGGCTTGGATGGCGAGCGAGAAAATTAAAAAGTTTAGGGGCTGTGTTTTGATGATATTAAAAGTGTTTGAAAAGAGTGGACTAGTCGGGTGAAGCTTTTTTGATGCTGAAATGAAAAAAATATATATGAAGTTTTTTATGAAGTTAAATGTCTTAAATAAACGATAAAGTATAAAATTTATGATACGGGCGTTTCGTAAAAAGGTGTTTCTCCAATTTTTTTTTCTTTGAAGGCGTGATCTGTCTGTGAATTTAATTAAAAGATACAAAAAATGTGCGTGATGCTTGTTACCGTTACAAAACCAAATACCTTTATTAAGAATGACATAACGTAGCTATAAAAAATATGCGAAGAAATTAAGGAATTCGCCTCGGTAAACAAATTGCGAATTTTAATAATTTTTAATTATAGCTTTTGCAACATTATTACGTTAATTTTAAAACAAGTGTGTTTAAAACTTTTTATTTTTGTAATTCTTCAGTATAATAAGTATATCATTTATATTCTTTTACTTTTTATTAATCTTATCCTGCATTTAATCTTAATTTTTTTGTTCCTCAATATTTTTCATTTAAAAAACATTTCCAATACTTAAATTTCCTACCTCTCCCCGATATCGTAACAAGTTTCAGCTACCGTTCAGTCGCTCGGTTACCAGCGATCGATCAAAACTTTACGTATCGCCTCTAATTTACAGCGACTTTTACGATCGAGAGAAAAAAAATCCAAAACCGCCGCGGACTGCATACGCGTGAATCGACCTTGTGCTGGCCTAGATTGATCCACCTTCTTCCGTCTGGCGCGAGAAAGAGTATATACGTATATATATATATATAAGAGCTCGAACGAGCGAGCGAGAGGAAGAAAAAAAAAATACCCGTGGAGAGTCTTGCGGTCCCCGGCGGTCCTGTTACACACCGGTACATTTCCCTGCTGCTGCTGCTGCTCGCCCGGCGAGTCATCGTTAAAAATGTCGCTTTTGTTATGCAGGCAATTTTGTACATTAAGAAAAATGCGAACTGCTTTGTGCGTGCGATGCGCATTGCGTCGAGGCGCGCGCGCTTCTCGTTAATCCGTCTTTTTAATACGGGCTTAATGACAGAGTTTATGTACCATGTATATATGATGGTAATTGCGATTGTTAACGACGCCAGACGCGCGCTCTCTCTTCCAATGTGTACAGTTACATATTTAATTTTATTCTAATTATCTTAATACATGTAATTGACATGATTAATAATGCAGCGTGCTGTCGGGATTGTTAGGCGGATAAATGATGATTTTGGCCGGGCCGAGTGGCGATCGATTAGTGCAATTAGCGATCGATTAGCTAGATTTTTTCTTAATATGGCTGATCATTGTATACTGTTGCAGTGAATAGTAGCTGTTGTAAAAATTCTAAGAGTAAGGTAATGTATTCACCTTTTCCGAGAGGCAAAAGAAGTAATGCCTACCTATTCAACGCTACAATTTTTGCTTACACCCTTCATTTTGCAAGAACAATCTTCTTATTCACAGTTACACTGGGCCGAAAAAAGTTGCGAACGAACAGTACCGTTGCAAAATCATAATCCTTTGAGAGCGGTCAAAATAAAGGAATCAAAACAGAATAAAAAGACCTCTCGAAACACAGGCTCGTTTCAGAATTATAATAGCGAAGCCAGCGAGCGAGCGCACAGGCATGTTTTTTGCGCTCCTCGCGCAAAGGAGAGCTCGTGGCTCGCTTTTGTAACGCGATACACCGGAGACTTTCTAATCCGTTCTTAGGGCCACGCTCGCTCCTTTCGACGTTTGGGCGCGGGAGTCCGCGTCGTGCTGCCTTTTTTTCCCAAATACACAGTTATGCAAGCCATGCAAAAGCTTACGCGATTCCTATGTAAACGTGCAGATCGGATTGTAGGACGAAGCGTTGAAATTTTATGATCGGAGTAACTGTTCACCTACTCTTCTCCGCGCGAATTTCTTCTTTGAAGATTTTTTCCGGACCCCTAGGAACAATGTAACTCTTTTTTCGCGCCAATTCAGCGCGACACACAATGAGATGGTAAGGATTGTTTGTACCGTCATAATACCCCCCTTTTCAGCTATTCATAACATCAACAGATCGTCCGTATCTTTGAAAGCTATTCAGCTCACGCAAGTCAGTCCTCCACTTTCAACAAGTCCATCATCGTTCGACGTGAATGAAGTGTATTTATTTAGTGCCCCGGCATAAGCGATTCATTAAGGCACTACGCGGCCTTTCTCCCAGCCGCGAACTCGATTAGCAAGCGGGAACCGTCGATCCCCACATTCTAGCGGTGCGCGTCGTTGTCAATTTCAAGGTTCGTTCGTTCGTTCGGCTGATGCACTTTCGGTGGTTATCGCGAAATTCTCGGCGTTGCCGCGTCGCGTATGTATTGATCTTCCGCTCGGGGAGGTTCGCCTGAGAAATTGAACGAGGCAAGCGGTTTTCTGGGGAGACTTTTTGTTGAGAAGTTTTAAATTTTACAGGGGTTTATTGATTTTGGGAGGCAATTTTCAAAGGGGAAATTTTATCTTTAAAATGGGTTTTTTCTTATGCGTTTGTGGAGCTGACGAGGATGAGCTCGACTGATGTGAATGTATTATATGAAAAGTGCTGCAGGAATATTTACGTTTAATTCGAAGTGAAAACTCTAAAAAAAAGTGTATTTATTAATGAGAATTATGCTGAGAGTGCATTTCATATGTATTTATATAATGTATATTCGTGATGGAGTTTAGTGAAATTTTAAATGAATTTAAGATACATATTAAACGATTTGCTGCGCGCCTAATGGAAATAAATGAAAAAATTAAATATACCTTTCCATCGACAATCTAATTGTAAGTATGTGAAAAAAGCGGTCAATAAGAAATTAAAAATCCAATTTTTTTTTAAATAATCAATTTATCAAGATTTTAATACCACCCATACGTCAACCAAAACCATCTATAATTTTTTAATGAACTGACTTCTTACTAATTTCACGTGCAAAAATCACCATTAAATAAAGCTGCAAAACTTTAAAAATCAGCATCGTAGCCCGCCTCCCAAATAAACCACCAGCATCGAATAACAGCGCATCCGATAAATATTTCTGCGCCTCGCGTTTCCCGATAAACAGCCTTCGCCTGGAGAATCTCTGATCGAAAGGCTAGGCTACCTCTTCCCGTCTCTATCCCCACCCATCTATACATCTATACTCAGCCCCACAATCCTCGGCTACCGCTCGTGAGCCGCCGCCTCAATTGCGTGAACGCGCGACAGCCGGTACATTTTAATGAAATTCCACGGCGCAGAGAGAGAGAGAAGGAGACGGAGAACCGGCTAAGATATTCCACGGCGCGCTTTTCTAGGCGACCCGAGGCGCATAGCTAAGCGCGCTCTCAACGGCGGCGTCCTGCTTATGATACCGTTAAACAGTTAGCTCGTCGCGCCGCCGCGATGTGGAATGAAAAAAAAAGGCCGCGCGCGAGCGAGCAGCCGCGCCGAGGAAGCCGCGCGCGTGGGTGTAGAGAGCGAGCTATTAGGAGGACACGTCACTCTCGGCGCTCTCTGGCTCCTTGGGCGCCGGTGTGTGTAGTACAGTCCTGTAGGGAGGGCTGAGAGTCGGCTGCTGCTAATGGTGTTTTGATAAGCGAGGAGGGAAAGGAAAAGGCGGCGGATTCTTAACTTGCTAATCGAATGGACGTCTCGGGAGGAGATGTAGGTCGTATAGGCGCGCTGGTGTGGTTGGCGAACGCTGGAGGTTGGAAGCGACGTGGTTTGCTTTTGTTGCGAATTTGAGAGGTGATTGATTAATGGCTGGATTTAGATCGGAATGTTTTCTTGGTGTGCGCATTTTTTTGTGGCCAAGGCTTTGTAGTAATAAATAATTTGTTATTTATGTTTACGATCAAAATTTTGTATGTAATGTGTTTTTGATACATTATGATTTGAGAAAGTATTGAATTAAATGATATTTTTAATTTTGTAAATTGAAATTTAACAAAATTTGGTAATTACATTCTTTTAAAATTTATTCAATTACAAACATTTATAGAATGTCTACTTTATTGTATTGTTTAAATAGAAAAAAGTATAATTTAAATTTTAAATTTAAATTGCATAAGGACAAATGTGAAACATAAATTAATATAAGCATAGACTGAAAGTAGTTTTTCCTATCATAACAAAGGCAACACTATCTTAGGTAGTGCAGTCTCATGTAGTTTGTGTTTATATCAAACAGAACTTGAAAATCAAATTCAAGTTAGTAATTATAGCATTGTTTATTGTTAAAACGTAGTTGAATAATGTAACATAAACTCAATTGTCTTGAGTTAGCTGTGAGATAAGCCTTGTTGGGATTCTCTGGATCAAAGAGAACAATGTATGTCTAAGTTTCTATGTGATGATTAAAAGTACCAGATAATTTAAAATATTGTTACGATGACACTTACTAGTATGTGAATAGAGTTGTAATATAAGTAATTTTACTTGATAATTTTTGTTTTATTATAGTATAAATATAGTAATGACAATATTTGATAAAATCAGATTCTATTCTTTTGATAAAACTATACATAGATAGCCTTGTCTTACGTGAAGTGGACAGAGTGTCTTGGTAAGGGATTTCAACGAGATTTTGAGGATCGATGTCTGACACTTAAAAATAAAGTCCATAGCTTGATTAAATAAGCTCTTCCTTCTAAGGTATAAGCCATCAAATGTGTGGTTTTCTTGAGAAATGATGTCTCTAATATCGACAAAAATATACTTTTAATGTTTGTGTTAAAAAAGCAGAAGAAAAAACATTAAATTAAATTAAAAGAAGTTGAGTTTAAGTTTTTGTTATTTAAAAAATATTGATTATTTCGAAAATTATAAGAAATTAAAGATAACAAAAAAATATTGAATTTTTCGGAAAACAAGTGTTAAACAAAAGACAACATATCGATCATTTTTTCATTCCATATTTAATTGTTTATAACTTTTAAAAGAATCAATATTTTTTAACAAACAAAACTTAGATTAAAGATCTTTTCATCTCTTTTCATCTAGTTTTATCATCCTTTTATGGCTTCTATAACAGAAATATTTATTACGCTATGACCGATAAAAGAGGTATCATGTTTCAAGAAAATAGCACATATTTGAGATTAGATAGCTTATACCTCGGGAAGAAGGGCTCTTTTTATGAAACTATGGATACTGGACTTTATTTTTAGAAGTCAAAAATTTACCTCAAATTCTTATTGAAATTCTTTATTCGCCCAAACTTTTTCACTTTTATATAACTATTTAATTTACGAAATTTATTGACTTGAAACTGGTAATTCATGAATATTTTACAATCTTAATAATCAATAATATATAAGAAATATACAAATACTAAATCTATAAATTTTCATAACGCGTCAAAGCGTTGTCAAAATAAAAAAATTAAGAATCTTTAACAACGTCCATCCAACATCTAAAACATAAAAAACCCCAAATTTCAACCCAACCCCCCTCGAAAAATTCCCAAAACCCAAACCATACTCCAGAATCAACCTCTCAAACACTCACCGACGGCGTGGTGCACCTGGCATGGGCAGCCTGCAACAAACTCGCTCTGCTCTGCTGCTGGGACGGCTGCTTCATGTGCTGCTGTTGCTGCTGCTGCTGCTGCTGGAGCTTGTAACCAACGCGCGAAGGGGGCGGCGGGGGCGGATGTGACAGTGGCCTGCCGCCCGCCTGGCCGCTGCTCCCGGTCCTGTGGGGCACGGGGAACTGGCCCCAGGAGTGCCGGGACTGGGGATAGCCGACGTAAGCGCCGCTAAACTGGGCCGAGCCGTTCAGGTGGCCGGCCGGCGCCATCACCGCAGTCTGCTGCGACTGAGCGCCGTTTCGCATTTCAGAACTGGATTCCTCGCGAAGAGAAGACGATCGTTCTTTGTTTTCACGTGCAGTCGATTCTTCTCGTCTTGAGATCACCTCACGCACATTTTTGGACGCTGGGGCGCTCGCCTTTTTTTTTATCGTTATTCCTGGGCGCGCGTTTCACTTTTCACTGGACGCTGGCTTTTTTTCGTTGTGGCCGCCGGCGATGCTGGCTGCGCTACGCGCGCATTTTCCACGTGAAAGCTGAAATTTACGGTTATGAAAGAGACTGCGCTCTGCTCGGTGGCGCGGTTACGGGCCTTAATTGATGATGTTTTAACGACTGAGACGCCGATGAGTTTTTTGACTTTCGAGGCCTGCTCGCTGCTGAGCGCGCGCAGTGGAGGGCGAACGATTTTGTTTATATTGCTAGGTATATTTCCGAGCGGGAATGCAAATGAGCTTCAATTTTAAGCCGAGACTTTCACTCTGATTGGTGCGAGTTATGCAAATATGGCAGTATTGAAGTTGGAGGAACAAATACTGTTTTGTTTTTGTGTTTTTTTTTGGTAGGTTGTTAGAATTTAAAAGGAAAGACTGGATCTGGTAGAGGGATTTGAACGAAGCATTGAGGGTCGATTTCTAAAACCTAAAGATGAAGTCGAAGATTTAAAGTATCTAATCTCGCATTCATGACATTTTGTAAATATTTGCCTTAAAAACTAGAGTGAAACTCGTAACTAGACATAAAAAACTTTGATTCAAACTTTTGTTTGTTTAAAAATATTTATAAAAATAAATATTTTTTAACAACCAAAAACTTAATTTGAAGCTTTTTTAATTTAGTTATATCAAATATTAATTTCATTTTAATAACAATTATTGTATATATAATTTTATGGTCAATAACAAAAAACTTTATTTTTCAATAAAACGCTTTTGAAATGAGATAAATATAAGCGAGATTTCATACATCCGAAAAAACGATATTGATATTTATAAGAGATGTTTTAGGTATCTAAAAACACAATATTTTCTATTCGATTTAATAAGCTCCTGTTTTTAAGATATATGCTATTTAATTTTTAATATGCTATACTTTGGCAATAAGATGTAGTTTGGTTTTATTAAAACTCTACATTTATTTATGTCATAAAATAAAAAGTAAATAAATATAAATGAGTAAACATTTTATTACATTTTTGTTTCATACCTAAATATCAGTTATTTCAAATTTGTAAACAATCAGAAAATGCAATATGATGTACTGTTTACCTCATCTTAAAAAAATAACTTCCTCTGATTGCTCATAAATTTGAATTGGAGTGATGAGTTTATATTAAACAAAATTTAGATAAAAGCTTTTTACATTTATATTTGTTTATTTACAGTTTTTATTTTTTGATTTAACCACAATTCATACACATACGTAGAGTTGCAATAAAAAAATATCCCATTAAGCCTCAGGTTCAAGTCTTTTTTCTGGGCACTTTGGCCGCTCCTTTCAAGATTTCATTTTGTGTTAAATAAATTAAATAAGCATAAAAATGTAATGTTACAAAAAATTATTAATTACACATTAGTGGCTGCATCTAATCTCTCACTCTTATCGGTAATGTTTATAACGCTTATACAAAAACGATGAAATTAAACGTGCCACTTCATTACGAAACGTTAACAAAGTTTGTTGCGAAAACTCTTAATTGCCGTTAATTAGACACGTATTCTAGATTCGAGAAATAAATAGCGTATACCAGTTACCGATCTATTGCCGATTAGAGAACCCAATAAACGTAAAAACCTCCTTTAAACAACTTACGACTCTCGTTTCAGTACAATTACAAACAATGACTTTTTATACCCCAGATATAATGTCTTTTTTTATACCCATGAAATATTTATCGACACATCAACATTTATTTACTGTCTCTCCACCAAAAGACAATCCCACAAAACACTCTTCCATATCTCATTACCAACAGCCGCGCAATCAACGAACCCCCCTCCAACTATACATTTCTAAAAACCAATAATCAACAAGCAACTAACAAGAACAATCGCAAACGAATCGCTCTATAGGTGCCGTTCAGCTCTACACTTCCCCCCGCAAATGCACCTCCTCTAATCCCACATATATATAAACCATCCAGAGCGTTAGCTCGCGGCGCCAATATATAAATCCTCTCCTTTGTTATCTCGGCGCGCTCTTATCTACCGTCAACATCGCCCTCTCTCTTTCTCTCGCGCTCGCTCCTCGTCTTGAGCGCGCTGGCCGCTTTTACAGCGCGCTCTCTCGTCAATGGAAGCGGTATATTACACGTCGCTCGCGGAAAATTACTCAGCTTTTATCGTACAGCCAGGCTCGTTGATAAAAGTCGCCAATTAACCTGCCGCGCCGATAATAATTCCGGGCCGTCGTGGAATACTCGCTCTATTTTTTTTTTCAGGGTGTGTGGTTGAGGTATTTCGGAGAGCGTCCGAGGGAGAGTTAGCGGGAAATAAGTTTGATGAAAATTGCCGTGGGGAGTGCGGTAAGCGCGGGTCGTTAGGAGATTTTAGTGCTTATTACCGCGACGTTGGGCTGGATTTTACCGTGTCATCGTGTGGCTAATGCCGGGGTATTACAAAGTGCGTGTCGCTTGCGTGATTTTTCTGGGAAATCAGCTGGATTGATGAGAGCTACACAGTTGCCCGGCGAGAGTTCGTTGAACGCAGGCTTATCTGCTTTTTTTTTATTACGAAAAAGTTTGAAAATGAAGGTTCAAACGAGCATTCTGTAAAGCTTTTATCAAACAAGAAGCTTTCGACCGTATAGTAAAGGTGCGAATTTAAGAACAAGCCGTTTCCAAGCTAGTAACAAGCACAGAAATATGACAATCTACACTTGGCGCTCCCGAGGC
Source organism: Eupelmus urozonus (assembly GCA_900480035.1). NCBI lineage: Eukaryota > Metazoa > Arthropoda > Insecta > Hymenoptera > Eupelmidae > Eupelmus > Eupelmus urozonus. Next base: position 76,105 of record UELX01000045.1, read on the forward strand.
TCGCGCGATACATCCACTTTTACGATAAATTTCTCAGCCGTTTTTACGAGTAAATTCCCTCCCCGCTCTTGTATATCGATGCTCTTCCTTTTACCCCGCTCTCTCTCGCCTTTTATGCAGCTCTTTCTTTAGCCCTCTCCGCCAGATAAGGAAACGCCGCGCGCGCGCGCCGGTAAAGTAAACTTTTATAGGTGAAAATCTCTCTCCCCCTTACACCTTTCTTACTCCATATATCTATACATCCTCTCTCGAAGATTTCAAGTCGATGCTCTCTGCAGCCGAGCGGCGCATATTTTCGCGCGGGCGAAAAAGTGCAGCCGCTCGTCCCGCCTTGACTTAAATCGACACTGACAATTTGCTCTCTCTCTCCCTTCCCTCCCAGCCGCGGCCGTAAAACCGTTTACCGGCGTTCCTTCGCTTTTTCGTACGGCTCTCGTATATATACCGCTATATACGAGCGCGCCGGGATAAAAAAATTCGGTAAGAGCCGCGCCGGCTACCGGAGGATGTCTATACACGTATACAAGGCTGCAACTCTCTCTCTCTCTCACGGCCGGCCTTTCGCGCGAAGGATACCGTGTAACAGGGGGATGAAGCCGATGTATAAAAGCTTGAGAGAGTGGCTTGCCAAGGTGCTCTTAAGCAGCCAGGGAGCCAAGTTATAGCTTGGGAAAATCGATTCGAGGATCGCCAGGCCTGACGCGTTAGGAAAGATTGGCTTTCGAGGATGGGGGGATGAGTAGGACAGAAAGGATAAAAGGGGACTTGGCCCGGCTGAGAGAGGAGGATATAGGAGGGAAAGAGAAGACGCGAGTGATCGATTGCTTCTTAGGATGGATTTAAATTTGCGCGGGCTGAAGGTTAAATTTGCCGGGCTTGGCGGGCGCTGCTTTTCAGATTAAGCCCCCCGAGAATTTGATTTGGAAATTTATTGGGCTTTTTGGAAAAGTGAATTCAGACCGGGGAGCATCGATCGCGCGCGCTTGTTTTCATATTTTAATGAGCTTTCATTCGCGATTTGTTTTCGATTCCACGCTGCGAAATGCTGGGAATGCGGAGGAGCCTTTTGAATAATAGATGCGGCTCTTGAAAATTTAAAAGCCATTTTATGCGATTTTTTTGAGGACGATACTCTTTATTCGGGATTCGCCTGGGCGTCTATCAAAAAGCGAAAAAAGGCTTATGTAGGGCATTTCCTGGACACTTTAACGACGCCGACCTTTGCAAGTTTATGGCGGTTGTTACATTTTTTAGTGCCATTACCATTAAAATTCTTGCTTGCTACAATGTGTTATTTCAGGGTGGTTTTTTTACGTGGCTTTGACGTTGAAATTTTTTTAAAGAAGTTGATATATTTCTTGCAGAACGACGGAACTAAATTATATAGTATTACCATACATCAGCTAAAGTTAAAATTTACTAATGGTTTGAAAAATCTATGCAGTAATTTAAATAAACTAACTGAAATCAGCAACCATTAATAAATATTACTTTAAGAGTACTTGCAATGTTTGCAGCTAAATAAACTAAACAATTCACAACCTTCACTAATGAATAATAATAAGTCAGACTCTTTACAAACTTATCCCCATCCCAACTTACCCACATTTTTTTAAAAAAATTTTCCACAAAGAAGAACGGTCTTTTGGTCTATTAAAAAAAAAAAAAAAATTTCTTCCCAAGAAAAACGCGCGCAAACATTTTTCCAGAAACTAATTATTTAACAACAGTGCCCCCAGCGCGCCACAAAACGCTCCGACTTTTTCAGGGAAAAATCGTCTGCTACTCTCTCTTGCGCGCGGCTCCAGCTAAAACCACTTCATAAAATCTCGACGCACGAATAAATTGAGCCTAGAGAGCCGACAAAAAAGCTCTACTTGCAGCGTACACAGCGCGCGCCTCGGAAAAAGTCAAAGAGAGCCGAGAGAGAATAAGAGCCGAGGCATCGCAGCCAGCAACAGCGGCCGCAGCACACAGAGAGAGAGCCAAGGCGCGGCCAAGCAAGAAGCCAGCTGGAAACACGACGACGTCAGATAAGGAAGGGAAGTAGAACGAGAGCAAAAGTTGGCACCTACGCCCGGGTAATAAGCCCGCACTCTCTGCAATGCTCGTGTCTTTGCGCGCCTGGCGGCGTAAAAATTTATTCCGGCCTCTATTCCCGAGCCTGCCTCTCTTTTTTTTTTCTCTTCTCATCGCGCGCTCGCGTTTTTCATCAGAAAACTTTTGGGCACTTCATTAAACGTCGCGCTCGCGCGCTTACGAGGCCACGCTGCGGAACTCGCCTGGCATAAACAACGGGCCGCCTACCCCAGGCTCTCTGCAATTACCAACTTTTTCGCCTCGTGTCATTGACTTCTTCTTCTTCTTGTTCTTCGAGTAGCGCGCAGCGGCCGAGTTGCGATGGGGATAAAAGCTTTTGTCATTTGTTGTGTTATTGTTTTAGGATGCGGAGATGGGTGTTTCGCGGTGGCGTGGGTTGAGAGGAATTTTTTTACGAGAGAGCCGGTTTTTTTTTGGGAGAGTGGGTTACTTTTTTTGGGATTGTTGCGGATTGAGTTTTGTCGTGGGTTGGATTACGTTGGAACGGTGGTATTTTGTTTTAATTCGATTGTTGGGTATTGGGGAATGGTGGAGTTTTCAATTGGTATTTTGGTTATTGGAAGTCGTGGATTGTATTACTTTGAACCGATGGTATTTTATTTTAATTCGGCTGTTGTGTCTCGGCAAGTGGTGGAGATTTCAATTGATGTTTTGGTTATTTGGAATTGTGGTCTGAATCGCATCGAAGTGGTGGTATTTTATTTTACTTCGATTGTTACGTCTCGACGAATGGTGAAGGATTTAATTAATGTTTTGGTTATTTGAAGAGGTTGGATTTTTGTTTAAAGTTTATTTATACACTTTCGGTCGCGCGAAACACAATTTGATTGCTTTGCAAGTTAATTGAATAATAATTCAAACGCGTCGAAGTTTGGTTGCTTCCTTTGCATTCAAATTGAGAAAATTGTTGCAGCGCAGTGTCATTTTAACAACTGCAAACATAAATTTTTCCTTACGTTCATTTGCATGTAAATTCGTTTTCGGAAAATTGTAGGTCGTTAAATTAAATCCTTGACAAGGACACCTTTTAAATTTAATGCACATGATTTAATGAAGCAGCCTCATTGTCGCAGGCTCATAAACGAATGAACACCAGAACTTTAACACAAACAATTATTCTCGCGTCATTAAAACATAAATAATCAAATTTATCAGCAATAAAACTGACGAAAACCACGTATCACTTTGTACTTCAACCACCATTCCATTCTCATCAAAATAATATCACTAAAAACCAAGCAAACATCGAGTAAAACAATAGCAGCGCACCGAAGCCACTCAGCAAACAACGGTAAATCGCTCGCTCTAACAGCTCTGCCAACAGAGCTCGGCCAAAGAGACATTCCCTCACCTGGCTTCCATTACGTTTACAAAATAGAAAGTAAATAGACTCAGGCAGCGGAGGACACTCGAGCGCCTCGGCGCAGCGCGAAAAAAGCGCGCATTCGCACGCGGCGAATTTTTTGCATTCCTCTCTGCGCGCACTGACATTCTAAGCTCTCTCGCGCTCCCATTGCTCGCGATGAAAGTGCGCGAAATACCTTTTCTCTATAAAAACAGTTCAAGGCCGAGCTGCACGTCTGTACGCAGAGCCGCGCGTGCGTATATACGCGCTCCTGAAATTCATTAACGCGACTCTCGTTTTCGGGCGTAGACTTATACAGCTGCGCTTATCCGCAGAGACTGGGGGGACCGAAATTCCCCGTGTAATGTACGCAAGCGCACGTGCGGGTGTATGTAGATCCTCGCGGTGAAAACGTGGGAAGAGCGCGACGGAACAAAGGAAGGGTAGATTACGTCGGAGCTATTAAGTTTATCGCGTTTAGCCGACTGCTCGCGCGAGTGTCTACGTGTGCGAGGAGGTGAAATGAAAATTCTCGCTAAGGTGGAGAGAGGATAGCGTTTGATATTCACGCGAGAATGAATAAGGGAGAAAAAATTTCCGTTGCGCGGCTCGGTTAAGTGCTTTTATCGAGAAGCGCTGAGATCAGCGGTTAATACAGCTTCCACGAGGTTTTTCGCCTGTGCACTACCGAGTGGCAAAGTGAAAATTCTAATTTTCATTTCCATAGCGCTGCAGTTTTACAGCCGATAAAGCGACGCGCGGAGACGGACCGTTAATACACTTTTCGCAGAGCCGAAATTTTATATTTAGCGAAAACACGGGGGAGACGATTCGTTAGCCGGCCTCGTAAAACCGGGGCCCGAATGAAACGGCCGCCCCCATAGCTTTACGACTCGGATTTCCATTTACGATTCGGGCCGTTGTATAGCTGCCTTATTTGCCCGGCTACCGGCATCCGAGATTGCGCGCGGCACGACAAATCGCCGCTACATTGTTTGAAATTCATATGCACACACATCCGCGGGCCGGAAAAAAAGGAAGAAACGCACGCAGGCTGGATATATTTTGTAACAAGCTCTCTTGTGCAAAAGGCTGCTTGAAAAATGGGAAAAAGTCGCATTGTGCGTGGCTTGGCCATTATCTCTTTTTTTCTCCGAATGCAAATGCAAGAGAGAGAGAAACGGCTAATACAGGTCGTCGAACAAAGAGCCTGGAAGCAATCGGCCGATTGTTAATCGACGCGCGTAGGCGGATATAGCAGGGGAGACACGCGCGCAGCTTTATTAGGCTGCGCCAAGGCGTATATGTGTGTGTTCACGACTCTAGGTACTTTTCTATCCTGCGCGCGCTTCAAAAAGCTAATCAAGCTCGCGCGAGGCTGCTCGATTATTACGGCTGAATGGCTGTGAAATATTGGCCGCTGATACGGCCTGAATGGACATTTCGTGTCGACGTTTGCGCGGCTCTTATAAACTGTTAGCCGGCGCTGCTGGCTCTGGGCCGATAAGCGCCGCTTTGTGGGCTTGTATACGCGGCGGATTGACAGCCGGGAATTGAAAGGAGAGTAGGGAGCGCGCCCAGTTTTTTAATGGCCGCTTTGAAAACAATTATTAAAATATCTCGAGACGTCGTTAGAGGATAATTCGAGAGTGCCTATAGAGGCGCGAGCTGAAATGAGCCTAATTAACGAGGTAACAAAGAGAGGTAAATTGAAAATTATCTTTGATTGCCCGGCTATTGGTTGCATCATCGGCGGATTAATTAATTCTGCAGAAACTTTACTGATGTAACGCGCTGTATGCGAGATTAATTTGCGCGCCGCGATCGCGCGCAACGAGAAAATTTAAGCGGCGTGTGACTAATCGGAGATTTTTTTTTTATTGCTGGAGATTTCTCAGGCACCAGGAATCCTGCGTGGTGGGTTTAATGACGTCCGCGTACATCGATTAGGATTCAGCGACAATATAGCGATCCGTTAAAGAGCTAATAAATTTACATTTAATGTGTACACATCGCGGTTTTATATTGTTAAGGTGCTGTGTCATCAATAAAGACGTTGCGTAACGGATGAAATGATTGATACAATCTTTCGTTACAAGCTACAAAAAGTCGAGTAATTAGTTGTGAAAAAAATGTTACATGCAAGCAGCTGGATACTACGTAGAGATTAAACGATTAAACTTCGGTCTAATGACATATTAAACGTTCGAAAAAAACTCTATCAAACGCATCAACTCACGCACATCCATCACCCAAAACTTTGCACATAATCGCAAATTATTCTAACGGCTCGGTCCACTAATCCCACACATACTTAGTAAGTACCTCTCATAAACACTCTCACGATTTCCTCCTAACAGCTAGCCCACCAGTCGAAAGTACCGCGGAGGCGGATTCTTATTAAAAAAAGTAGGAAACGTCAGCGGAGAGTTGATTAATCGATCGGTACAGCGGCGGCCGCACGACTCTAATTCTCTCGGCAATCCGACAATGAAAATAGCAGCTCTCTCGAGTCGTGGGAGAAAAGAGGCTCCGCGCGCCGGTGGGTCAGCGGAAAAAAGTGTACGCTAAGCGGAGACATTTGCGGAGACAAAGGATATAGAGGGAGAAGAAAGCGGACGATTTTTCGCGCCTTTCTCGCGCCTGGAAAAGCAGCTGTGCGTGCGCTCTCGTGGGCGAAATTGCGAGCGTGTATAAGAGATGCGTTTATGGGAAAGTAGGAAGGTGATGAGGTGATATGCGCGATTGGGGAAAATGAGTTGTCGTTGAGTTTATTGAGTGGACAGCTGTTTTTTGTCATCTGAAATTGTTGGTTGCGTGATTTTGCGAAGTTTTCGTGGCGTTTAGATTGATTGGATTTGTTGGCGAATGTTTTTATGTATGATTTCGCCAAAACTATCTTGAAAATATTCAAACCATTAATCCTTTAAAAATTCGTTTAAATAATTCTAACAACCGATCCGCAAAAAAAGAAAGTCTTAAATTGAAGAAAGCTTATAACTGCAAGCGACCAGAATTAGCAAGCGTAATTCGAGTAGATCTCCACTTAGACTAGACTCGGTAAAGCACTTAAACCTAGAAAAATTCCCCCGGCGCTCGCAATTAGGCAAAGGAGGCCTCGTTAAACGCAGCCCCGCGACAATACTTTTGTTCACCAGTCATTTCTGCAACTCGCCTCCGCCCACGCCGCGTATACATATCCAACCTTTCGATTCCGCGGGCACTTACACATACGCCTCCATTGTACGCGTATATCCAGACTCGTCGCACGCCGCGCGCATATATATCCTTTTGTCGATCCCCAGCGACAATGCGACTTTACGAAATTTTTTTCCGCCGGTTTCTTTTCCGCGCCTGTGTATTTGCGCGCGAGCGTGGAAAAAGCCGCGAGGCGAATTCCCTCCCGCGGCCGAGCCTTCCTGTGCGTGCGCGGCCGTCTGTGGGAGAGAAAAAGCGAGCTTGACTGACTATCGGATGTGGATAGGTGGGCTAGGCACGAAAAAAACCGGCTCTACGATTTACCTACGCGCCGGATAGCTCGAATGATCTGGAAAGGTTTGTTTTCTGATGGAGGCTTTTTTTTTGTTTTCGTTTGGATGCTTTGAGGCTTCTGCGCTGGAGTTTTCGTTTGGTGGATGTGTTTTTGCGGAGGGAATTGTTGTTGCGAGCTGGTGTGAAATTTTTCACTTGGAAATCGAGGATTATTTGTGGATTGTTGTTAATGTTTGCCCGCGAGGTTAATCACCTGAGAGCTCGTTTTTCTTACTGCAGATGTTGTTGTTTTTCTTTGGAGAATTATTTTGTCGTTAAGAAGTGAAAGAGCTAATGGTAAAATAATTTTGCGAAAAAAGTAATAATTGATTTTAAATTAAAGTTCCGCGTATAATGGTATCTAGTGGTACAGATAATGATTGTAATTTCGTTTGAATCTCAAGTTTTAATAAAACTAGTAGAAAACTAATAATTGAAATTAAATTGCGCAAAATTGATCAGCAGATTGTCTTTGCAATAATAACTGTAATAATAATTAATGAAAACTCTTGTAATGAAAGTACTTGTACTTTATTAAAGCTGATTCGTATTTTATACTTGACACAAACGCACGGAAATTCAATATTCTATTTTCTATGGACGCTTTACGATTTCACGTTTTGCCCGATTCAATTTTACGATAGACGAAAATTGAATTATTTATATACGAAAATAAATAATTCAATAACAATTTCTTCTGAAGTTAAAATTCTCCTCTGCTTCGCCGCGAATCCACATCTTCAGCATTCAATAACTTTTCTCCCAATGTTTCATGTAATAAAGTAAAAGTTGTCCGACAAAACTTTCAAAGACGTTTTTTACTTTTCACTCATTTCGTAATTCCCAAGCACCACGCCTTTCACAAACAATAAAAAAAAGCCAAGAAGCAGCCAAAAGAATCTCCACACTCGGATAAAAATATCGTAAAAAAAGGCAGCTTGACGCTCGAAAAACATTTGTCACCCGCTGCAGCCTTGAACCCGAAAAACATTCCCAAGTCCATTCCGCGCGCTGACCGCCGCGGTGGCGCTAAGACCGCGCGCGTCGCGATAAAAAAAAAATCCAGAATTTACGAGCCCTCCCGCAAAAAAGCCACGTGCTGTTTACCTCTACGAGCACATACGAAGAGCGCTGGAATTGGAGATTCGCCAGCTGTCAACGATTCCCACCGCGGAATTCTTAGCGCTAGGTGGCTTCCCGAGCGCAGCTCGTTACACACTTTTCTCGTTAAGAGAGAGGCCGAGGAAGAAAAAAAACGCGGGGGGAAAAACAAAAGCGGCCAACTTTACGGCTCGCAATTTCGGCGCGGCAGCAGAGCAAATAAAAAGCGCGCCTCGTTATGCACTTTCCACGCTATGAATTTTAAGCGGCTCGAAAGTGCATTTTCGAAGCCCGGCCTCCTCATCGCTCGCCGCTCTCCTAGATTATACGAGCCGGAATTCGCGTTGCGATATCGGAAAATTACCCTGGCGCCCGTCGTAAATCACCCGGCCAACTGCACCCCTCTATAGTTTTTTTGCCGCGTTAATAAACATTCCCGCTGGCGGCTCGATGCGCGCGCGATTCTAATTTTATATAAGTCGCTCTGCGCCTCGGTCAACTCAGCCAGCTCTTTCTCTTTCGCCGCGGAGTGTAGCACGGCTCGGCCGGGTTAGTGAAAGTGACGCGCCGCTGCAGCGACGCCCGCGTTGCACAAAACCGAGGCTATGCACTCGACGTGTAAGTGCAGCTTTGTGAGAGATGCTCCGGTTAACGTTATTTTTTTTTCGTTTCTCGGACTTATTTTTTCCTTCCGGATTGGGTGAAACGGTGTATTACTTGCAGAGGTGTGTTTTGAAAGGAACGGGATTCGAGGGGCCAGGGTATAATTGCAGCGTAAATATAAAGCGGCGATAGTTTTTTGTCAAGCGAGCATTTGAACGAATGGTCTGAACTTTCACTGGGAAATGCGCGGGAGCGTTATTTTGCCTACGAAAAACTGTAACATGCACGCAGGTATAGAGCAGCGCGAGAAAGCGAAGAAAACATTTTCAGAGAGCGATAATTTATTCTTTTTACTAAGCACGAGAGCGCGGCCAAGTCGGCTGTGAAAACGCACTCGCGACGATAAGCGGATTTTATTTTTCCGGCCAGGCCTAATGCCCCACAAAGCGCTACTTTATTATCTTGATTTATATATTTTTGTCGGCCGAATGTTAGAAAGTTGGCTTTGACAAGCTTGAGGCTCACGTGACATAACCGCTGCCGGAAAAAATCTTTAATAAACACGAGCGCGGAATCATTATTTTAACAGCTCTCGATTTTTTATCAGCCCGCCCACGCCGCTTTGTTCGGGTGAATCATGAGCGATCGATACTCGCGGCTGAATTCCGCGACTACACCTGAAAAAGCTGCGATGGTTCATTAAACACTCGGCTTTGCGCTCAAATATTTACCCGCGATCTAAGCGCAAATCGCAGAAGCCCGTCCATTCTTCGCTCCTGGAATCCAAACACGAGCGCGCACTGAAGAAAAAAGTCGACACCTCGCATTACGCGGCGCGATTTCACAGCTGTAAAAACACACCGCGGCTTTAAAGCATCATCGGCGTAACCCAAATTCCTCGATCCACCTTTGCGAAATACCTGAACGAAGCGTGTATAAACGCGCACGGCAACATATCAGAGAGCTCGGCGCGCGCAACGCATTTACCTATCCCCGGCATTAAATCCCGGCTCTCTGCGTTTTCTCCGTGAAAGTGCGCGCGCGCGCGCGCGAAAAAAGAATTCCATATACATGGAGCGCTCGGCAAAAAGCGGGACCACACACAACAACTCGGAAGCTAGCTACCGCAGGAAGCGATATTAAAGGAGAGAAGAAGAAGCGCGTGTGTATATATATGTATATGGGAGGGGGAAATTCGGTACGGTAGATGTAGAAGGCGATCTATGCGCGTGCATATACGTGCCTGCGCAGGGGGATCATTATTTCGCGCAGAGCTGCGGATCGGGCTCTCTTTCTGGCTCGTTTTTAACGCTTCTAGGCGAGCTGGTCGGTTCAGCAGAGAGCCGGTTGTGCCGCCGACGCCGCACCGCAGCCGCTTTATGCTCTACATAATCCGGTGCGCCTGCAGCCGTGAGAATTAGCCTAGCGTGCCCGAAAACACACTAGCTTACTTTTTACCTCTATGGGCAGGTTGCTTTGGAGATTTGAGTGTGTCTGTGTGTGTGTGTGTGGTTCGAGTGATCGAGGTTTTTTTTTGGGGCATGGTTTTGTAAGAGAGGTTTTGGGCTCGTGCTGAGTGGGTATATGGAGGCAGGTTGTAGTGTGCCTGGGAGATTTGTTTTGCTGGATTTGAATGGAATATGGTTTGAGGTTTGAGAGATATGTAGTTAGTGGCTGTGTTTGCTTAAAGGAGTTTATGGGTTGTTTTGAAGCTTGACTTTTTTTAGGATTGGTTAATGAGTAATGTCTTGAGAGTTTTATTTTTAAAAATAAAGATTATTTTTCAGTTACCTTTAAAAATTGAAATTTTTATGAGGAATTTAGCATTTATTTTATCTTCTTTAATTTTTTCACGTATAGGGTGCATATATATAAATTAAGTATTACTTTAGAAATCTAAAATACATCTTACTGAGTGCTGCTAATTTTCATTCAGTAAAATACTATTAATTTCTAATACAGTCATTCCACAGAGTGGAGATAATAATTCATAATCATAGAATTGGCGTCGTAAAACGTACGAAATCGTTCTGTTTTAAAACACCAAACGATGTGAACCTCGGCGTTATAACACTAGTCGTAAATTCTTGGAGAGCAAATTAATGAAGGAAAATGTCTTTTGTAGTACTCTACATTTTGATGTTATGCTGTTTGCGACTTTCGAAATAAGAGGGGACCAATTTCAAAACGCACCGCGTAAAAGATGTAAAGTAAAAGATAATTACACGAAGCGTAATTTGCGTGTTATGGTATTCTTTATTATAACGCTACTTCGTAATACCTGAGAACGATTAAAAAATTGTTTCAAATTGCGCAATCGAGGTTTGTAAAATTATTTCATAGAAAATTTTTTATGTGTCAAATTATATGGTGATTCAAATTTACATTTATTATTGGTGACTGTGTTGATGCTAACTAATATTACGTTTGCAAGATAATTTAAAAATTTATAATGCGTTGAAATTTTGAGAGACTCTGAATTGATCCACGCTCTAGAAATTTGTATCTGTAATTTTATTTCAGGATGAATAATAAGGACTACTTTCTGAAGCATGCAAGTCACTGTTTAAATTTTCACTTAGAAAGCATTTTACTTTCCTCAATGTAGCAATGCGAGCGTTATAGAAGTTAATCTTAAGGAAATCAAAGTTTCTAAGAAAAATGTGAAGGATATGAAGTAAATTAATATAGTTAAATAGAACAGTCGTTCCGTAATGCATTGTTTTTACGATGCCTAGAATAAACTCCAATACTGGGAAAAACGGTAGCATTTCATTTGCTCGATATTTTCGCTCGGCAAATTATCGGCTCAGCGTAATTGAATTAAACCCATTTTCGTTAGTTTCTGCTCACTTACGCGCAATGCATTTACAAAATTATTAATCGGATTAATATAAATAACAGAAAAGCAATATTAATTCAGCAAGAAATTAATTTCAGTTTTTCCTTCTCCAAAGTACATCACCCCGAGCCGCACTTTCCGCGGAAAATTAATTTTTCTCGCTCTCCTCTCGGCGCGATTCCGCATAATGTGCCTCTCGCAAATTTGTTCTCCACCTTTTCAATTACGTAAAACCCACTGGCGCACCGCTCGCGCGTATTTACCCCTCGAAAACCTGTTCAATTTTCGCGCTCGCGTTTTGCCTTCAATTTCGAAGCGGATTACACATCCACCGAATTAATTTGCCGCTCGCGTTAATCGAGTAATCGCTAAGCATATACAGTCATTCCCGCCGAAAAATCATGCGCCAATCGTTCTCTTATCATAGCTTGCGCACGTAGACACACATATACACTCACAGATTGTATCTCGAGGCACGGCATCGCGAAGTACGGGCACGTACATCGTCGAAGGATTTACGCAGAAAAAAGTGTATATCCTCGAGAGCGCAGGGAGACTTTAAAGAAAAAAAAAAAAGGTTGTGCGCTCGTGCCTGTCGAGCGGCTCTTTGTTAAAACTCATCGGCGTCTCGGCAACAGTCGGCGTAAGCAGACCGTGGGTGGGGGGGTATATACGACATGTATACGCACTGCTGTATAGGAGCAACTGCGTCGTTGCCCAAGAGAGCCGCTTCGGTAGCGGCTGCAACTTCCAGTCGTCGTCGTCGTCTCTCGGGCTAGTTCTTCGAGAAATCGCTGGGCGCACAGGGAGAGACACTCACACAGCACGAGAATATATATACGTATCGTTAGAACGGCACAGCTTCGCTCCTCCAGGCCAGTTATGCAAAAGCGAAAAAACCAACAGATTATCACTGATCGAACACCAAACAACAAAAAAATCACTTCTCGCGAAGACTGTATATAATGCCAGAAACTCTCCGGCAGGCGCAGAGAAACGGTAGAGAGAAAAGAGTAAACGGTACCAACGCGAGAGGGAGCTGCGGCGCTCGCTCGGCCGGTCTCTCTCTCTCACTCGAGCCTTGGTCCTGGCTGTTGTTGTCCGTGCGGCGGGACGCAAACTGACACGCGGCCGCGGCGAGCGAGCGAAGAAAGGCGCGGGAGTGAGGCATCCAGCCGAGGAGAGATGGCAGAGCCAGCCGAGCGTTACACACGGGGCCGCAGAGCGGCGGCGGCGGCGACGTCATCGACACGGCGTATATACCTAGCTCTCTCTCTCTCTCGAGCGCTCGCTGAGAGGCCCGGTGTGTTTTAAAAGCGAGTGGGGGGCAGCAGGCAGGCAGCGCTCGCTCCTTTTTGTGCTCGCTGGAAAAAACACGAGAGCTGGAAGGAGAGAGAGAGAGAGAGAGAAGCGCCGATCGCCGGTTGTATATACCATACGCTTCTTGTTTCGGCCTTTTTCTCGCTGACACACCGTGCGCGGTTGCTGTATTCTTGAGAGCAAAAGAGAGAGAGAGAGAGATTTCTGTGCCGTTTCGTTTTTCTTTGGACGGATACGCTCGGCGGAGAGGTAGAGAGACTGTTGTAAAAGGAGTCGGAGTGTTGTGGAGGAGACGCGCGCTGAGGTGGATAAAAGCGAGGACGGTAGGTGAGACGAGATGTAGGTTTATATTTGGAGGGCGAGCTCGCGCGCGCGCGCGCTGTTGGACAATAGAAGCGCGAGGATTCCGGGAGGGAGAGATTGTATCGGGCTACAATTTGGGGGGATTTACGAGGCACGCTTCGCTGGAGAGTGGAAAGAATTATTTGAATTATTGCGTTTTGGGAGAGGATGGAGAGGGCTTTTTGTGATGCTGGGATTTCGGAGTTTGGTTAATCTTGCGCGTTTGAAATTTTTATGCTGCTTGAATTATTTGATTCTTGCTTGTTTATTTAGCGATATTGTAAATCGGGGTCAAATTGCTGATTTACATGTAATACAAAAAGAATATGAAAATGATACGAGTAAGTATACGATTGTAAAAATAAATATACTTGATAAAAAATAATAAAAAAATATACATGAAAATATAAAAAAGCAGAAAAAGATTAATCAGAGTTGATTAATTAATTTAATTATGCACACTTAAAAGCAATCCTTTAACCAGTACTTTCAACATATGGATATTATTAACATTCGATATATCAGATGGAAGAATATTTCACATATTTATATACCGACACAAAATAGAGATAATACCAGATGATATAACGGAGTGGAATGAATGTATGATATTAATTCTACGGAAGAGTTATGTGCAAGTAAGTTTTTAAAAAATATCATACCGTTATATCTATGCATTAATTATAAATTGATATAATATTGAAGTTACTGTATAAAGGTTCGTATATAATCATTATTCAATCTGAGGACAAAGAAACCAACATTCAAAAAGTTATGAAAAATAAGACTGCCGATGTTTTATATAATACATTTGATTGGAAAACAGGATGTTCTCGTCGGATAATGAAATTTATATCGCGACAATTAGTCTCGTAATCATTGTTTACAGCATCTAAAACTATAGTACTTATTTATCCTAGACAATATTGATAAAAAAATTAAGATCTCTCAATGCTGTGAATACAATAATACTCATCTTACTAAAAAACAAAAAATAAAAATAACCGATTAAACTTCGAAAGCGCGCGCGCGTCACACTTTTTCTTTCACGCCGCAAGAATTAGAAAACAATTTTACCGGCGATAACACGAGCATTACCCAATACGCCGACAATGAAAAGCAGTGAAAATTTTCCTTCCTCTCTCTTTGTCCAGATAAGATTTTTATACCGCAACAAAGAAAGGAAAGAAAAAAGATCAGAGCGCGAGCGCACAACCTACGCTAACTCTCAAAACAATCTTCCTCCTCGCGCTCAGCTTTACACACCCAAGATAACGCTTTTATCAGTGTCTAACCGCTCTTTCTCTCTTTCGCGCTCCAAAGAAACCACTATGCTCTCCTTACACTTGCCTCTCGCCAAAAACATCCTAAAAACATCTAGCGCTCAAACTACAACCGTTTCCATATACACACCGATAACGCGCTCGGAGAGAAAAAGACTATATAGCAGACACATCAGGTGAGCCCCCGCAAAAACCGGAAGCGCCGGGCATTGTCGATGCGCCATTGTTTCCGCGCGCCTATATATACAGCGGCTCGGGCCGTCCACGGCCGAGCAGCGTTCAGGGACAGACGCACGAGCCTAAATGGCGAGATGCTGCGCTGGCTACCGTTCGAGCGCAGGATGCACCGTTCGGACGAGTTGTGCAGCGAGGCTGCTTGAACGAGTTTCTTTGTGCGCGAGACGAGGATGAGGGTTTTTTGTTTTAGTGTGCGCGAGAGCAGTGGTTTGATGGAGGAACGGTGGCTGAGATGGTTTGTATGGTTGTTATGTGATTTTTGGGATGCTGGTTGGGTTGTGTGCGTTGGAGGTGTTTGCGATTTTATGGAAAATAATGGGATTAGCGGAAGCTTGGCGGGGATTATAAAAAGCGCTTCCCGGCTTTTGTTGATGGACAATGCAGAAAAAATTGAGTGTATTTATTATTCTGTTGTGCGTTGCGATGGTTATTCACTGGATTGCAAAAAATAAAGCAACTTTGTTATTTTGAGGGACGAGTGGGGTTTCGAGTTATTTTTGCTGCTGAATTAAGTTTATCGAAAACATTTGTCAATGTCACAAAAGGATGAAAAATGTCGATAATTTCGTATTAAAGTTAAGAATATCGAAATGTAGTCGCATCACTGTCAAACTACGGCTTTCTAGGGTATTGACAATTTCTATCCTTCGGAATACCCCTGACATCCTGAGATACCGTCAATCAAACGAGTATCTGTATCTGCAAACGCATTTTTCAGTTCAAATATAGAATGTCCATTTTTGAGTTTACTGTAAAAACTTTTTTAAAATAAACTATTCAGAACTGTCTTTGCATTTACCATAAAAACGAGTGGACAGTTTCAATTAGCATTCTACTTTTTCAAGAAATTTCAACAGAAACTGTATTACTCTATTTCAATGTTAGAAAATTAAATGACCTAATTAGTTTCTCTTATTATTGTCTGATTATAATGGCGACATTTGAATTAGGCTCTTATAATTAAAATTTAAAATTTTATTTTATTTTCTTATTTGCCCACTTCCTCTAAAACATAAACCCCAAAAAGAAAACCTCCAAGCACAAAACCTACAGCTTACCTCCTCACCAGCACTCACCGAAACAAACATATCCGCACCAACCCAACCAAAAACCCACCTCTCTACCTCCACCAACACACAAACTACCCATCATAAAAAAAAACCTCCCATCTCCCTCAGCGGCCATATGCATATCGCAGGTGTCTATTACACTCGCGCTCATACACACGCATACCCCCGCGGCTCCGATCCATCAAAATCCGCCACCGAGGAGCCTCTCTCGCATTCCGCATTCTACCGGCGCGCCGATGTACCGCTATATAGCCGCTTATACGCGTCCTCTATTCGCTCTCCAAGACGCTGCCGCCTCTCTCGCCGTTCTCTCTCTCTCTCTCTGGCTGCCTATGATACATAAATTTTTGAAAAAGGACTCGCGCGCTAATCGCCACGTTCCGCTGCAGCGCTCGGTCACGGTGTAAATAGGCAAAAAGGAACTTCCGCCGTGGGGAGGGAGCTAGAGTGCGCGCGCGCCGGTCAATGGCTCGTGCACCAGGTGTCTCGTGTCCGGTCTGCCAGCGGTGCAGGAGCACCGAGAGAGAGAGAGAGCTGGATGTGTATATAGAAGCCTCCGGACGTGTATAAGCGAACGTACGGGTTCGCTGTGTGCGTGTGGAGGATCGAGCGGAAAGTATTAATTGCACGTTTGACAGGGCTAACGGTGTCGCTGTGTATGGCGAACTGCGAGAGAGAGAGAGGTTGATTGGCATGAGCTTTGGTTACGTTTCGGTGCGTTGGTTTTTGGTTTTCGGAGGATGGAGCGATACGGGTGTGGTATGGCGATTTTTAATGTTTGTTTTGGAGTGTTGACTTGAATTATGCTGATTGAAATGGATGGCGAGATGTTTGGGATGGATAAGGAGGAGTGCAGTGAGATGAAAAGTTGAGAAAAATGTAGGCAAAGAGACGATATTATTGGAATGCTTTAACCGATTCGTAAGTGATAATTATTTATAATTAACTGGAAGATGGCTTGTTTTACCGGCTTTATGCATAATGCAACTTCAATCTTGTAAGAGGATCGGGTAAATTATGCTTAATTATGAAAATATTTTAATTCTTGATGTTATAATGAATTGCAGTATCGAGCAATAAATCATGTTACAATCTAATTAATTATATCTCACTCGTAAAAATTAAACATTCGCCTTTGTTTCACGCTTTAAATAAATCGACGAGATATTTCGTTATCCCGACACCTGTGCAAGAAAAATCGTGTGGCAAGCAGCGCGGGCATTAATAATTCATCACTAAAATCGAAATGCCAAAATTATTTTTCTCATTGTCCGTTGGAACGTTACAAAAGCAGAAGCCAAATTATTTTTAATATTGGCTTAAAGAGCTAATAATGGCTTTACACGCCTAAATAGTATAATGCAAGGCCACGACTAAGCATTAATTTACCCAAGAACAAAGCATCGAGCGAAGCATTTTGGAAAAATCCAGCGCGCCCGCTTTCTTAACATTTCGGAGCTTGCTCAAACCAACTCAATCAACATTAAATTTATCCTTCCTCATTAACAGCTCCGAAATCCCCTTTCTATCAATTTCCTCTCCTCCAGCTCGACCTACAAACAAACGCAAAGAAACTCGAAATCGAACCAGCTCGCCCACTCCGTATATCGACCTTCTTTCCTCAACCGAAAACGCAAATTAGCGTATATACACTGCAACGAGACGAAAGAACGGAATAGCCCTTGCATAATCCCAGGCGAGCAGACGGCACCGAATTCCTCGTGTGTGGCATCCTCGGGCCGATAATTACGACTCGCGCTTGTATATACGCGCGCAGAAGGTATATGCAGACGCGCGCAACAGTAGCGCGCCGGTCGAAAATCAGAGTCGCTGCAACTGCAGCTCGTTGCACAAGGCTCTCGTTGCAGTCTCCAAGTCCCGAAGGTATAATATGGTAAAGTGAAAGGCGCGAGCGAGCGAGCGAGTGTGTGTGTGTGTGTATGTACGTGAGCAAGCGGCGGCCTCGACGTGACAGCGAGCAAAGTTTAGCGGCGCACCGCGCGCTCGTAATACACTTTAGGGAGAGTCTCTCTCTCTCGACTTTTGACGCTGTAAGAGTGCTGTATATGTGCGAGTTTTCGCGCTGCGCGGAGGTGATCGGAAAGTTGGGTAATGCATGGAATATTGTCCGAGTTGGTGTATATGGATTTTCGATGAGGCGCGGATGGGATGTAATTACGAAGGGGGAGTTCTTTCGATAGTGGGAAACGCGATTTTGACGAGGGAGAGGTGAAGTTTTGAATTTTCGTGGGAGATGATGTATTCAGAGGGACGGTTTTGACATTATTGTATCGCGAGACTCTGCGTGGGTTGCTGGTTTGAGTAATAGATGTAATTATGGCTGATGTGGGATATACGTTGGATTTAAGTGTTTTCGGCAGTGGCTGTGAATCGCTAATGGTGTTGGTACATTGGGGAATTTTTGTTGACGTTGACTTTTTTGTTATTTAAAATAAGTTTTTTTAAACATGCTGGTTTTTTTTTATTAGCCGATCGTCTCTGAATAGTTTAACATTGTTGGTATATCACAATGTGTAGAATATTGCTACGCAATGCTATTTCTATGCATATTGTTTATTTTTGTACTTTCATTTATGAACTGATTCAAGGTTGACTACGCGTGACTCAGAATGTGCATGAATCATAGAATCGTTAATTTTCGAGTTCTTGAACTGAGATGATTTTTTTGATCTGTAATAATTTGTTATTGTCAAGCCCAGTTATAAAGAACGAAACAATGGCGCTTCGAAAGCTGGTTTATAAGCACTAACAAGTACCATGTAGGATATTTCAGTCGTACATTAATGCTTATATTTTCTCGAATTCTTCTATATATAGTAAATTTTAATTGAATAAAATTCGCAGTGGTCACTAAGTTTCGATCAGTCCAGACGCTCGTTATCTCCGCGAAAACTTCGGGAATAATACCATTGTTCGAACCGCACGGAGACGCATAATTAAAAGAAAAAATACCCTCTGGGAACGACTACAGCGAATCCAGATCTTGCCACACGCTCGAACCATACCTACTCGGCGTGTACAGATAAGCCGCAGCTTCGTTATGTTTGATCGGCTCTATCTACATTTTCGTGAAACTTTTGTCCTGGGATAAGGACACGTCGCGTTTTTCCAATCGCCTTTTTCTTTTGTTCCAGCACTGTCGCAAGCTTCCTCTCGATTTTAGATACCATACGTATCTAGCTGTATATCCACACACACACACATACATCAGAAGTAGGAAAGCGAACGAGTTCTTTCACTTATTCAGGCCTCATCTACAAATCATGCTCTCTTTCTCCGCAGAGCTCCGACGAATAATTCACGTGGCGCAGGGTAAACAGCTGCAGATTCGTTATCGGTCAAAAAGAGACATTAAACCACTCTCCGCGCCGTTATCCGCACTGCTACCAAAATATAAACAGTAGGAAAAATCTCCGAAGGCCGCGAGAAAATCGAGCCGGAGGGCCTGCGATTAATAATTCAGCGGGCCGCTGATCCTTGCGGCGTCTGGACACGTCCCAAGTACAAAGAATATAACACACGTGCCTTGTGTGTGTGTGTGTGTCGAAAGAAAAGGCTAGAGGACGACAACGCGCGGCCCCGGGGGAGTGCGGCTATACCAGCGCAGAGATACCCAGCTCGTCGAGGGCATTAGGGCCGGACGGATATATATAGAGCCTTCCGCGTCTGGTAAATAAGACATGGAGCCGGCTCGTGTCCGATCGTTAGTGAATACTTGATGGCGCGTCTAGCGAGAGATAGCTCTGGCCCAGCGATTTTTCGCGGATCTCTGCGAGAGAGTTATATTTTTGCTCTGACGTGTATATACTCGCGAAGAAGGGGGCCGATCTGTTGTGGAGCCGTGAATTTTTTAAGGTTTGAAAAAAAAAAAAAAAAAAATTAGCCTGTGCGGTCGAGGAAAGACGTTTGCAGGCGCGGCACGTTTCCAGGGCTGTCTGGCCGCGCGGTAAACTGCTTTGGGAAGCGCGCGCACGGCGTATTGGCTTCATAGAGAATTGATGAGAATGGGCTAGCGGCCGCGGGAATCTGCATTGGTCTGCTGAAATTTTCACTCGTTTAGAGCGGATCGTGCGCTGTCTCTTAGACGGCGGCTTTTGCATAATGCATGTACTGCAATGCAAAAGGCATCAAGAACGTCTGAGCCGAGCTTTGAAATAACCTACTTTTTAGAGCTTTGAACTTGGGGGGCGAAATCTGAAATATGTCCGCCAAGTCGACGGTTTGACTTATATTTTTATAAGCGCGTGATTTTGCTCGTATATGCATTTTAATAATTAGACGAATTTGATATTTTAAATTAATATCGTGTCAAAATTAAATCAATAATTACGCAGTCCAACTACGTTTCAGTCTGCACTTAAAAATGTTCTTTCACGAGTGGATCGTAGGCGTAGAGAGCTGATTTTGAAATCCGACGGCTGTTTCTAAAGCTGCATACGCCACGTAAACAGATCAAGCCTGCTGCAGTGTCCAGGTTGTCACAGTGATCCGATCTAACGAGGCTTAAAGTTTTCTCAAACTAAGTCTCTGGATTACAACAGAGGCTTTGCAAACATGCATCGGAGCTAAACTTTTTAGAAACGCATTTCACTCGAAGCCAAGATTGCAAGTAATCAGCCATCGCTAAAGTAACAAATATACCAACCTTGACTCCCAAATAGCTCGGCCCAACTGGATACCGCCGAACCATATTCCTCCATGCTGACGTCAACGTCTACACATGCAATTCCGGGATCACCGCGTAAGCGTTTTCCTTATCTCTGCCTCGTTTTCCCCGACAAAAGCCGAGCGGTCCGGGATAAAAAGGAAAACGAGCTCACGTGCAGCTCGCGCGGCGAGTGAAAAGATTCGGGGAAAATATTGGCGACTCGCTGAAAAAGGGGGGAAAATGGAGCGCTCGGCGGCGTCCGAATAAAAGGTGAAGTATGTGTAAAGTTGCGCGCGCCGAGCGCATACCAATTTTTTAAAAGCGCCCCTCCGAGCCAGGAATTTTCATGCCGACGCACGGGAAAAATTCTCCGCTTCCTTTCTTTTCCTTCCTTCCCGCGCGCATCGGGGAATCCACATTCTGCTTCTGCGTGCTTTTAGTTCGAATTGCGGATGACTCAAAGTCAGCCGACGTTATTACGATTTCAGAGCGCTCTCGATGATCACGCGGTGGATGCTTCGTTGCGGGCTCGTCTTACGAGGAAGCGGCTTAATTTTCCGTTATTTGCGGAATAATTGGTGCGTTGAAGGCACGCGTGTGTTTTTGTCTTTGTAAATGGGAAATGATGAATGTTTCGCTGTGGAGTTTTTGTATATAGACTCTTTAACTTTTGTGTATCTATATACAGGTATATAGTAAATAGTGTGTACTAATAATCGAGATAAGATCTTTTCAGATCGAAAGTATTAATTATATTCACCAAACTTACAGGCTGAAGCAATTCGTTTAGCTATATGCATTTGCATAAAAAATCAATTACATTGCGCTTGGACTTACGTGACGAAGAGCACTCAAGAAAGTCATGATTTTTCGCAACTCACCTGCAACACACAAGAAAACATTATAATTAGCCAAAATTTCAAAAAACACGGCACCGTTTACCAAATAACACCGCATCAATCTCACCAACGTAGGTGTAAATCTCCCCGCTAGTACAAGCTCATGCAAGTCAAAGGAAAGAAAATCGTCCTTCGCATATACGCGGCATCGTCCTCGCCGAGCGGAATTATAAAATTACCCAATTCCCAGCCGGCCGCGCGTCATAATGCGCAATCCGGCATCGCGGCGCAGCTGACGTGTCGCCGCCGCTCTGGCGAATTGCGCAGTCCGAAAAATGCCGGAGAAGCCGACCGATGACTCAAATGCGTCCTATACGCAGGCTGAGTTGTGTATATAATCCGGCTTCCCCTCCTGAAAGTGTATATATGCCGCGCAGACGCTCCAGTAAGCGCGCAGTCTGCAATGACAGCGACGACCGCAGCTGCGCGGAAACTGGTGTAAATCATAAAGAGGAATGAGGATGCTGCCGGATCGTGTGACGCGCAAGGTCGTTACGCGGCTTAAGATCTTGCGACGGGAAAATTCGCTTAAATGGCTTGACTTCGTTTTAATCGGGTGGGAGAGGGAGGAGGGGATTGGATCGAATTAAGTGGTTGTGTGCTTAGAAGTTGAGAGGATTTACTTGGCGGGGGTTTGCAGTATAGTGTAGGACGTTTTGTTTACAAGATATTTTTAAATATTTAATTTGTATTTATATTCTTTGTAGCCTAATTAAAAATTCAAAGTACCTCATAAATTCAAAATGGAGTTTATAATATTTATTAAATAACCAGTATGAAAGGACAACATCGTCTTACAATAGACATATTTTACTTTGATGTGAATCTTTTGAAGAAAGTCACTTTCGTAGACAAACTGTGTAAGATCAAAGAAAAATTTTGTTTGGCTTTTCATTTTTAAAGAAAATCTTAAAATATTTCAGAAATTAAAAGAATAAATTTATGTAAACTTTAACCATGCAAAAAGCTATAACGTTTCCTGTATGATTTCTTACAAAAAGATGTTGAGAGTTTGGAGATATATTGTTGAAGTTTTCAGTATTGTTTGAAAAAACTTTAACATCTTTTTAATAAACAATGAAAATTTGTATATGAAGCATCTATAATATAGACCTCTACTAATAAGACGGGTCTTCACTTTTTTAAATATGTTCTGGATTTATTTTGCATGGAAAGTTCTTAATTATAATGACTGTATTAATAACTTTCGTATTATAAGTTTGTAAAATAAAAAATTAATATTGATTTATTTTTCTTTATTTTAAGCGATATAACTCCCGTTTTCTTTTGGCCAGAATATCCTTTTTAGGGATAAATTCACATATACAAATCTATTTTTTACCTAAAGTAAACGCTCTCTAAAAATTATTACATCGATTACATTAATATCAATCATTTATCATCACAAGATAAAAATTAATTGATTGAATTCATTACATCACCTTTTGCATAAATGGATTGATTAATTTATTCAGCAAGATTTGCTTAATTACTCAAACATTTCCCTAAGACGTAAGTCTCTTACAGTCCCACCAAAATTTTCCAAAGTCCCTAAGTAAGATTTACCGAAGTCTAAGTAAATTTCACTCGGCACGAATGCGTTACTTCCTCGACTTCCTCCGGCAGATTTTACTTAACACTCCAACTAATTTTAATTTACGAATTTCTTTCCCCGAAACACGCTGGCTCTGCACTGCTGAACTTCCGGCTTGCCGCGCGCGCTCCGACGTCGTCAGTGTGGCCTCACGGGAAATACGCGCGAGATGCATTAACGAGAGTGTAGCAAAGAGCTATGTGGCCCGACGATGACACCACCTCCAGGGATGGCTAATTGTTCGGACTACTGTACTGCGTCAGTACAGAGTCGGCCCATTTGCACCTGCACATCGATTACGTATATAGCCGTGGCGATCTGGCGAGCTTTCTATAGTTGGATCTAAGACGTATACACGAATGAGGATATTGTTGCTTAATTTAATTTATTTTTAATATAATTTATTTTACAATTTGAAAGGAATCGAAGCTTATGATAATAAAGGAAATATTTCAAATGTTCGCACACAAATATTTGTCAGCTGTTAGAAATACGTTTCCAATAGACACATGCATAAAACAATCGAATTCATTGCCTAACCAAATAAATAAAATTAGTCAATTGCAAGTGAACATTATATCAGTTCACCAAAAATAATTATTAAATACATATATATTTGGGTATTGTTTACCAGATATTAAACAATAACTAATTTTTCAGATGAGCCTGGAAGGTGTAAAACTATACTGCCACTATCATTTTAGCGTTGACAACAGAGCTTCCTTTATTTAACAGAAAAAGAATCTCACAGTTACCAGAAAATACGGGACGGTACAAAACTGTGTCTTTAATATTGTCTTGAATATTAACATCAGTGTCTTTTTCATTTACCAACAAATAATATATAAGATTATTGCAGTATTAGAAAAAAATTGAATATCACAAATCTGAAGTTATATAATTTACTATAATGCTTATGCTTACGCAATGAACGTCGACCAAATATTTCTCGTTCAAAGCCATTATCCGCACACAAACAGTTTTTATATTTACACCATTACCAAAAATAAAAAGCATCCAATCCGCGTATAAACCAAGATTTATCGCAAACGCAAGCACACGCCGGGCAGCAAAACGAAATTCGCGCGTATAATTAATTCCGCCCCTTCCTCTCAGTTTTTATTCACCCACTGCTGTTTTCTCGTATTATTGAAATTTACAGTACCAGCAGCGATTCGCATAATCGTATATACCCCGCGCGCGCTCGGCTACACCCAGAACCCACCTCTAAACGCAAATACAATTCGCGCGCGGACGGCAATTAATTTTTCCCTGTTTACTTAGTCCGCGCGCTAAAAGGCAGCGCGCAGCGGCATCCCGCTGTTATTACAGCCAAAGCGCTCCGGCCATTACGCCGGCATAAATTCCGCTATCATCGTTGAATTTTAGAGCTGCGCAGAGAGAGCATCCGCATAACGTAATTCGAATAGCGCGGCAAGCTTGATTGCGACTCTCGCGGCTTCGAGTATCGCTAATTATCGAGCTATCGCCAAACGAGAAATCAGCGAGCCTCGAGTATACATGTCGTCGATCATCCGGCGCAACAGCGATCTACGGCTCTCTCGTAGCCGCGAGAGGATCAATTAGCCGTGTGAGCGATTTACGCGCCGCTAATGCGTATTTGATGAAACAATATAGCGCGGAGCTGGCGCGCGGAGCTCGTAATTTTTGCGAGAACGTAGGAGAGGTCGTTTCGTATGCGCGCCGAGTAGAGACGGAGACGTAGGCACTTGGGGAAACGAGGCACGAGTCCGGAAAAAGAAATCAGGCCTGCTTGAAATACGCAAAAGTGAAAAGAGTTTTAAAAAGGAAGGAGTCACCTTTAGCCGGGCCTTCCTTTATTTTCGGCTTGCTGGCTGGGAGAAATACTTACGAGGAGCGCGCTGAATGCGGTCTTTGAAGGATATATAAAGGAGAAAACGCTTCAGTGGGACGGGATCGACGAGTGGCGGGCTTCCAAAAATGTTCGGCTTCAGACGCGGTTTGTTAGGAATTTCTGGTAATTGCGAGAATTTTTTGGGTTTTCGTTTTATGCGAGGAGTGTCGTAAGCTTTTTGCCTAATGATAATGTTACAAAATCGTTTTACATCGTTGAAATATATTTTTTTAATCAGCTGTTTCGTGAGTCACATATCTGGAGCTCGAATGATTAATAGCGTTGCGAATTGAATCGAGAATTAAATTAATCATTTTGTAACGGAGTGCCGCATTAATATTCAATGTGAATTGCTTTACATTTTTAAATCTAAGCGCGAACACTGTGTGTATAAAAAAATACGCAGCTACAAAATGTATTTACCTACTGCTTTAACTATTAGAAGAAAAGCTTTGAATTGGATTCGGCGAGTCTAGCGATCGTCGTTTTACGGTCGGCTCTATCCGCTTTTACTACCAGCGGAAGCGGTTTAACGGTTAATATTCTTTTGAAAATTATCATATATCTGTTCGTTTTACGAGCAGTAACAAAGAGGGCCCTGCTTCTCAAAAATATTACCAAGTATATGTAGAGCAATAAGGGAATCGCGTATTTAAATTTTATGACTCATAAGGTCATTATGAGATGCATTAAAATCATTAGGAATTCTCCTTAAGTACGCGAACACACTTTAAAAGAAATAGCGCAAGAGCACTCTTTGCAATGATTAAGTATGTAATTATAATTTGGTTTTGATATAAAATTGATGGTGCAAGAGGACTAAAAGTTTATAATGAGTGTAGTTGTTGCTAATTTTGTTTTATAAATTTATTTACTTAAATATATGAAAATTCTTTGAAACAGTATGAACTTTTGAAAAATTAATCGTTCTGTCTTTTATACTTGACATGGTATTCATTACAATAACCTCATTTATCAAAATTAAATGTAAATAAGTATAATTAAAAATTGATGTTTTATAAAAATTTATTAAATAGATAAAAGTATAGTAAAGTATATAATTTTAAAAATTTACATTTTTCTCTAGAATTAATATTTATTTTCAGAAGAAAAAACTACGAGGAAAATACGAATGCATAATATTGCATTATTATATGAGCCCAACAAATAAAATGTCAGAAAAATAATGTATTTCACAATTTTAAAAAAGAGTTATTTGTTGAAAAGTTATTATTTAACTTTTTAATAACTAGACTGAACATTGAGTATTAAAATATAAAATTTTTCAATGATAATAAACAATCATTAAATAAACAAATCTGTTAAACCTTTAAAACAAAGGAATCAAACTGAAATCATATAGCAATGTAATAATTCAATTTAAATAAAACTTATTCCGCGTTAAGCTTATTTAAATCCGCACAAATAATAACAATAAGCCGATAGAAAACGTCTAGAATCATTGCTAAATACCCCGCTCAACGACGACGCAAACCGATTTAGCTTTGTCAATCGTCGAGAAAAATCCAATCAAACCATCCCTACACACTCCCCCAACATCTCGAGCCAGAAATCAACGCCAAAAATCCAATCAACCCAATCAAAAGGATGCGATTACACTCCAAGCTCCTCTCGCAAACAGCGCATAAAGCGCCTCGCTGCCAATCGAGCTGCGCGCTAAAATTCGAAAATTGATCCCTCTCCCCCTCCCTATTTAACAGCGCTCTGGCGGCTCTCCGGCTTTAATCTAGTTGTAAATTCTCGGTGTCACGTGCAATACCTTTGCGCGCGCCAGACGCCGCGAGCACAAAGGATTTAATCTAGCCGCTTCATTTGCATGCATCTCCGCGGAGTGCGGAAGACGCGCGGCAAACGTTTGCGCCGATACGCGCGCGTGCCTCGGCTTATCCTTATTCCGTGCCACGAGCGAGGAACTCGATGCACGTTGACGAGTTGGGACGAGGCGGCCTACTGCGCCGTGTCTTTCGGCTCTGCGCTAGTGGAATAATTTAGATAGCGCCCCGAGTATATTCGGCTGAGATTTATATGGGGCTGCTGGGGGTGGGGAGGCTCTTATCTTAGTTGGTTGGCGCATTGTTTCGTTTTAAGAGAGTTTCGAGTCGCTTTGTTTGATTGATTGGCGCAGTTGGGTAGGTTAAGGCGGGATGAAAGTTAGAAATTGTGGAAGTTGAGAGTTGGTGGGCTTCCAATATTGCGGCTCTATTTTTGGGCTTGGCCTTAAGCGGCTTCTTTGGTAGGTGGGCTTGAAGTGTGTGGGTAATATAAGTATATTGTTTTTGGGTTGTGTGATAGCTTTGCGACTTATTGTAAGTTTTCAAGGCAAAAGTAAAGTATAATAAAGCGGTTAGAAGTACGAGTTTGATGATTTTATTTCTAATTATTGACATTGAGATCTCTGAGATAAAAAGGGTTTTATGGATTACGAAAATGAAACTGTTTCTTGCTTTTCATTACGACCGTGAGCAATAGACAATTTCAAACCTATTAAGGCTTATTGTAAGACCATAAAACCGAATCGAACTACTATTTTCAATGTCAAAAACATTAAATTTTTCTTCAAATTAGCAACGCAGTCTTACAAGTAACAATTCAATCAAGCTTAGCAAACTTATTACACCGAAGAATGATTCATCTAAAACTGAAGGTCTAATTAATCTTTCTCTCACTACCAATTAAAATCCATTAAAATTGCCACATCCAACCAACGAGAAACACTAAAATCATTCACAATATTGCAAAAAAAAAAGATCGCTAAACCTTCCTTCCAAACGAACCGTCCCAACGAAATACCTGATTGCAGGCTTAGCTTCTCCGACCTTTCCCTCCCGAAATCGAGGAGCTCACCCCCCGGGTTAACAAGACGGCGCGCCGGAGGTCGGGATTATTATTCACGCCCCGGAAAATCGGTGTCACACTTCGTTACATCCAGTTGTGTATTTAGAGCTCACGGCGGGTGGGAGACAGCGAGCGAGCCGCTCCGATATGACGAAATCGCTCGTTCAAACACGAGCGCGCCGCGCTCGGGAATCCGTCTAACACTTGATTAACAATTTGGAGCAGAGGGTTTATCTCGACAAGATAGGCGCGGCTATATCGAATTCGAATTCCAGCCTGCTGCTTTTCCTCGGGGATGAAAATTCAATTTAGCCGCGCGGATTGTAATTGATTTTTGGGGAGAGCAAATATAGTAGAGGACTTACCGCTTTTGCGCTGCTGAACTGCCGGTTGAGATTGTTGACGTTGTTGTTGATGTGGTTGTTGTTGATGGTCGCGCCGGAGCCCGAGGTCGAGTTGTTGTTGTTGTTGTTGTGATGGTTGTTGCTGCTGCGCTTGTGCAGCACCATTGCGGCGAACATTTTTAAAGTCAGTGGGTTTTTCAACCTTTGTGCCTTGATGCTTTTCTTGTACGTTGGAATACTGTTTTTTTTTTACGTAGCACTTGAGTTAAGTGTCCAGTCTCATGGTTTATTTGCTGTAGCTCTACACGCGCGAAAAAGAAAATCGTGAATACTCGGCGTGGAGAACAGGTGAGCGAGTTTTATCGCGCCATGGTTTCAAAAGGTGTAGCTTGGAGTTATGTAATGCGGCGTGAAGTAGGCGAAGAAGGCTTACGATTAATTATCCAAAATTATATAATTAATTACGCGCGAGGAATTATATTATGCGTCGGGAGATAATCAAGTGGATGCTTGTGAAATACCGTAATTTTGGAAATACGCTGATTGTGAATGTAAACACGTTGGAATTGCCGGGGATATTTACTCAGATAGTGCGTGCAATTGAAGGCTGTAATAATTGTACGGTGTGTTTGTGAAAGTGGCCAAATAAACACATGAATTATGTGAATAAATTTCAAAATAATTCTGTGGTTAGTAATGAATGAGAAAGCTATTGTCTGTTAGTGTCAAAATTAGAATTTTGTCAATTAAGTTAATACGGAAAATTTATATTGTAAAAATTTTAATTTTTCATGTCGTAATTTAGTGTAAACATGGATACAAATAAAAAATTATGTAAATTATAGGAGTGTAATAATTACAGGACATATTTGAAGACATAAAGACAAATGATATGAATATGTAAAAAATAGTGAATTTATGTATTCACAAAATTTTTCTTTGCGTTCCTATGGACGTCCTCACTTTACGTTTTTTACAGATACCACATTATTTATAATCTTAAAATAAAATTATTAATAAATCGTTATAAATTGACTAATTTTATATAAGTTAACTCTGCAGTAGGCAATTATTATTTCAGTCAAATAAAGTTTGTCAACAACATATCCATAAACATCAGAACCACGTACCAAGAAATTAACGGCTCTCTTAAACCAAACGACAACAGTGCATCAAAATTTTCTCCGTAAATCACAAACGCATAACCAGAATCCGGACCCCACCTCTCCGCAAAATTACCCGAAAATCATCTAAAATCACATAAAATTTACTCACTCTGCCGCGTCTATCGCCCCATAAACGAAAGGCCGCTAACAACACGTCTACCTACTCCTTCAACAACTACACGCCGCCGGTTAAAATTCGCATTTGGAAAGCAGGCTAACCCGGCTCTCCCAGGCAAACAAACGGTAGCGTTATAGCTGCTGCCCTCTTCCTTCTCGGCTGTACAATCGCAGCCGAGCGACGTAAGCCGCTCGCTCGCGCGAGTTCCACCTGCTCGCGCGGCAGCCGATTCGACGAAGCTGCATCCAGCGCGTGTTACGTGTTCATTTACATAACTTCCGTGCGTGCGCGTATATATCGCGCCTAGCAGCAGCAGCAGCGCCGGGGAAAATGCGCGCAAGCGAGAGAGAGATCATAACGGCGAGTGTATATACATGCAGAACGAGCGAGCGTTTCCTGCTCTCTGAGCGGCATACCGGTTCCCTCGCCTTTTTTTTTCTTCTCCTCCGTTTCGCGAGTGTCTAGGTTGGCGAGAGAGCAACCTGCCGGGGCAGGCTGCAGCTCGGCAACGAGATGTCTCTATGATCGTTGCTCCTTTTAATTGAGCTTACGAGATATGCGGAACTGCGTGAGAGGAGCGGTGTGTTGGTTTGTTTTGCCGGGAGAAGGTTGATTTTGCTCGGGGTAAAGGAAAACGTTTCAGGATGGCTTTTTTTCTTTGCAGGTGTCGTCGTTATGCAAGATATTTTTGTAACGAGTTTGCAGGTTTTATTGCTGCGGGTTTTTATGAGATTGAGTTTTGGAGTTTTTTTTTCGTTTAATTGCTTGTGGTGCTTCGGAAGTAAAATTGTAGTGACAGTAACTGTTTCGGATGGTGGAGTCGATTGACAAGTCTGTAAATGCTTGGAAAATAATTTAGGTTTCTCAAGTAAAAACTTGAGAAACATATTTTTTTAGTTAAATTTACTTTTTGATTACATTTTGTAATTGTGTAAAACGTACTTTTTATTATAATTATAATTTTTTTTATTTACAAATAGAGGGCTCAGAAACTAGTTCCAGTTTTGTGTGCACAACATGTTCTTGTAAAAATAAGTGAAAATAAGTTAAAATAAGGTGGAAGTAAGTTTTAATGTTTTATTTTTAAAAATATCTACTTTCTTTTAGAAAAGACGATTTATCAAATAGAACTTAATCTCTTGAACAAAAGTAATTTAGTCCCTTTGTGAATTGAGCTCTTCAAATATTTAACACGTATGTAATCTAATTTAATTAAATAATAGTAACTTTAATTAGTATTAATGGTTTTAAGTGTAACAATTTTTTATTTTATTTAATGTATTTTTATGTAATAACAAAACTATGCAGATTTTGTCGAAATTTTTTTTAGATTCAAAGTGCCATGAAAGAAAAAACCCACAAGGTAATTCTAAAGTTTTCTAGTTGAAGAAGTGTTGTAATTTTCAATTATTTAAATTAACCTTTTTTCCTTCTTGCCCAAATTTTTCTTAGTATATTTACGTACTACTTTTACTTACTGATTTTAAAAAGTAAAAATAGTTTTTTTTTAATAGATAATTCAATATAATTACTTCAA
The DNA here is from genome assembly GCA_900480035.1 of Eupelmus urozonus. NCBI lineage: Eukaryota > Metazoa > Arthropoda > Insecta > Hymenoptera > Eupelmidae > Eupelmus > Eupelmus urozonus. The sequence continues at coordinate 106,938 of UELX01000045.1, forward strand.
TGTACAATAAGAATGCTCAAATAACAGTTTTTGTTTAATATTTTCAAGACTAAAATTATAAATATAATAAATATCTTAAAAATAATTACCATCAGTGCTCAAAAATAATAGTAATAATAGTAATGTAAATAATAGTAGGTTTGTCGTAATAATATTAATAGCACAAAGATTTTTACATGTTAACTTGAAATATTGAAATGGTAAATTTGCGATTGCGTGAGCAGAGATATTTTCTATCGTTTTAATAAATCGTTTGATTATACATAAGAATATTTTTGCCTTACTTAAGTTGACATTAAATTATGAGATATTGTACTTCCTGGTTTCGCTATCTTATATCGTATATTCTATCATTTATTTTATAAGAAAAACAAAATTTTGGTACAATACAGAAAGTTTTTAAAATGCTATCAGGGCAACAACATACCTACACTCTAGAAAAAATAGATTATGTATCCAAATAGCTGTGTGTATTGGTTATTTTAGAATTGCCTAGTATATTTTAATGTTATAATTTTAATATTTTCATTGCTACCAAAATTGATATAGAAGTGGATCGTACTTTTTGTTTGAAAATATTTGGAAGATAACAAAAAACTATTATATTTTAAAAGTTGTCAAGAAAGATCAGAATTGATCCATAGATACTGCACTAATTTTATTGAAGTGAAAATCAAATTTTCTTCCACTAAAGTTATCAATTACAATATTGACACATAATCTTATATTACACAGACCCTTCTCTAAACTTCCCTTTTGCATAATAATTGAGTTATGCCTGAACTTACAAAGTTTACCATTACAGACTGCCCCATAAGTAATAATCACCTAACCTGTACTACAAAATCAATGTTTATAAGCGCATTTGCTACATCCTCCTCTAACACATTAACAAAAATCGATCCAATTCGATTGGCACATAAAAATCATAAATCTTACAAACAAGCCGACCACCCGTCCAATATTTTCAATTAAAATTAAAATAAAAAACCTCAAACCCATCCCAATCAAATCAGCTTACATTTACCCAACCAAAAGTAATCTCCAATCACCGGTCCATCGCGCCTCGCCGGATATAACCGTGCAGCATCGAAATGGCCGCGCGATTACATCTCAACCGCTCTCGCGTTCGCACCTCGACCCTACATAATCCCCCTCTCTAATAAGCACGCACGTACGACACCTATACACAGCTCTCGATTATCACCGCTGCATACACGAAGCCGGCCAACTCCTCGGCGCAAGTTTTAATGAATCTGTCTCTCGCGCGGACTAAACAATGACCCCCCCCCCCTTGCGCCTTTTCGCGACCGCATTGTCTCTCCGCGCGTATAAAAGGGCCAGTTTTCATGAAAGCCGAGAGGCAACAAGAACATAACGGGACTCGGGGATGCTGTCCGCTCGAGCGCGATAGATGCCCATTGTCGTCTACGTCGTTTCCGCGAGCGCGCAGGGGTAAATTATTTTGTCGTAGCAAAGGGGCTTTTCCCCGATACTGGGACACGTCCTTCTGGTCGCGCGCCGCTGAAATCGATCCCGCACGCCGCGAAATGGCTAAAGAGAGGGAGGCGGATTTCCATTTGACACCGTTCTATTCTATTTTCCCTCCCTCTGGAGGCTGTCTCGCCGCGTTTTTTTTTTTTTTTTCACAAAGGCCTATATCGCGGAATTTTCATTTCGTTCGCTCTTTGCCGCTTTGTTTGTAGAGTCGCGCCGCTGGCGTGGATAACGGAGTTTTTCTCTTTACAGGGAGGGTATTCAGACGCGGAGCTGTGGGTTTCGTTTTCAACTTTGATTTTTTCCTTTATTTCGATCCGTTGTTTTTTCTGGAGCGGATTGGTTTACGGCTACGGGATATTGTAATAGTGTCACTGTGGGCTTGGACGTTTCCAGTGGAATGGTTATTTCTGCTGGAAAGGCAGTCTGGATTTGTACGAGGATCTTTATTAAATGGTTTTCGGTAAAAAATGGTATATTTTTAAGCGGCTAGCGCGGTGAAAGGGATTTTCTGAATTGGAAATTTTATTTGCCTGCTCTTTTTACGATAAAATATTCATAAGATTTTTAATTACTTATTTCAGCTTTGCGCATTCAAAAAGAAATTCGAAGCCTTATATTGGAACAGCTCGTCGAAACGCTAGAGACAGCAAAAAACCGAATGAATTTTCAATAACCCGCGACCCTTGAAATCACATTAAATCCGCAACGCTGTTGCCAAGGGAGAAATTTCACGGTAATGTATGTAAGATCGGATCCGGCTGCAGAAATTCGCGAACGCGACCGAGAGAGGAGGGGCAATATGAAATAATGGAAGCGATGGCTCGGCTAATCCGACGACGGAAATGAGTAATTAATGCATCGAAAAGCCATGTCAGTGGATTACCTGAATGTACGGGGCGCGATTTGCTCGGAAATAGAGCCAGTTTCCCGGCGCATCGCGACGCTCCGCCACCTGTCAGTTCGAATTCTAAAAATACATATTCTATTCCGCTCGGCTGATCGATACTTCGGTAACTGCATGTCCTTTTATAAGTTTTATTGTCTACCGATATCTGCTATGGGATATTGGAGTCGTATACGAAAAAATTGGAAATATATAGTGGAACCGCTGAAATCGTTTTTTTCTTTTTATTTAAAGTTGGATGAGTATTTTTGGGTAATGTTATTTAAATTCTTACAAAGCCTTTTAAGGGTATGAATTTTTTACGACTGTTCACGAAGTTATATTGAAATGATTTTTGCGTAGTTTAAGAAGCAGCCGGTGATTACTGCATTCAAATTCATATGCAAGTGCATCGCTCGTATCGATTTTGAATCCGTTTGAATTTAATCTCTATGCAGATGCGTTTTATTGCTAATGAGGGTATACATTGAATTCAGACTGTGCTTAATAGTTATAAAATTACTTATTTTCCACGATTATTATTATTTCATTAATAAATTGCAATACAGTACAATTTATACAGCTAAACAAATAATTCTATTAAATTAAACAATTTCATTGATTCTATATTCTATTTAATCTCAAACCCGCTCATTAGATAAACTTAGTTACCTTTAAAATTTCCCCGTAGTCCATCAAAATTATCGATTTAACCGTAACCGAAACGAGAAAAAGCGTAGTAAAGATTGTTTACGACGCAAGTACCAACAGCAAGATTCAACACTGAAAGCCGCTGTAAATAAGACATTTAACTTGGAAAGTTATAGATGTAAAATTATATTGATTCGCTTAATTGGACGTAAGTGCATTTTCAGCCGTATACTTAAACGTAATCTCGCCCCACGCGTCTTTCGGCGAACGTGAGAAAATACCTCGCAAACCGCCCCCCTCCCAACCCCCCCGGACAGAGCGACGACAGTTACTTATTGCAAAGAAATTTCCTATTCACGGCAGAAAATGCTTCCTGGAAGCGCAGTTAAAGGAAAATAAAAAACAGCCGCGCGCGCGCGCAAACTTTCAGCGAATGATTTTTAGAAAGAAGCAGGAAACTTCTTTATAATGACAGCTTTGAGGAGTAACTAAGGCGCGCTTGATTTTTTAAGAAAAAACTTCATTATGCAGAGTCGAAGCCGGGCGCGCCTTCGTCGGGAGAAGAGCTTCGAGAAAATATTAATCGGAGTATATTCGGCGATCGTGCAGCGGGGCTGCATAACCGGTTCTCTCGTGTTCTCTTCCACTTCTCAACAGGTTTCGCTGCCGAAATTCTGCGCGCCTCGGGCCGTAAGGTACACCGTGACGTAGGAAAAAGAAATGGAGGATCGCTTGGGTGAGAGTAACCTTACGTGCGCTGCTTCGTCCTTGATGTAAAGGGTATTAAAAATTTAGAAGTTCGCGAAGCGAGGGAGTGTTTTTGCTGAATAGTGAAACGTAGTAATGATGGAGTGGGTTGATTAGTGCGATAATAAGAGAAGGATTATTAGGGTTGATTAAGTTTTATGCTTTTCAAATATCTGCAGATGTGAAATGATTATTAAACTTTATTGCTGGTCATATTTGTAATTTAGTAGAAAATATATGTAACTAAATATATAAAAGTTGTTTCTGAAAAATGTCGCTTACTATATCGTTAAATTTTCGAGATTTTTTTCTTGTTTTTGCCGATCATTAAACTCGTGAAAAATTTCAATCACGTTCATTATTTTCTTTGAGACATAAGTTTCCATAATATTTTGTCCTCAAAGACAGGCATCAGTAAAACCTGTTTTCGATTCCTAAAACGGGTCTTCACTTTGTCGCCGTCGGCCAAAGTTGGACAATTAACTTTTTGTTACTTATTTGTCAATTTAACTTATGGTCACTACACGTAAAAATTTCAACACGTCCCGATCGTTATTCGTCGCAAGAAAAATACCAGACATTAAGCAGAACATTTAATTTTGCTAAAAACATCCCAGATGAAAAATGCATTTTTAATTCGCTGATACTCGTACCAAAAAATAAAATAGGTCGTCGAATCCATTAAACTCATCCAAATAACAGTCTCCACACCTTCTCGCTCGCGTAAGAACACAAATCCAGCCGACCAAAAAATCACCGTGTAAGCCAACCCACGACTTTAAAAACCCGAACTCCAGCCCAAAGAGGCCCGCGCCCGAAAAAGCAACCGGCTCCCAAGAAAAAAGCCGGCACACAAAGAACCGCGGCGCTTTATCAAAAAGGCAGCTCTCCCCCCTCCTCGCGGGGGCGGTCGAATCACGCACGCTAATAGACGATTCTCACACAAAAGCCGGCTCTATATTTACTCCTAGCTCTCTAGCATAGAGCCCCGGCAATAATCGTCCGCTGATCGCGTGGAGGAGCAGTTTGACTACTCGAGAGTGCGCGCCGATAAAGACTCGGTAGCTCGCCAATAAAAACAAAGAGCTCCGCACAAAAGAACGAGCTTTCCCTCCCTCGCATCCCCCGTGCAGCAACTTTTTCTCCTCGCCGCAGACGTCGTAAATCTCCCGGCGAGCCAAGGGCGCTGTCCTTGCGCGGCGCGCCCGCGAATCTACACACACACTAGGGAAGACGCTCGCTTTTCGGGAAATACCCGGCATCTTTATATATATATATAAACCCCTTCGATTTCCGCGTTCAATTTTTCTCGAAGCCAGAGCGAGGCGGTCGATTCGCTCGGCGGAAACTCGAGGCTTAATGATCTTTCTCCCCCTCGGCGTTCGCGGAAAGTTTCCTGCCTCGTCCGCGAGCCAGTCACGCGAGCCGCTTTCTCTCTCGGCCGTCAACAAGTTGGAAATTGGTATCACTGTTAGACGCCCTCTCGCCCTCCGACGAGCGAGCGTCACCGGCTGTTACGAAACGCGAGCGCGCGCTATAAGCGGCTTTTTTTCGGGCCGAATTTTTCGTGAGCGATTGGAGAGCTGTCGCTGGGTTTTATTTTTTGGAAGGCTGCTTGATTGCGTTCGCGTCGAGCGGTGGACGGTTTTTTTCTGGGAGGGTTTGAGTTTTTTGAGGGGGAATGATGATGGGGTTAAAAAATTTATTGCTGATCGATCACTTTGGAGAGAGGAGTGGATGTGCGAGAGAAAAAAGCTGAATAATGTTCGGTGGAAGTATATAGATTACTAGTAATTGGATTAGCTTTTGTTTTTAATTGAATTTCAGGTATGAGGTGGAAAAATAGTTGGATTATTAACGTGCGAATGTTTTTAAAAATGTTAAGGAATTTGCAGTTTATATTTCTAGCGTGTCGGGGAGTGCAGGCAAAAATCGTTTTATGATGTAAATAGAGCTGCTCGCTATGGTAATTTTATATACTCTCTGATAAAGTTTAAAGACTTACGTTCATTTACCAGAGTAATTTGAAACTCTATCTCAAATTCACAAAAACTTTTTCTCCTAATTCCAAACTTAAAAAATCTTTCTGATTAAATAAACGATCTCCGTAAAAATTAAACATAAAATACAACCTTTACAATAATCACAAGACATCTTCCCAGTAATTACTCCGCGTCGCACAATGCAAATCCTTTGATCTAAAAAAAAAATCGACCCCTCGCAATCAAATTACGCCGATAAAAAGGCAAGCGCGACGAAAATGAAAAGATAGAGCGCTGCAGCAAATCTTCCCTCCTCCTCCCGCTCCTCTCGCTAACAAGAAAAGTAATTGAACGGCGCATCCGTCCAATTCCTTTTTCACTTTCCACCCCTCCACGGCGCTCCAGCGCGCGCGCTACAATTCTCCAGTCCTCGAAGAAAACGAAAAGAAAGAAAAAAACAAAGAAACAAAGAGCTTACACCCCCGCAGTAGTTAACTACTGCTCTCTTCCCTTCTCAGCGCGCTGCACATATCCAAGCGCGCGAGTCTCAAAGTAAAAAAAGAAAGCAAAAACGCCGTTCACCTGTTCTCTATTCTTCGGGGCGCACGTCCACCCCCGTCGTTAAACGAGGCGGCCGCCTCAAGGATAGACCTCAGGAGGCGCGCGAGCGCTCGAGTTCAGCGAACTCTCTTTACTCTCTCTCGACGGCGAAGAGACAAAGGACTACTTGGGAGTAATCGCGAAAACGTTATATAGATAGACACGGAGAGGCTCTACACACAGCCCGCAGCTCGTTGCGTCGCAGGGTGGTGCAGGCAGGCCCGCCGCGACGCGTCGACTGAGAGCAGCAGCGGCGTTTTACTGCCTGGCGCTCGCGCGCCGACGAGACCGAGAGAGTCTGCCTAGTAGCCAGGCACGCGCACACGCCGCCAACCCCCCAGACACGCAAGCGCGCAAGCCGGCTCGACGACCAGCGCGATATCCAACCCTCGCGGACCAGCAGCAGCGCCGGTGGTGCTGGCCTGGCGCACTTCCACACTTCAACGCGCGCCCACCTTTTATGCCTTTCTCCGCCTCTTCGCTCTCTCGGGCTCGCTTCGTTTTTCTTTTTTTCTTTTTTTTTTTTTTTGTTATAGATATATGGGATGGTATTTGTATGGATGTCTGGAGAAGAAGCTAGTGGTGCGGGGAGGTTTGAACGGTTTTTTGAGATGCGGTTCGATGTGGCGGTGTCCGGTGGGAGGGTGGATAATGAGGCGTGAAGTTTGAAGTTTAGGAGAATGTGAGTAGTTGTAAGTTTCTTAGTTTTCTTTTATGTCGGGACTTGTATTTTAAACACTTGCATTTTAAATGTAAATTATTTACTATTTTTTATATGAAAATTTTTGTAATTATTATTTTTCATTTAAGCAGACTCAAAGAATTTCTTTTCGATCCAAACATTTAAACATTTGATTTATCAAGGTCTAAAAGGTCGGAATTTTAAAATAAGATGCATTCAATCCCGAGGACATTTTTCCTTTGCGCTTGAAGTTAGCAAACACCGTTAGCATGAGCGCACCTAGAAAAAAGTTCTCTTCTTTGAATTCCTCTTGCGCAGTAGTTTAGCGACGTAAAAACTACCTTTTTTAGAAAACATTCAATACTTTTAACAAAGAATTCTTTGAAAAAGATAAAAGAAAAATAATAATCATTCACGTAGCCATCAAAGATTACATTCATTACCTAGTTAAATTTTAAAATACAAAACGAAAATTACAAAACTTATCTTTTCGACTTTCGTCAACGTTCATTCGTTTCTGGCACGTTTAACGCGAAGAAAACAGTTTCCTTTACTCAGTCAATCATATTTCCTCTTACCCGTTCAGGCGCAAATCCTTTTAACGGTGCACCCTACATACTTAAGTGGAGATCCATTAAAAGAGTTTGCGCTAATGATAAATCAAAGCGTTGGCAATTCAGAGTTTCTGCTGCATTTAGCGAAATCACATTACTGAAAAGAGGTATTTAAAAAAAAATTATTGCAAAGTAATTAACTAGAAACATCAATTACGATTCAACAATCTAGACTAACATACTTTAAAAACCAAAATTAAAAGCTCCACTTATTTAACGTCTGACTAAACCCCACACCTTTCTACTGACAAACTAAAACACCCCTTCTCCCTCACCTCCACTCGTAAACAAACCGTACTCTCACACAAATCAAGGCGAAAAACAATTCAACATCCGAGACGAAAGCAAAACGACTCTAACCAAATAAAAACCTTATTCAATGTAAAAACGAAAAAAAAAACGGACCCAGCGCTTTATCGGAAGAGCATCCCATTTGTACCTTCCTTTTTCCCCCTAGCTTGCAGCACCATACACCGGCTGCTCGTTGCGTGCGTCTGGCCAGACTATCGCTCTTTTTTTCCCCGTCCCTTTTTTCCGCGTTTTTCCGTTAACAGCGCGCGGCGAGAAATAAGAGAGGCGGAACCTTGGAAATATCGGTACGCTCAGGGGTGAAATTGTTTCGTGTAATCAGTTTACACCGGGGGATTCAACTGCAACCGGCTGTTGCACGGCAGTCGGACTGGAAAAGCGCGTTTCTGTTATTTACACGTTATTCAGCCGGCGGGCGCATGTGAATTTGTTAGCTGGATTGAATGACGGGTTGGGTTTCGGTTTTGATGCAATTTGCATTTTTGGATGCGATTCGTTAAGTTTTGGGCGAGTGGAAATGGGTAGGTTGGTCGATTATAACCAATTGTTTTCGTGTCGGGCTCAGAATTTTTAACGGATATGGAATAAATAATTGAAAACAATTTTTGTAAAGTTCAAAAACCGCTTTGCTTATAAATAAATTAAAATCACAAGGATAGACACTTTTAGTTGCACTCTCATCTTTTTCTCTCTGCGAAACTTACTAGCAACGATGATTCCACGTGAATCCTTTGTTTTTTCTTTTGCGCATCAGCCGCATTAAATATGTCGCTTCATTGTTACTGGTAACTCGAGCCGCTCGCAGCTTAGTCACAAAGTTCACGAGATTCGTAAACACTAAAATTAAAGAACGAACAAAGATCGCAAATTTTCTGTTTATAAAGAAAACAAGCTTACCCAAGCGCGCTCGCGCCAAACAATAACTTCCATCAATAAAGTACCGAAAATAATTGCCTCTCGGGCCCGACGGTAAATTCAGCTTTCGTCTCGCGAAGCCGGCCCCATCGGCGACTGCTTCTTTTTTCGGCACTTGTTTTTAAAGGGAAGCGGGGACTTAGCCGGCATTAAGACTCCCTTCGCAATAAGAGAGGAGCCGGCTCGAAGAGGGAACCGGTTTCCTCTCTCTCTCTCAAGAGCCAGACGCCCGCCGCCGAACGATCCCGCTGACCTGGCAGCGGCGGCGACTGCGAAAATTCGTGCGCGACCAAGCAAATGACCGATAATACAGATTTCCGAAAATGGCACTTCGCCGAAGCGGCTCTTTTTGGGGCTTGCACTTGCGGCAGGCGGCTGGCAACGACTGGCAAAAGTTTTGCTGCAGGCCTGATTAGGCTTGTTAACGTTAATTAGGGCGATTGTGCGCGGTGGGTGTATGGGTGGCTGTATTGGAAAACTGGCTGGAGAGTTTTGCGGTGCGGGTGGTGAGGTTGGACTATTGTTGGGGGCGTTGAGTACGTACTTGAGGTTATTTACACTCGGCGTTTGTGATATTATTAGTTGCTATGCTGGGTATACAAATTCTACTGATATTACGTGGGTTATTGAGATCGAGAAATGTTTCTTTGTTTGATAAATTGCAAATAGGGTATTTCTGGGTGGTTGAATTTTTAAAAATTATCGTTACACAGAACGGGTACGTCCTTTTTTTTTAAAGAAAAATATTAAAGTATATTACCACATATACTATATTGAAAAATCCCCAAGCTCCGCAGAAATTTCCAAACAAAATCACGTTTCAAACAAACATTCTCCATCACTTTATCCCAGCGCGCATAAACCCAGCGTATCCCTTTTATACACACACCGCGCGTCTCGCTTACATTTCGAGACACACACAAAAATCGCTCTCTCAACGCACATACAGCCTCGCAGAGCGCAACTTGTTTGCCCGCTCGCGCCGGCAAGATGCATTTCAAGTGCCAATACTCGAAAAGAGAGCCGGCGTAAAAGAAAGAACGAGATGCATAATGCAGCTGCGAAATGCCGCAGGCACGTGCTATACGTACGTAGCGGCGAAAAGGCACCGATACGTCCATACACGCGCAATATAACCGCTTTTGTCAGAAGTGCCGGAGCGCCAGTAAAGCCTTTAAATCGTCGGGCTTCCCCGCTCGCGCAATGACGCACACAAGCCGGGGATGGATTCAGCGAGCTGCTGCTTCTCTGGTGTATAGACCGAGTGCCAAGATCTTCGGGAGAGTGTATATATCCAGCGCCCTTACGGCGTCTAACGAGTCGCCGGCAAGGCTAGACGCTCGCTCTCTTTCATTCTGCAGTTTTACAGCCGCGTACGCGCCGGCTATTCGCGCTGATCAAAGTTCGATTATATGCTGCCTGCAAGCTGAGCTCGGCTTTTCGTGTGGCTGGTGAGAGATGATGGGGCTGGGGGTTTTATGGCGTTGGTGGACTTTTTTTATTTGTTATTTGGGATTATTTTTATGAGGTGTAGAAGAATGTTTTTTGTTTGGGATTTTTAAATATTTTTGTTTTTTCTTTCTGATTATATTTTGTTTTAGAAATTGAAAGAGTTAAACGGTGTTCGGTTAATTTTGAAGAATGAATTATACGAATATAAAAAGGGAAATTGCAATTTTTTTACAAGTCAGTACCTGCGAGTAGATTATTTGGATTACAAAAATAGTATGTAAGATTCAAGATGAAATATATATCAATCCTTAATAATTTTTCTTTTTACATGTATTTTTCAAACGAAAGGCTGACTCAGGGAAAAAGTTTTGAAAAACTGCATTTTCAAAGTTGCGTAAACCTAATACTTTTTAACCGACCTACATTCTTCCCGCACTTTATTCGAATCCCATTTTGGATCTCAGCTTCAAATTTTTAAATCCGAAAAAATAGACCACAAGAAACCTAAGTGCTATCCTAAAATTCTTTGTCACATCTACTTACAACTCTCGTTCCAGATACCTAACACGTGATTCCTTTTTGAAATATTGCTCCCGCGCGCACTCCTTTAAAAACATGAAATGCACATAAATTTCTACCTCAAACAAGTAGCACACGTTTCCCTACATCCCCCTCCCCTCCCCGAATCGAGCGTGAAAATAATCCCTAAAGCTCTCTCATTCTGCATCAAGCCGCAAGCACGGATTAAGCCTTCTGAAATAAAAGTCGCATTCATCGAGCCTTCAAAAGCGGCTGCTCGCGCAGAGTTCGACGGCAAAATAATTTACGCCGGAAGCCAGTTCCAGCGTATTAGCCAGCGCGCGAGGGTAGTTTTACTGCGACAGTGGGCAACGAGGTCAAAACGGATTTTTTAATTGCCTCCGCCGTCTCTCGTGAGCTCAAGCCAGTATTTGCTTGGCTCGGCTGGCTGCGCCTCCGTCTCTCCCCTTTTTTCCTCTCGCCCGAGTGCTCCTCGAGTTCTCCCCCCTACCTCCCCTCGCGCGGCACCCCCCCGACAATATTTTCTTGTCTTTGAAGCACCGGCGGTGCAAGCGCACTCAAGAAATCGCGCGAAATTCAATTTGACGTGCACTCGACCGCGGAATTTCGTAAGCGGAGGATGAATTTTCTAGTTTTGGGGATTTTTTTTTCTCGGATGCGCGTAGATCTGATGGGCGAAGTTCAGATGGTGAGAGAGGGAGAGTTGGATGGGGAGGATGAGTTTGCTTTGGCTGGATTCGGTGGGATTCGGACTTTTCGAAATGCTTTCAGCTCAGCGACGTTTTGTTCCGCGACGAAAGTTTGATGCGCTATCCCCTCGGCTCAGTGCATTATGCTGTCTGGACGTCAAACTTTTCACGTGGTTTGACGGGATTGAGCTTTTCTAACAATTTACTGGATTTTCTTTGGACAATGGGTTATTTTTGGATTACGATTTGTTGGTTGAAGTGACCAGTGGGGTTTTGTTTTTGGGTCTAACTTTATAAGTTAAGACATTTACTTTATAGTTTGTAAAAATTAAATCTTTAGATTCTGTAAACGATCGAAGGAAGTTTAAGATTAAAATAAAACTGCAAAGTCAACAAAACAAGCTTCCCAGCCCTTCTTCAATCGAGCGAAAAATTTGCGTTTTCTTAAAAAACATTTTACATACCCGTTATCAAAATTTATTTCCCCGCCTCCACCTAACCGCGCTCGCAAATTAAAATTTACAGCAACATTATTGTAAGTAGTCGCGAGCTTTATAGCCAAATTTATCAAGAAACTTTCTCACAAAGTATATAAGTCTTTTAAAACCCTTTCCGAAACACTGTTTTCCAAGCCCTAAGTAACTCCGCGGAAAACGACCTTGCAAAGACTTATGCAAATAACGACAAGCCCCTAAACCTAAATCAAGGCTCCGCGGGAGACGCGAGCGACTCTCTTTATATTATCCCCGCTATACGTGAAACACGCTACAAATCCCGGCATTCCGATTCTCTCAATGAAACTCCCCCGTACGCGACTCAGCGCTGCGCAGCCACGATAACCGTAAAGGAAAATCCTCGTGGCCCGCTATATACACACTCGCGGCGACGAAGAAAATTCGAGATTGGACTTTTTCCGTTTCGCCGGTGAAAAGAGATTCGCCGTACGTTCGCGCAGCTACGACGACAACACGACGTCGGCGGCCGCTTTGATTACAAGGCTCTCTCTCTCTTTCTCCTGAGCAGTCTCGGCGGTTACGCAAAGGAAAAGTCGAAACTACCCGCTAGAGGGAGGGTAAAAAGGACGGGAGGAGAGGGGCTTAAGGGACGAGGGAACGTTAGCCTTCAATGGGGAGAAAGAGAGAGGAGAAGGCCAGAGAGGGAGAGAGCAGCGCGAGAGTCCGTATATATCTTTCGGTTGTTACCCTGGGCATCGACCGTCTGGCAGACTCGTGTCCTGGGGCCAAGGACCTCTCTCCTATCTCTGAAATATCCTGAGCGACGGCCGAGCGAGAGAGAGAGACAGCCTATGGCTTCTTCTTCCCTCTCCTTCTCTCTAGCGCTCGCGTACGGTAGAGCGCGCAAGCTCGCTCGGCGCGCACCATTCGTTAGATCAACAAGGGTACAGCGGCGCTGCGCGCGCGAAAATTCACACAGCAATCGATACGTCCGGAGAGGAAGAGGAGGATTCGTCCTTGGATGGATGCTGTACAGCCAGCGTGGAAAGCGTTTCTGCTTTCTCGGGCACTTTTTTTCGGAGGTTTTTTTTTTGCTGCGAGGGGGCGGAGGACTGCTTTTTGATTTTAATGGATTTTGCTTGGGCGGAGGTGGCTTTTTTGACACTTGATTGAGGTAATTGAGGTTGAGCCTGCTGGGGAGCTGATTTTTTTTTAGCGCTGAGGAATCACTGAGTCATGGATTGCGGACTTTGAGAGGTGAGGGCTTGGGTGAAGGGAAAAGAAATATATGAAGTTTTATGGAATAATAGTCTTTCTTGTATTTATTAATTTTTTATTAAATAGGAAAAGCGATGGAATTATTTTTTTAATTTATTGATAAAAAAATTCTAAAAATTTAATATTATAATTTAGAATTTATGGTACTGACTTATAATCCGGGTTCAAGTGAATGTAATTTACTTAAAGTTTAAAAAAATACTCTTGTAAGTAAAACGTTATTACGTTAGAACTGATATTTTTGTCTATGACTTACAGATGTATTTTTTCCTATAACAAGATTCTAAATAAATTTAAATTGCAAATACAATTTTCCAGACTTATTTGAAGAATAAGAAGCTGCCTCTGGCTATAATGAAGATGGACTTCCAACATGTAAACTCTCTTATTTGCATACTATTAAAAAGTACACAAAGAAGTAAAAAAAATGTACCCTTTTCAAAAGTTTGTACACTTTCATGAATATTCATATTTTCGAAGCGCAAGTTGCTGTAATTATCGATATATTTAATTTTTTTAATTTACTTTTAAAGTAAAATTAAATAAATTAAATATTGCATATTTGTACAACCAAAGAAAATACTTGTATACATTTTTTATTTTTTTCAAATACATAAAAACTAATAGGATTGTGAATTAAAATATAATAAGTATTATCGATAGAGTGATTTTCTTCAGTTTTCGGGTACATTTTATACTTGGTTAGTTCTAAAAGTAACAAAAATATTGGAGATCAAATTATATTTCTGTCTTTATTAAGCCCTCTGACTCGGAGCTTCATTATAACGGTTAATTCGCTTTCCAATATGTTTTAATGCAATTAAAGCAGCTATTTCAATCCTCAATTAAATCACAAGGACTGCTCTTGTTTTCTGTTCCTCCATTTCAAAGTATAAACTTTTACAATCTTATCTATTTTATCCAATACTGTCAACGCTTGACGTGTTAATTTAAAGAATTAGATAAAAATAGGAAGATGCCTTTTATTTTATTTAAAGCATTTTATAGTATAAACTTGATAAGACACACGACCTGGCATTTTTTCTATTTGATATTAGAGTCCTAATGTATGCCATAGCTAACACAAACACGCCCAAAAACAGCGTTTCTTTTAAATTCTTATAACTTGACAAGAAATATATGTAATCTTCTTGTCAATAGGATAAAAAATAGAATAATATGAACCAATTTCTAATTGTAATATTAAAAAAATTTTGGTATAATAATTTAATCTTATAGTAATGATTGATATTTTTTTCATTTTTACTTACACAAAAACGACGTGCATAACGGTATTTTAAAAACTTGCTTACCTGTAACAAAAAATGGCATGTTATTAGTAAAGTACATCTTTATTTCTCTTTTTTAATAATAAATTAAGTAAATGTATTTTCGTGAAGTTATAATATAATTATTTCCTAATATTTTCAATTAGTATTAAATTCTTAAAATTCTTGCTTTATCTCGCTTATTATTAAACTTAACTGAAAATAATCAGCTGAATAATTTTAAACAAAATAGATATTCTTGGAAAACAAATGAAACAAACAAAGATAATATAATTAAGTGAAAGCACAATAATTTAGGATGATAAAAATTATCACATAGCATAAATTATTTAAGTTTTTAACAATTATATTATTTTTTGCCAAAACACCATTCTACACCATAAAACAACCGTTCCCTCGCTTTTACATTTTCACAAAACGACCTATCAGACAGTCTATTAGTATCTTTCACTCCACTCTAGTACTACTTTGAAAAGAAACGGCACGTATACACGTTCCACGAAAAATTCCACATATAATTACGGCCGAAACCTCCTGCTTTTTTACTCAATTTAAGCATTCCCGGTAACGATTTGCTCGGCATGCCCGCTTTTTCCTGGACCACCTATCCCCCGCTTGTAAATTCGAACAAATCAGTCGTGCAACAAACAAGCGGCGCGCTCCGTTTCAATATTTTTTTTTCTCCACCCGGAAATATGCGCACTCGTATACGTACGCAAGCGCAGCCCGAAAAGCCGTTGGCTTTATCGCATCGTTCTCCTACTCTCCAAGCTTTGATCCCGCGCGCTCGCTCTCGTTTTCCTTTTCCCGTTATATTTATGCGCGAGTTT
Organism: Eupelmus urozonus; assembly: GCA_900480035.1. NCBI lineage: Eukaryota > Metazoa > Arthropoda > Insecta > Hymenoptera > Eupelmidae > Eupelmus > Eupelmus urozonus. Next base: position 122,354 of record UELX01000045.1, read on the forward strand.
TGTTTCACGCGTAACGTTTTTCCCGTTCGCTCTCCTTCCTGTATATGCAAACAATCTTTTTTTTCGGACTTGATATTAAATTTTTCAAAGCCATCGCCGCAGCTTTTGACGCGGAAAAGTTTCGGAGGGGGCAGGCCCGCTGCTGGATCGCTAAAAAAGATTCTCCAAGAAAATCCGATATACAGTTTCGATCCAATCGCTTTCTGCTTTTCTTTGCCCCGCTTTGTGTGAGAGAGGCGGGGGAGTGTACCAGAAGTGACGAGAGATGCAATCAAGTCGCTATTAAAAACTGTCGAAAGTTCAAAAAAGATCTGTATTGTAGTGCGTAAATGTTTTAATGAAGGATGAATAGCTACTCTGATCATCAAAGTCGAAATTATACGTCTACAATTTTATGTAAATTAACACAGTACGTATATTTTTGTCTTGAAATGTTTAATAAAATTATGTGAATAAATATAAATTTAAAGTTTGCGAAGAAAATTTAAAACGTCAGTCAAGAAAGCTTAGAAAAAAGGTTTTCAGAATGCAGTGTTTATTCTTCACATTTATTAAATTACTTAGTTACTATATTTAGTGCATTAATATTACGCAAGGCATACGATCTCATAACATATTTTTCCTAAAATTAATGTTGTATGAAAAATATTACTCAAGAGCCTATCTCTCTAAGCATCAACAACGTCTGAATCTCATTTTAATTTTAGAAAAATTGCATTATTTATAGCACATTTTCATTCTCTACTAGGAAACATTTTCAAGTCTCCTTGTTCGTTGTTAAGTTGAAAAATACGTGGCAAAATATATACCACTCCGCATTTATAATGAAACAATAAAGCACTCTCCTAAGACATAATCAGTCCTACAACACGTGCTACACCCTACGAGTGCGGGCACGTGAGCACAGACCGATAAATACACGTTTTCGTTGTACAGTAACTCACGTGTTTGCCCACTCGCTGGGAACTTGAGAGCCACTCGATATGGAATAATACCTTCGATCAAGTAAATGTTGGTGGTATTAGCCTATTGAAAGGAAGAAGATGAAATTGACGGCAATGAGATGCGGATATTGTTGGGAAATAAGTATTATTTTGAATGAATTACTCATTGGTGACTTGAGGTTTTTCGTGCAGAACTTATGTAAATCATATGTGAAACTGCTTATTTATCGAGGTAAAATTATGTTTCTATTTATGTTCATGTTACTTAGTTGTTAATGGGCAATAAAACATACAGCAGAAAATAAAAGTTTATAACTAGAATATTGTATTTTTGAATTCTATCTCTGAAAATCATGAATAAATATATAGGGTAATGGCAGTTGGTACGTTAACAATCCATAAGCAAAATTACTATGGCCTCGTATTATTGAGCTTCTGGTCAAGGAATCTTGTTGGTGTACTTTAAATTTATCTAAAATATATCGCACAGTAAAAATATGCAAATAAAAGTGGCAATAACTTTACTTTGTTCAGTCTTAATTTACCATCATTGATTTTTACCATTTCAGAAAAAAAATTTGCAATGCATGGAAATGTTACGGATGATGACGTAAATCATTCTATTTTAGATTGCGATTGAAATATGTCTAGAATTCGAATGGAAATTTTTCAAATAAGTTGGAATATTTTTACTTTTTTACAACAAACAATTATCTACTAGAATAAAAGCAATTCCGGATACCCGATACTGATCCGACACAGATAATTAAATAATCTGACCGAACCGATGAAAAATCTAAAACGCATTCACAGAATCAAATCTAGGTACAAAAAAATAAGAAAAATAGACGTCGTTTAAACAAAAACGTCGCTTTAATGCTTTCTCATCCAAACAAACCATCAAATACGTATCAAAGCCAAAGAACCACTAACCGCCACACCGCCTCCTGAAGCACCTCCATATGAAAACACACCCGCGTTACATTTTTCACGGCCGCGCTCACTCCTACCCTACATAAACCCACACTCGCCTCATTAAAAACCTCACCACCGCCGCGGCGTTACACAACAATCCAAACAAAAAAAAACGCACACACGGAACGATATTCCCTCAACTCGATCACATACACACACATACACGCGTCGTTATACGAATCGCGTGCTCGCGGTCGCAGAAATCGATCGAGCCCGCGTGCGTGCATCCTTTTTTTTTCTTCTCTCGGCTGACTCTCTTTTCGAGGCGAGGCCCCTTGTCGCACGAGCCGACCATCTTCTCTCCATATATATACACACACACATGGCCTTCTTCTCTCTTACTCGCGCACGCAACGGGATTCCAAGCGGACGAGGAAGAGAAGAGTAATTGTATATGTATGTCTGCGTGTACACGCGCCTCGGATTCCAGTGCGAAGCCTTTGCGAGGCTAATCCGAAAACTAATTACGGCGCGTCGATAATTTGGTTTGGCGTGTAGGTAGTAGGCGCGAGCGCGATACACACTTGGCGGGATTTTGTCGTCGAGGAGGAAAGCGGCGGGAGGGAAATTGCCGGATCGATTTAATTAATGGGGCTCCATGGCGACTGGACGAAAATTTAATTATTGGCAGATCTACGGGCGGAGGGATAAAAAGAAGGGCGATGCGTTTAAAGTCGTGGAAATTTTCTCAATTTGCAGCTTTAATCGGGGACTTAGAAAGTTAATCGAGAGACCTATGGCTCATTCAAACGAGATTACGCGCTGGATAGTTTTATTTCGGAGTATCGTTCGTTGGATTAAAGTGGAGTCATGATCATGATTAAAATGGATACGTGTGGAATGCCTAGCTTGATTAATAGCGCCGGTAAAAAATAAGAAGGAAAAAATATTATGCAAAAGCAGTAGCAAGTTCAAATTGTCGAATGCCATTAATTCCGTCATTTTTCACGACTGGATTGAAGTTGACTTTTAAGAATTTTTTCGCTAGATCTTAATTTAGGTTCGTTCGTGGAGATAAAGTTTCTTTTTCGTTTATTACACAGTTTAAGTTTAATACAGTCTATCAGCTAATTATACCTCATAATTTAAATTTCTAATTGACGAAATAATGGTTTTACACGGTACATTTGTGAGAGTATAATTTTCGCACTCTATAAAGAGCAAACTCTTAATGAACATGACTTTCTTTGAGATTACCTTTCTTATTAGACTAGAAGGGAAAATTCGCTGTTAAATTTTATTATGCTAAGAACAATGTTAGTGTACATAAGGATAATTCAGCACTTTTCATTTTCATAAGAGCGAAGCTACTTACTCCAAAGCTAATACTCGTTTTTGTAATGAATTCGTAAGAATTACATGTTTATCAATAATTAAATAGAGCGTCGTTTTAAGTTGTTTAATTTATGAATTAGAAAGTTGATATAATATTTGTTTTAATTGTTTTCTATTTATATTAAAGATTATAATCGTTCACAAAGCTAATGATTAGTAGTATCTCGTCTGTAGTAACTAATTCATTTTAATTATACGGAAAGAATATTATAGCAACTATTACTATAATCTATAGGAAAGTATTTATGTACCCTCAGAAATATAAAAAAATGACTATATTTTGTTAAAGCATAAAGTAATTTTTCATATTGTACGAGAATTTTCCATTATATTATAGTAATAATCATAATTTAGAGGTCTGGGATTTGAGATATTCCATCCCCTCATAAAATATATAAATAAAGTATCTTATATCTTGGATTGATCATAGGTAAAGTATTGATCAAGGGTCGTACCACCATAGTACACTTTTTAAAGGTTAATAAAACATTTATTTTCATGACACGTTATATTTTTTTAATGTTGTTTCATCGGATCAATAACAATTTTTATGAGTTAATACAAACATACCAATCTTTTAAACGCGGATTCACTTGATAATATTTTCATTTTTATTTTTCTTTAATATAATACTATGTTTTTATAAAGTAAAACGCAGTTGTAGTACTTTTAATAATAAGAAAATTCTCTGTTTAACATTGAATTTAAACGATTACATTAAATTAAATTCACAAACATTCAGCTTAAAATCCAAGCGTACATTCTTACCATCCATACCAAAACTACATACTATAAAACAAAAAACTTCCTCCGACCCAAGAGCTTCCTAACATTCCAAAAATATCTCGACTATACCTCGCCCGGGCAATACGGAAAAGAAATAGCATAGCCGAAATGTAAATCCAGGTGAGCGGCAGAGAGCCAGTATATAGGAAGGGGGGAACGAAACATCGGGCGCGCGCGTGCGTGCGCTCGTATACCCGAGTGACCAATCTAGTTTAACGGATCTCGAAAAACGTGATTCCGGTGGAATTTAGGGGAAAAAAGTGGCACGCTAGAAAGCGATGCACAAGCCGGCAATCAAAACTCGCCCGTGTGACAAACATCGAAAGCTAAACCCACGCGCGCTGCACTCTACCTTATACGTACCTATATACACGCGCGCGCATGAAATCGCGGTGAGCCCAAAAATTCTCTCTCTGGATGTATAAACGCGATCGCGAACGACACAGGCGGCTTCTCCTCTGGTATGCAAGCCGGGCGCAGAAAGCATCAGCGAGTTGCGGTACATACCTACCTACCGGGCGCGATTCGTCGTCGCTGGAATCCCGGCGAAAGTAGAACGCGAAGAGCGCGAGCCGCCGCGCCTGGAGTTCTGCCCCTCTCTTAGCTTCAAGCTAAACAGCGGGCTCGGTGAAATGAAAATGGCCCTGCGCGATATTCGTTCTGGCATGATTTTCCGGGTTGTGGAAATCTGGCGGAATTTTTTTTTCTGGGTTCCTGTGCCGGCTGAGTTTTTGTATTTTTTCGTCTCTGGGTCTTTGCTGGGCGCGCTCACGTGGATTGCAATCTCACGCGGAGAAACTTTGGTGAGCGCGTGCAGCGCGGGTCGCTAGTTTGTTATAGGTGTGTTCGCGCGGAGATCGAAATGCGATTGTTGCGCGATCGTAAAATTTTAATGGGAGGTTTGCGAGATTTCGCGGCTGTGCGTGCCCTTTGATCGACTTGGGTCGTTTTCGTGAATTGGAACGCTAGTTGGGAATGGTTTTTGTAAGCTGAAAACATTTTTATGGATGTCTTGTGCCTGTAATTAATTAATGTCAGGGAATAGTTAGTTTATTATAAGCAACAATTCTCGTTAAATATTAGGAGTATGTTTAAAAATTTTAATTAATTCAACGAAAAGTTAAAAGAGTTTTTGTTTTAATTTTAACTTGGTGCTGTGGGAACGTACGTGAACATATGCTAACGCGATGCAGTAGATAGCGGCATGCTCGGGTCAGACAAACATGAAACACCAGTAGATATAGCGGGCTAACCTTTTAGAATTAGTAGGTTGTAAGCTTTTAAAATTATGTCAAAACTTTTCTAATATCCCTGAAATTCGTGGAAGATTAAAATGTGATATCTTATAATCTTTTTTTTTTCACCGAATTCTAATAAAATAAAAAATATCTTCGAAAGATGTTTTCAGAAATTTTGAAAAATTATATTATGTTGTATGTAAACTTTTAATTAAAATGAGCAAAAGTGAATACATTCATTCTTAAATATTAATCTCTGTTTATAATACTTTTAGATTTAGTCGATTCCAAATCCAAATATTATATTTCATTGCATTATTTTTGAAAATCGATACAAGAATCGCATGATCAAAATTCTAGCTAAAACCACTGCATGTTGGTTTTTAAAAGCGGAAGGTTGGCTTAAACTCTCGAGCACCGCCGCCCAAGACATATGCAAACACGAAAGATTGCATGTTCCAGGTCGATAACACCTCCCAGTTTTGAACAGTCTTTTAAATCCTTATACATATATAAATATTAATGAAAACTCCGGGCAAAGATTTCTCGGTAAAATGCTTCATTGTTAAAAAAAAGCCATGTGCATATTTTTGTATAATAATTGCTCAAAGCCACTTCAAAGTTCATCGAACCTCGAATACATACATGATCTGCATTATTTGTTCATTCAGCATATTATAAATGCATAATTCATGCGCTCCTTATTAAAACACTTCTAATTTATAAAATAACGTTACATAGCCGCCTCTATTCCAATACCCAGGCCACCTCTCCGTTAGAATAACAAAGCGTAAAATGCGAGCGTCGAACAATAATCCTCCTCTCTTAAAAAAGCATCACAGGAAGTTAAAGCCTCTATAGGTTCAATTCTGATTGGTCGTTTTAGAATAAGCGATAGAATCAAGTTCAGGTTAGGTTAGATGTAAAGCCAAAAGAAAGCTTAAAATGAGCTTTTTACACAATTAAATTGTGGATGTAAATGTGAATGAAATCTTTGAATCTTATTTAATTTAAATTAATAAATAATCTTCTTTTGCTTAAATATCTGAATTCATAAAATAATTTTTATTCGATTTATTTCGTTCAAATAATGTTACGATCAATATGAATTTTAATATTTTTCTGCGCTAATTTATTTGCAGCCAGACAAAAATGCCATCTGTCAGTCACGTATTAATAAGTATTTTCCTGATAACTTTATTTTTTAATATTTTAACGGTATTTTTACTTATGCTTGGTAGGTTTTATATCTCTTATTATCGATTTTAAATTATGTTTTGAGTTTTTAATATAGCTGTTACAGAATATATTAATTCAGTAATAGAATAGTTTTTATAGGCATTACGTTATTTTCGTTATTTCGTGTTATTATAGGGACATTCTTCTTTAAAAGTAAAAAATAACGCAAAACCCTTCAAAATAACGACTACATTTGGAAAATATCGTAAAATATCACGAAAATAATGTAAAATCAACCTCTCTAGACTCGACTCTGATCGACCGTTTTATAATAAGCGCAATAATCAAGTTTAGGTTACAGGCCACATATAGGGCGCGCGTACTAACGTCGAACTAACAAGTTTTCGATAAAAAAAAAACCACATCGCAGCCGAACGATCCGCCGAGAGGGCCAATAATCCAATAGCTCTTAAACAGTTCCCGGTATAGGTACACCCATAAGGCGAAGCCCCGCACGTGCAGCGCACCACTCTCAACTCTAACGTCATTGTGCCTTAACGAAACAAGCTTCCGCGCTGCAGATGGCGCGCATATTCTTCAGCTTCTAAAAAACCATTCTGAACAAGCGTCTATATCCTTCCAGTCTCTCTTCGTCTCCAAGTCGCTACTCTCTTACCTCGGAAAAACGTCGACGAACGAATCCAAGGCGAGATAAACCAGAGAGAGAGAGAAGCAAGCGAGAACTGTCATTGAGCTGGTTTATAATGAGGCATCCTCTTTCCGTCCATTCTGCATGTTGTTGCCAGGTGGGCTACGCTCGCGGAAACACAGCCCCGCGCCAGCCGTTTCACATGACAACACCGAGCTGCTCCGCCGAGCAGTCTACCTGCTTGGCTTGCGCTGTGCAATCGATTTCGGTACAATGGCCCCCGCGAGCGACGGCTGCGCCAGAGCCGGCCCCGACAACTGTAACGCTAATGACCCGCGAGTGAAAAACATATCCGACGGCAAGTGGAAATCAATTTTTATCGAGCGCGGCGAGCTGCGTTTCTATATATCGGCCCGAATGTGTCGCCTTTTTTTTCTCTTTTCGCCTCTCTCACGCTTGCGCGAGCCGTTTTTTTTTTTATGCGAACGCGCATCGCGCTTAGTCAGCGTGAAAAGCGAATGTTCGCTCTAGTTCTGGAATGGAGGAAAAAAGCGTTCGGTGGGTTTCTTAAGAGGGCGTTTGAGGTTTTGCAAAGCGACTTTTTTGTGCTGCTTTGGCTTTTGATAATTTGTAGGCGGTATTGGGGATTGAAAATGTTTTTTTCTTTGTACTTCTAGTTATCAAAGGATGAGCAATGGATGTCGGTGTGTTTTTGTGCAACTGTCACGTTCTTTTTAATTTGCTTAATTGAAGTATTCGAAAACATCGTGAGTGTTTCTGGGTTTACCCGGGCTCTTATATACTTATGCACACTCCAAATGTCAAGAAGCCTGGTTATTCCGGTCGTATTTTTTCCTCTGTTATTCTATCGTAAATTAAGTTTGTATGGCACGAGCAACATGCCCTAATAAATGATAAATTAGTCACAAAAATGTTTATGCCTGTAGAGCATGAGACTTTATTGTTACAAAGCTTGGTATTATAAATTTATTTCTGGTGAAAAAATATCTTTGAAAAACGTAATAAATGAGTTTATTATGAAATATAATCTTTAATCTTAGACGATCACCTGCTCTTTCCACTCTACGTTAATGAATATATAAGAGCCGCATTCGTGGACATTTTTATAATATTTCTATAGTGGGAAAATGTAGTGAAAAATATCGGTTCTTATCAAAAAAAATTTAACTCTGCAGTGCAGTATGGTAAAGTACACTTTGTCATTTTACGTATTCAGCGTTCTACTTTACAAATTAGCTTAGTTTCGCAAACAATTAATTATTTAGATTCGACAAAAAAGAAACTAAAACGGTAAGAATAAAGAAAAACAATATCACTTGTTCTCTATCCTTCAATTTATTCCAGAGCATCTCAATAAAAGAAAAATCAAGCCATTTACATAAAAACGAGATAAAACTAATTCGGATTATCCGCGCGTGATCTTTTTACGCGTTATAAGAACCCCGCAGAAGCCAAACGAATCTATTCTAAAACGCGCGTGCCAATAACATCCTCATTATTCTTCCAGCAATAAAACAAGCCACTTTTTCCCCTCCCTCAGCAAGGGTGAGAAAAGGTGAAAAAGCTCGTCTAGATTTCGTTTAATCTCTTTTTTCCTCCCTATTACAGCCAGTGAATTGGTCCGTTTTTGCCGAGAACCCGGCGACAATAGATCCAGTCTCGCGTGATAAATCGTTGAATGACTCTAGCTGTGTGCCGCGCGCCGAGGCGGTTCTACGTTTTTGTGCCTCGCGCGAGTCCGACTTATCGACGAGCATAAGCACACTATAGGAAGGACAGACACGTGTGCGGCTCGAAGATTAGAGCGTTCGACATTAAATTAACTGTCATTGAATCGTTGCGCGCGTTACGTAACGAGCCGGCAGTCGTTGCATCAACGCGCGCCTCTTGCGCAATGCACTATCTGATTCTCCGCGGCGTTCGGAGTAGAGAACGATTTTTCATTCTTTTCAATGGTTGACGGTATGTAGGTGCGTTTTGCTGAGGCAGGTATGTGGGATATTGGTGGGTGGATAAAAAAATATCCTTGGCTATATGGTTGAAAAGAAGTGAGCCGATTTTGCGGCTGACAAAAACGTTGGTAAACTGGACCACTGGGATTAGGGACGTGGTAAGGTCAAGCGGTACTGCTTTGTTTTTGTTATGTAAATGATGACGACAGCGGGCGAGGCGTTAACTGTTCAGTCATAAAAATTTATGCAACGAGATTAAATTCGAGTGATATATGAAAAAGTTTTTTTTTATTAATTGTGTTAGACGGAAGTAAATATGAAAAGTTTTACTAGATTTACAATTTTGAGCTTATTTAACAAAACGATACTTTTTAATTAATTATAAAGACAAATTATGGAATGTTTCTTAAGAAAAGTTTTTAGTAAACATCTGTCCCAAGGGTCTTAATATTTATTTCATAAAAGTTATTTGTAAAAAAAATTTTATAAAACAGTTTAAAAAATAAATTTCTTTTTTAATTTTATGGGTAGTATATAGTGACTTCAACGACGAATCAATATTTCACTATCAGGGTTAATTTTGCTTGAAATTGTGTCACATCAGTTTGAAGCTATTAAACTGATATTATTTATGAAACGCAAGACATAACTTCGTTTACTAGATACAATTATGATTTTTTTTAAATATCACAACGTAAAAAATAGTAAAATAAATATATGGTAATTTATGCATTTTTATAAAAACAATTTAAGTAAGTTTTGTTGATTATTGATTTAACTAGACCAAGGAATTATAAATTTTTATATTCGGTGAAAATTAAAACGTTTAAACTGAAAAATTTCAATATTGTTCGCTACAGTTTTATCTTAGATCATTTATTGATTTTTAAGAACATTAAAACTTTAATTTTAATAAAATTTGATAAATACATTGTATTATTGATTATCTGTAATTTTTCAGAAAATGGATAATTAATTTAAAAAACGCAAAAGTATTACAAATTTTTAACACATCAACTTTAAAGTATTTCTATAACATGCAATTCACTTCGATAATATGCAACGAATATTTTGAGTAGCCATATACGAGTATAAGCAATGTGCAGAAATTGAGACTGTTTATACGGAATGATTAATGGACTCTCCATCAACCTTTGTCATTTAATGCTTGCTCACTGCTTGGACCATTAATTAGATTGTAGATAATTGAACTTGGAAAGGACATATGAAAAAAGTGTTATTATTTCTATTGGTTCCGGAAAAGTTTAAGTAGGATAGTAGTGAATAGATAACAGCAAAATTTGTTGTTTTCTATTCAAGAAACTGGTTTTGATTTATGATATTCTCTTTTTTTCAAAAGTGAAAATGATGCTCTTCAAAGAAAATCGTAAATTTCATTGAAGATAACGTATCCGTTAGTTTTGTAGCAACCACCGTTTAGTTTTGTTGGAGAAATCATATATATATATTTTGAGTAAATAGCACCACTTGATTTATATTAATTTAAAGTAACTTTCATAATATTTATGTATTTTCTTACTGATAATCAATGAAGAAAACATTCAAGCTTGGTCATTACATTATTTTAGCAGAATTATATTCATTCTTTATAACAATAAAAAATTTCATTTCACATCTGCAAAATCAGACAGACAAAATTATTCTCATATATGAAAACTAGTGATTACGCTAAAAGCAAGCTCCAAAAAAGTAAAATAACATTTCGCAAATATACACACAAAGAAGCCAGTCTTTAATGTTCAATAACCACTCGGTACCGGGCGCAAGAAAATTCAAGGTAAGCGCCAAAACAATGATCATTCGAAGGACACGCCGAGCTCACTCGGCTGATTGTCTGCAGCAAAGCGAGTCTGGGTAATTAGGGCTCACCGGCCGAGAAAGCCCCCACAGCTGACAAAGTTACGTGCGGGCAGCTCGCTCTTTTTCTCTCTCCTTTCCCCCCATCCTCTTGCGCCCTGTAATTTCATCGCTCGCCTATATATCCCTCCAGAGTGCTCTATATACTCAACATGATCTACAACATAGTCCTTTTCATCGAGCCTCTTTAGGCCCGAAAGCTTCCTGCGCTACTGCAGCGAGGAACGCGCGCATAACCACCAGCAGCAGCACCACCACGCCGAGGGTTATTAAATTTTTAATCAATCGCATCAATCTTTCGTTCTCTCCCTCCCTGCCCATCTCCAAGCCGCCTTCTGCTTTTCTCTTCTCTTCTGGATGATCAATATTATGCGCTAAGCGCACTCTTCCTGGCTATATGCACAGGGGCGCAGTCGAGTACAAAAATAAAAAAGAATGAAAGAGCGCGCAGGAGGAAAAAAATGTCGAGGTAAGCCGCAGAAGAGGATTCACCGGGGACTCGGTAATTACACGGCTAATGAGCAATTTTTCGAGAGCCTGGCGCACTTCATCTGTGTACAAGTGTACACGTGGATGTGGGACAAGCCTGTGTGCGCAAACTATCTGCTCGAGAGATCGATTTTTCGATTTCGATGACTAATTGAGGAGCGCGTCGGGAGACGGAGAAAGAGGGATTTTCATCTTATTTGCTGGTGAGCGCGGGAAAAAGAGCGAGAATTATGCCGGCGCCTGTGTATATGTATAGCCATCGGGAGAGAGCCGGAGGAATTCCATTATCCACCCGAGGGACTGCTCTTCTCCTTTCTTTCTGCTACTGCTAGCTTTTTCTCCCTCTTGGACTGGGAGAGAGGGACTGGTACAGAGAGACTAAAGGCGGCCCACTCGGAATGCCTCATTTCCTTTGTCCGTTTCCTCATTCTATAGGCGTTTTCTGAATCGCGAGCAGCGCAACAGTATAGCAATTTCCTCGCGGGACGCTGGGACGATGCGCAATTTATTTTTTTGTTTTCCTTCATCTTGCTATAGCACTTGCAGGAAGATTTAACGACTAAATCAATTATTTTTACTTGATAAGATGTTTTTTTTAATAATTTTCATCTATGAACTCATTTTATTTATTGCATGTATTCTATTGATAATTCAATGCAACGTAAGTAAAATTTATTTTAATAAAGTTAACTAAATAGTAATTTGTTATATTCTTATTTTCATAGGCAATTTCAATTCGCTATTTATTTTTACTATAAACAATAAGCGAACTTATTTTGTAGATATTGTCTAAAAATATTTTTATCAAATATTTATACAAGTATAATAATAATTTACCCTCCGAATAATTAAATTTTTTAATTATTTAATAAAGCTCACCTATTATTATTAATATATTATAAATTTCGCGTCGCAATCAGTGAATAATTACTAATTGCATAGGAAAATTTAATTAATCAAAGTGTGAAAAGTGTTCAAAATTACACTCGTTAATTCTTTACACATATTTAATATTTAGATTACTGAATTTGGTTTATCTTATCTCAAGATATAAATTTCGCATAATCAAAAGATATAAATTGTATCCTAACAGTATTATAATTCATTTCTTATAACTAACAAAATTAAAACTTAGCATAAAAAAATAGCGCAAAAATATTTTCGCAATTACACCATTCACCTGCACATTACGTCTGTCCTCGATCGCCTTAAAACTATCTTCGCTGTTTCATCGCTCGACCGAAGCAGCAAGGTAGCTCGCGATTAAAACTTAAAAGGTACAATTAAACGTGCCGGCAATTAGACTCGAAACAGCGGAATTAATCGAGCAAAATGCAAAATTTAATTGCAAATTAGCTCATCATCCTCCTGCAACACGACCCAGCCAAACTCAACTCTCTCTCTCTCTCTGTCCCTCCATCCATTTTCTTACGGCTAATAGCATGCCCCTCGCTGCTCGGGAAAATTTCTCCAGCGTATATTGCATCGTTCGCGCGTGTGTCTTTGTGCCCGCGCGTGCGTGTCTGCGCCGGGGGAAATGCATACGGTTGATAACGAAAAATTTGCATTCGAATTTGCCCCGGCGCGACGACGCGTCCTCGTACATATACATATATAGGGTAGATAAAAGACGCCGAGCGCGCTGGTGCATGCGCGGCTCGTATATTCGTTTTTATAGGGATTTAGAGGGCGGTCTAGACGGGCAATATGCGAGAGAGAGAGAGAGCCGAACGGCATTGCCACGGGGGCGTGAAATTCGCGCGCGAGCTTGTTTATAAAGTGGAATTGTTAAAGGTTCGTTAAAAGCGAGCGGCGAAAAGTTAGGGCGCTAATATCGCTTTTATTTTTGGCGCACTCGGCTCCTGCGATCCATTCGCGGGTCATTAAAATTATCTTCGCCGCGTTTTATAAGGATAATTATAAATCGGCGTATCGGATTAAAACGCGCGACGAGCTTTATAGGTGGGCTTAATCAACGTCATGCTTATAATAAAGATAGCAAGGAGTCGTGCTTGATTTGGAAAATTATGAATTCGAGAGATTGGCTTTTTATTGTGGCTGTTTGTCTTTGGGGATTATCGGACTATGTATCACGTGCGCATCGTTTCATAATAGTGAGAGAGGGTAATGAATTCTTGAATTCCAGGCGTCTAACGGCAGGACGCTAGCCGGTAGATTCATGGTAACAGTAATTTTTGTGAGCGCTCATCTTGATAAGCAGAAACATTGGCTCTTCTCCGCGAGGAAAAAAATTCCGTGTTGTGTGTACATCAAAAATTGGTTTCTACGAACTTTCTACTATTGAGTTGCTGTAAAATAACGAAAGGTTTCTATTCGTTTGATTAAAAAATTTTGAAACTTGAAAAAAAATTGTTTAAACTGCTTGTACGATTTTTCTGTATATTCAATTTCGTTACAAAAAATTGTCTTAAAATCAATTTTCTAATTGAATTTTAGTAAATTTTTTGTTCATTAATGCTGGCAGCTATAATCGCGTATCTATTAATATACCCTACGCCTAAACTAGATTTAGTCACAGCAGGCATCTCTGTTGTCCCCTAGGTCGATTTAGTATGCTTCCTTCATTACTTTACTTCCTCCCAAGTGAACCCAAGATTATTCATCGATTCCCAAAATGATCACTCGCCAGTAACGTTTTTGCAGATAAATTAAGATACTATAACACGATGAATACGTTGAATTTATAGATGTTGTAAAAAAAATATACAGCACCGTTTGCGCCCTTAAATTTTAAAAGCGTAGCAGTATTTTGCATTTTAAAAAATGCAAACAGAAGCAGTTTTTTAAGTAGACTGCGCAGAAGCAAAGTCAAATTTTATTTTAGACTCGGCTACTTAAAAAAATATTTAAATGCGACTATGCGGCTAGGCTAAGAGCAATATACGTACATAGCACGAAAGCAAAAGTTTTAAGTCTATTGTTTATCTGTCACCATATATAGGTAACAACTGGAAGCTCGCCAGCATTTAACAAACTTTTCCGAGGCTTAAATAAAGAACGCGCTCACTTTTTTACAATCTTCTTATCAAATCTCACCTGCTTATATTTTTCAACTATACAAAATGCTACTTCGCTTTTGAAATATGTACACCGCAAAATCAGTTCTTACTTCCTCCATTTTTTATACCCATCCTCTCATAACGCTGTAACTTAACTGTACCATCCCAATTGTTTCCCCTCTCAAAAGCAGCAGTTTCTTTCCTCAACAAGCACACAGAAAACGGCCCTGTGACCCAGCCATCTACAGACGAAAGAGCATCCAGCTCTCGAAAGTCGAACGGCGAAGAAATTCACGAAGAGAAGAGGAATCGCAAACGCGCTCGAAGGGACTCAGGGGGGGAGGTATGAGAGTGCGCGTCAAGCGCGTGGGTGCAAAAAGAAGAAGATCAGCCCGCGCAGAGAGAAAGAAGACTTCGCATGTACACGTACCCACGTACATACACCCAGAGAGAAAGACACAGACACATAAGCGAGCTCGGCGAAGAAGCTCACGAAATAAGCGCGCGCGTTCAATCTCGATCTCACCAAAGTGGAAGGACAAGGTTTCTTCGCGCTGACGTTGCCCATAGGTCAACGTACCCGTGGGCTGCTGCGCGCGGAGAGTACAAACTCGCTCTCCGCGCGACGAAGACGACGCCACAAGAGAGAGCGAGAAGTCCCATAAGTCTCGATGTCTCGCTCTCTCTCTCTCTCTGTCTTCTTCTCTCTCTCTCTCCTGAGAGTACAGCGCGCACGGTGAATACGAGAAACTGCCCCGGCGACGACGCACGCGCGTATTCTGTCCCCAAAAGCACCGCCGACGATAATAATTCATGGCTGGCCGCGCTTCTCTGGCTTTGCCTTCAACTTGAACTTTCTATATGGAATTATACCATTTCCGTCGAGCTCGATTTGCTGGGAGCCCCTGGCTTAGGTTTGTGAGCTTGGGAGCGGGGAAATTATTCTGTCAATGGGATGGAAATGTTTTTTCCGAAGGGTTTTTTCGAAGGTGAGTGTCTTTTTTTCGGTGAGCGAAAGAGCTGGTCCATCGATCATTCGGTTAGACAGGAATTATTTGGAGAAATTCGTGGGGGATTGTTTTCGAGTCGAGAGGACGACAGGAGTAATGAAATTTATAAGTTCATTGTTGGCAAAAGACTATATGGATAATTTTTTTTAATGAAGGTTTGAAAGAAATGAAGGTTGAGAGAGATGCGTCAGCATTTTTTAGATTGCCAATTTCTCATCTTTATTTTAATAAATGTCTTAAAAAAGGAGGCATTCCAAAATTAAAAAAATGTAGTACTTTTTATTTATAAAGTTGCGAAAAATTGAGTATAAAGTTGAGAAAAATTGCGAATAATTGTATGACTATTGCAATAAAACTTATCATTATCTATCAATCACATTTTCTTAGAAATAGCCAGTGAAGTGTTTAATTCAACAAATATCATATAAAGATAATTTATCGTGACTGATAGAACGGGAATTGGTAAATAGTTGTGTGTGCATTTTCAAAAACATATTAATGTATTACCTACAATCTATTTATAATTTAAAAAGTACATTTATTTTTAGCACTACTAACGGAATTCGTTCAAAATTATTCAAACACGTAATAGCTACAATTTTCCCTCGAACAGTTATCTCCTAAACGAAATCCAAGATTACATTTCCAAACACATGCAAGATCCCCATTTTCAAATAAAAACGCAAATGCAAATAAGAGCACGACTTTGCCTTCAACCTGAACTTTCTACAAATTATCATTCGCGCCGATATCCAGCTTACATTCGCGAAATTCAAATGCGCACGGCCGAGGCAACTGCGAGGATGACGGGAAGAAGCCGAGAAAACTAGTTACTCCCGATTCACCGGCGTAATAATCCAACGCTCGCCTCGTGAAACCGTCATATTGCTTAATTTGCAAAACTTACGGTTTAAAGATTGACAATAATTTCTGCGCAGAAAAGTCGACGGAAAAAGGCTCGCGGCGCTCTCGAGACTTGTGTTATTGCCAGATAAGTTTTATCAATTTCGAGTGCGCGCGCTGAATCAGAGGCCGGTGAGTCACGCGCAATCGCACCTGCGCATGTTTTTCGAGAAAAAATTTAATCAAATATTGTTTTAGTAGAGTGTAGACACTGTTTTTTTTTTTAATGCGATTATTTGTTATTTTATTGCGCGATGTTTATTTAGTTTTATCATATGGATGAATTTTTTTTGCAGTTTTGTAATTAAATTATACTTAAACTTAATATGGTTCGTCATTTAAAAACGATTATTATAAAATGCTAAAAATTATGGTTGCATATATACATTCCAGTATTATTTATTTCTACTGTCAAAAAACTGTAAAAAGTAAGAAGGTAAATACAGATGCGCATGTAGAGTATTATTAAAAACCAATAGAAATCAGGTGTTGCAATCAGAAATTACAGAACAACGATATTCCCGATAACGCATCTCATTTTCATTCAGGCCGTCGGCCGATATCTACTTTTTTCAACTTATCCAGCACATACCCAGCCAGCCACAATCAAAATTCACGTTTTGGCGCAAGAAAACAATTAAATTCCCATTAGCCTTATCGTCATCCTCCGATAACAACAGATGCAGTTACCAGAGAGAAAGAAAAAGAGAACAAACGAGAGAAACCAGAGAAAAGAAGCAGCTCTCGGGTTGCGCGAGTCGCTCAGCAATCAGAAAGTCGGCATATAGCTTGATAAGATCCGTGAGCAAAACGGCACATTAACCAGTGTATATAGAAGCAAAATTTTTACTCGACCTCACGGTAATTGTCGATATGTAGTTTCCGCAACTCTGCTAAGAAGCTATATATAAGCAAGTGTAATGAGCCAGGCGAGAGTCCAGTAATAATTGTAACCGCGCTGAGAAAAGCACATCGCGGCTGATGAACCCTTGAGATAATGGAATCGCGACATGCGGCAGTGACAGCCGAATGGGGAGCTTTCAATTTCGCCTGTGCGATTACCTGCGCACTCGCCAATGAATTACGTTCGAATGCGCGGCTGATGTATGGCACGAGATGATCGTTAGCGTTTTTTTTTTGTAATGGGCTTGACTCGAGGGACAGTTTGGAGATATATCGATTGGATACGCGGGATTTCGAGAGATGGTTGGCCAATGGTCCTCCTTCGGTTTTTGATTTATCGGGGAGATAAATTTGGAGGGACACCTTGTCGCAAGAGAGCTGTGTGTCTAGTGTTATCTACATCGTTTGCTTCGCATCGATTGTTGGAGCTTGTGTAATTACATTAATGTGCGTGATTGTGTTTTTTACTTCCGTGTGTTTAAAATGTCTTTTTATTGATGTATAGGAGATCGGTTTAAAGGCGTTTCGATTTTATTGTTTCTATAAAAAATATCTTAAAGATGGCTTGTCCTACCTTTTTTAAATTACTCTAAATGAATTTGCAGAGAACCTCTGTTGGAAATTCATAAAATAAAGAATAAGATTATACACACGTTTGAAAGGCTTTAAATTATTTGAAACTTTTTTTAGATAATTGATATAAACTGTAAATTCTAGATCCTTAGGAGATTTATACAAATTAGAAAATTTGTATAGAATTCAAATTGATAGATCAATTAGTCAGATTAATAATATTTTGAAAATGTATATTATGTCAAATGTTGAAAAAATACTAGACACTTTAGATGCTTACGAAATCCTATTCCACACTCCACCATAAAACAAACATTAGCGCCAAACAAACACTTTTCTTATGCAATGCGTGAAAGATACTAAAATAACCATATATTACTAAAAATTTTAACTAAGCATGGGAACTGTTTTAAAAACAGACAGTCTTTTCAATACATCTCTCTCTTTAATTAACCCAAAGAAATTACACATCTCGCAACCCTGGTATAAAATCTCGCAAACCATCATCCAAGATAGATCCAAAACAAAAAAGATAGAGAAAAGACGGAATTACAGAGGCCTATTGAAGGAACGACGCTGATTAGTGACATAAAAATTACGCGCATACTGCAGGCTGCGTCGGTAAATTTTAATTTTATCAGGAAGTGGGACTACACCTGGAAACGGAACACAATGGTGCATTGTCCTCGCGGGGCAAGCGCCGGCTTTAATCACGGATGTGCGCCCGCCTTTGTCAATTTCCATAGAGCGCCGAGAGTATATGACACGCCGTTTGCCGCCCACGGGACTTCCCCCCAAAGAGTAAATCAAAGCAAACTCCCCGTGCATCACGAGCGGCGTGACCTAGACAAGAGCTACAAATATTCAGATGCTTCGCTCTCTGCTTGTTTTAGGATGATGGGTAAACATTAGAGGATGATCTTCTTGGAATTGAAAATTTTATTTTACAGTTTTTATGGGAGCGAGTACATTTTTGTTTTTGGGAATATTAGGAAATATGATGGAAAAAAAGTTTAAAGAGTGTATGTACTTTAGGAGCTACAATTTATTTTTAAGACAGTTGGTAGTGTCTGATAAAAATTTTATTGTTCGGTTTACAGAAGAATCGTACTAAAAGAATTCTGTAATAAAAAGACTTCCGTTACTGTTATAACCAAGGTTGATTTGCATCAAGCGAAAGTCGCGCTCTGTTAGATGCGATCAGAAGAAGTATTCAATACCGTAATTTCTTACCGAACAGTGCCAGCGATTCCAAAAGGCATTACGTTCGATTGATTTGTAACGTTTGATCTAAAGCATTATTTTTCACCATGGGATTGCGTAAATTTTTAGAAATACAAATCAATTTTATATTTATTTATATAAGAGTTTGTATTTATTATTTAGCATGCGATAGATTAAATATTTTTACTCATAGCTCATTTCAAGAAATCAGACTTTTGATGAAAAGCGTCAACTGAAATATTAATTATCATTATTCCACTTAAAAAGATTCACTCAAAATCATTAGACAAAAGTACAAAAAAATATTTCAAGCCAGTTAGAAATCAATATTTCACCCAATCTCCAATTCAAAGAAAATCCCACAAAACTGCTATTTCCAATACCCCCGCATTATCCAGCAAGATCCGTGATCGAATTTCCAACTCCCAGCACAATAGACGACACGCGCGCCGCGCGGCAAAGGCTTTTACTGCCCATTGTTAATTCCCAATTATTCATCTTTCTCAACACTCCATAATCCCCATTCCCCTTTGACCACGCCGACCAAGATAACAGAATCCAACCTCGATAACAAGACTCTACTCTCCTACACACACACACCTTCCCTCCGCTCAATTACCCTGCACTTTTTTCTCGAAAAACCGGCGCGCACGCGCGCTCGTATATACCTCCGCCAGGTACGCGAGACCTACGTTATCGAGCGTCGTTGCTTTCACATAGGCAGCTCGGCAGTGCAGCTCACCCGTCGCAGCGAGCGCTGCCCTCCTGCACATGCACGCCCACGCGCGAAAACCTATGAGCGAGCGCGTGCGGGGCTTATTAGCAAAGCGAGCCGGCTTCGAGAGCTCGCTTTAGCCGCGGCACTGATAAGAGCTGGCCTGCAACAACAGCAGCCCGATAAATCCGGTGCCCCCAGCTTTGCCTTCGACGTGTGCGTATACACAGCGCTGCTTTGATAAGAGCGCAAGTGTATGTGTGGATACGTAAGCGGCGGCAATCGGAGCGATGCAGGAGGGGGTTTTTTTTTTTTAGCCGGTCGAGATAGCTAGTGTGTGTGTATCGTTTTCACTTTTATCGCGTGTAATTTTTATGAGAGCTTTGCGCGGACGAGGATATGAATGGGATCGATTGATATTTTACTCTCGTTTTCGAGTTTGCGAGCGCGGCTAGACAGCTGGGCTGCAGTGGAGAGCTATTTTCAATCGGTTTCGGTGTGACTAATAGTGCGGCAAATGAACGGAAATTTAATCAAAGGCTTGAATGGACTGCGTTGTGGCAGGATGAAAATCGGATTTTAAATTGAGACGTTTTGTTTTCAGAGTGGGGCTGCGGACTATTTTAACGGTTTATGTCGCTGGTTGTACGGATTGCTTGTGTACGTCAAGATAGTCACTTCTGAACGATCTTGCTTGCAATAGTAATTTTTCACACTACATATAATATGAGTGTAATAAATAATACTTTTAATTGTATTATCGATCCTAGGCACAGAATAAAAATTCAAATACGAATGCGATAACAATCAAAAGCCATAACAAATAAATTTTATAGCTAAAAAAAGAAAGCATCAAAACGGTAACGGACAAACGACCAGCATGACAGAGCCCGCAGAGCCCCCATCGTACATTTCATATACGCTAGAGCTAAAAAAAACAAGCCTGCGTGTAACACGCAGACTGTAACCCAATTCACAAATGTCAAAATAACAAAGCCCAAAAATTATCCTAAAATAGTTTTGTCGAAAAACGGTACCAACTTTTTCGTTTCAACGATGATGATTGACCCAACATATAACTGTTTTTGGGTATCACACATTTTTACTACTGTACGACATTCGAAAAATAAACCGTATTTTTAGCGCTGTTAAATAAACCACGAGTATCATCGATCATTCAAATTTTTTTACATGAACCACGCATCGCTGCGTGATGCAAGGTGCGGCGACATTAACACATGGGTCTAGCGCTGGGTGCTAAGGCCATGTGGTGGCGAGAGAGCTCTAGTTTATTTATGTAGATTCAATCTTGGTATCTTCCTAAAAGTCACTGGAGGCACGCTGTATTTTTGACCTCACGTGTCTTTTTAAGCCTCCTTTACTCCCACGCGTCGACTAATATTTGTGGTGAACGTATTTTTTGAGATATTGTATGTAAATTTGGGGTTTACCATGTTGTCGTATTTTTTTGATCGAAAAAATGATTTTTAGGACGGGGAATCGTCTACAATGAGGAACCTAAATGTGTAAAAATTACCGTCTTAGTTGATAACTTTTATAGGACTGAATTATAAATTTTACTAGAATGGTATATAAAGATATCTTTACTGAAAAAAAATAGTAATGTTTACCAAAATTTTGTACTGTTAAATCTTTCATCATACAACAACATAATTATTAGAGATTTATTAATAATAATTAAGAGTATTCATTAAATTTTAATTACAATTCTCCAAAATTTATTTCTCAATAGTTTATGTTGAGTACCCATATAAATAGTATTTTAATCATTAATTTTTTAATCAAAAAATAGTAATTTTAAACAAATATTAGTTTTCAGGTTGATTTAGCTGAATTTGAACGAAATTCTATTTTTATACATGCTTTTTTAGCATAATTTACTTAATCAAATCAACGTACAACTTACCTTTTTTTTATAATTAATGGAAAATATCGATTTTTGATAAAAGCCTTTTTAAATTGGCTCGCTAATTGGCAAAACAAGATTTCTAAGTAAACACAGATAAAAATAGAGCTTCACTTTATCTATGCTATCGTGGACGTGTAGCTACAACAGTTCTAAGAAAAACTTTAAAACGATACCAACACAGTTATTTCCGTTTTTTCAATAATCTTACGCAAATAAATTCACTGTAAAGTCAAGCATTAATCTTTCCGTATTCAGGCAAAAATTGCAAGGATCAATAAAGAATACTGTTGACTTGTAGGTCTCGCGAAATTAAAATTTTCTCGTAAAGCGAGGGTAGGTGACCTAATTACCGACATTTATGTGTCAGTTACATGTAGATATGCCGACGTTTTTTATGATTATATTTGGAGTTTTATGCAAGTAATAAAGTAAAAAAAAATACTCTATTCTATAAAAATTCCATATTAAAATAAAAATTATAATAATTTTTTAATATTAGTGCTTCCTTTAATTTTAAAAATAATTTGCAATTATCAAATTTCATAACTATAATTAATTTTTAATAAACAAACTCCAAGTCTAAATTCATAAACTATATTATAACATTATTATCCCATTGTTTAAATTCAACATGAAAAACAGCTTCAGCTAAAACACAAACCGTCTCCATGTCATTCATAACAAACTCCTAATGCCATTCAATTAACTACTTCTAAATCCACTATCAACCCCTCCCACCAAACCCCCATCGCAAACATCCCAACATCCAAAAAACTCGACATACTCAACCACCCAGCAAAAAAAAGCAAAAACCAAAAAAAAAAAACCACGCTTCATAGCCGCTTTTTCTCTCTCTCTTATTCAAGCGCGAGGGAGATTGACAGTTTGCCAGCTGTGAAGGCGCCCGCTTGCGCGCGCGCGCGCGCAACACGGCCCCAGGTTAGGCTGGCTCGCTGCGCTACCTCGTCGCCTCTCTCTTGCGCGTTTAGGGGTCGCGGGGTCACGCTCGACCCCCACCGGGAAAAGAGCGAGAATTCGTTCTGCTCCCTTCTCTCTCTCGCGCTCGGTTTTTCCTCCTCTCCCACGCGTCTGCCCCTCCGCTCTTCCTTCTGACGCAAAATAACGACAAGGCGTATGTACATCGCGCGCCTCACTCGTGCATATTGCACGAACGGCCGCAAACAAGCTGCGGTCGTTGGGTAGTATGTGTCTCTGCGTGTGTGTGTGTGTATTTCGACGGCGGCTTTTTTTTCGCGGCTGACGGTTTTTTGTAAGAGCGAGTATGTGGGCCAGTGGGTTTTTTGACGCCGCTCCCGCGCGCCGGAGGGTGGTAAGCTGGAAACTGGAATTTTCCGGTTGCATAGGAAGAGGCGAAGTTTTCGGCTCTCTTTTTTTTTCTTATGAATGAATGGAGGAGCTGAGGAAAATTTTTGACAGGAAACGGGCCTCTTAACGAGCCATTGTTTCGGATTGATAATTCATCATGTTCTAATGCATCTTGAATTTATATTGATGACGCTATAGTTTTTCCGCTGTCTCTCTAGGTGGGACTGCGAGCGCGCGCTCAATTTTTCAGAGTTAATAGTGTTATTAGCGTCGACGTAAAAAGTGATTGATACGTTTTAAAGGAGGAGCGCGCTGCGACTCTATAGACGTTACGCTCGCTCGCGCGCTGCACTCTAGGGTAAACAAAACGCTTTACGCCAGTCGAAAACGCGTAATACTATTAAAATAACGTTAATCTAATATTGCGTTATTTAATTACGCTCAAGACTCTAAGTGCAAGAAAATTGCTCCACTTTTGCGCGGCAGACTAAATAACATTCGCCCTGAAAGTGTTCTGGCAAAACGATAAATCCCGGCGATTAAGCGCACGAATTTAATCCTACATACCGGACATTAGAAAAACTTTCTTCCAGAATTTATTTTTGTTTACTTGCCGCAAAAGCGCGCTTTTATTTATTTGTGTTTGCACAGCGTCCCCGCGTGTTTAGTAAACACGTCGGCCGATCAATATATTTTTACAAACGCATTCCCGCGCTGTCAACGCCGGAATTCATCGATCAAGAGGACGGCCCCCCCTCGCCCGACATTGAAAACAGCCTTTCGCAACTCTGATTTTTCCAAACTTTCTTTACCATACATACGGCGAAATCCAGAGCTCCGATTTCCCGGAGATGCGTCAAGCAGGACGGTGCGGCCGTTACATCACGCTTATTTAAAGCGCAATTTTTTGCCCCCTCGCTCGCGCGCTCTCGTCAAAACAAACAACCGCGCGCGCGCGTGCGGCAGCTTGTTAATAAATCGCGCGAAAAAAAACAGCGATGCGTACGCGCCGTCTGTCGCAACGCGGAATCCCGCGCAAAGACACACACTTCTTCGCTCGAAGAAAAACAAAAACCAGAGGAATTCCGGAGTATATACACAAAAATAAAGACGTTAAAGAAACGAAGAGCTCACCTCGTTGAAGGCCATCTTCTTCGCTAGGCTTCCGGAGTCTCTGGAGCTGCCGGCGCCCGCCTGACCCAGCTCTCGCTCGCTGCCCTAGACGACGGCTCTACGCTCGATTCGGCTGGCCTGGCCGGCGGCGCTGCTCCTCCCGCTGCTGCCTCGACTGCTCGGCTACGGTCCGCTGCTGTGCTCCTGCTGCTGCTTTGCTGCTGCTGCTGCTGGCAGCGGCATCGAACTGCTGACGGGGAGGACGTTGAGCTACCCGCGGCGCGGCACATGCGTCGCAGCCGTTACGCGATTTCCTTCCTTTTTTTTTTCTGCACTGCGTCTTTTTCAGCTACTGCCTCTCTCTCTGTCTCTCTGACACACTCGCACACACACACACACACGGCTGGCCGCGCGCACGGGCACCGAGCTCGCTCTCCGTGTATACACGTTTTTTTTTCCTCTTCCTTTTTTTCTCTCGTTTCCTTTAGGCGGCTTAGCTGCGCTCGGCTGGCATCCTCACCAGGTGCCTGCTCTTTTGACCGAGCGCGCGCGCGCGTTTGGCCTCGCTCTCTCTCTCTGGCTCTGTCTCTTTCTTTCCGAGCGCGCGGCTCTCTCTCTCTCGCACTTTGTGTAAGTACTGCCTGTAGTTGTATACCTACGGGCGCCTTGACCTCCGCGATAGAGCGAGACAGACGGGCGCGCTCGGGCCGAGAAACAGAGAGAGAGAGAATGAAAGAGCGCGCTGCTTTTCGACGAGAGGAGAGCCAGGGGGAGAGAAAAAAAAACACTTCCGACGAAGACGACGACGACGACGACGTGCCAACCGTCCGTGGCTCTCTTTTCTTTTCTAGAATATCTCCCTCTCTCGTCGCAGTTGGAAGCAGCGTTGCTGCACGCTCACTCGGGGGGCTCTTTCTTCGCGCTCGACGGCGACGAGCTCGCTCTTAGGCCGACTGTCTAGCAGGTAGAGCCTCTCTCGGTTCGTCTCGCATTCCTCAGGTGCGCCCTGAGGACAGAGAGATGCAAGAGTCGACGGTTAGACCGACCTGGAGTGTATATCACTAGAGAGCCTCACTCTTGAGGATACGTAAAAAAAGCTGAGGTCGGCCACTAGGGTAGCGGGCACACTTGGAGCAAGAGAGAGAGAGAGAGAGTCCTAGGTAACCTTCTCGTCGCTCGCTCGCTGCGAAAGAGAGACTATATCAGCAGTCTATATCCGTGAGGCGCGCGGGGAGAGACACACACACGCTGGCTCTCTATGTTTTTTTTTCCTCAGCCCGACACAGCAGCAGGATCCTAAGCTCGCGCTGGTGGCTGTTGCTCCTGCAGGGGGCCGTCTCGCCGGACTCCTGGATGTTATTTACGTTCGCCGCCTGCGAGCACGATCCGCGCAGCGATCACGGCACTCACACACACACGCACGGCACGGGGGGAACCTGGCGCGCGAGAGCAGCCAGCCAGCAGCTCGTCGGCAAACAGACGAGCGCCATCTTGCGTAGGACGGCCGCGAGGTGGCGCTAGGGGACGGCTCAGCGCGGGATGAGCGGTAAGTTTGAATGGGGCTTTGTGGATCGTGGAGTGCTGTGCTGGTGAGGGGCGAGCTTGCGGGGAAGTGCGGCGCTGATGGGTGTGTATAGGTAGGTTTGAAAGCACGGATGAGGTGGGCTGTGTGTGTATTCGCCTTGAGAATAGATCGAAAGCTGAAAGCTCTGAGAGGTTATGTTAGGTGGTAGTTTATGAATTATGACTGGGTGTTTTTGGGGATTTGGGACTTGAGGGCAGGGGGTTGGGTTATGTGGTTTTGGAGAGTTTAGGAAAGGCTTGGGTGGAAAGGTTGTTTTTCAGAAGTTAACGTTATTTGGTTGGAGAGTTGAACTGTAAAGTATTTGTGCTTATTATTGCAAATAATTTGATTTGCGCGTGATAGTTAATAGTAATTTAGTTTCGTCTAAATACTTTATTAAGTATAATATAGAAACGTTATTCGATAATCTTTTATTTTTATTTATGTTTTTCAAAGGTTGATATACAATTTTAACAATTATACCTTCTTCAGAGGTATAAAGAGTAAAAAGTAAAATAAAGAATAAAATTTAAAGTCATTTTTTATACTTTTTCAGATTCAGTATTAAGTTAATTATCTATAAAATGTTATGAAATGTTATAATTAGTTAATAACTTAGGTTCTCATAAAGAATGTAGCATTTTACGATGATGACGCTGTAATTTTAATTTAATGAAAATATATAATTTAATAACAGCTGAAATAAGAATTTTTATGGACGCAGTTATTATATTATATAATATTACTTTTTTTAAAGTATTACACATTATAAAAGTAGATACATTAAAATATATATAAAAAAAAGTTGTGTGACGCTGCGGAGTATCTCGTAGATACGCATAGATCCGACCAGTCATGCAAGAACTACCTTAATTTATCTATTAACACTTAATACTCAAAAAATCTGTAGAAAATTTTATTTTATTAAACAGTAAACTTTATCACGTTAACAGTTATTAAAATTTTATAAAAAAATTTTGATGATTTCATTTTTTATAAGGAGTAAGTTTTGAGAAAATTATGAGACTTATTTTTCTTATAAGAAATATATTTCATAAAATAAATGTAAGAAGTAATTAAGTAAAAAGAATTCATAGTACAAGACAAGTAAAAAAATTGATACCTAGAGAAAAACCAAAAAGTTTAGTTATTTAAAAAGTATTTTTTCCATTATTGCAGGAAGATATAAGAATTAATCTTAAATTCAGCTCAAATTATTAATTAATTTCACATAGAGCACAATGGCTTTCTTCTTATTTTTAGAAATCAAATGTGTCGAATTCTCCAAGAAGTCTATTTTATTTGAAAATTAAGTTTACATTATTTTTGGGGTCTCCTCTTTCATAGAAAATTAATAAATTTATCATGATATAGATTCATTTTTACAGAATCTTTTTTAATCTGAAATTTACTCTATTTTACGGTATTATTCTTATTGATACAGTTTTATTATTATTTATATGAAATAAAGAAAGAAAACTTGAGGAAAGAATAATTATGTCTCGAATTCTTGAGATCGCGAGTTTTTTAGTCCAACTCGTTTACATTTTACTAGTTTACAGCGTAAGAAAAGAATAACGTTTCTAGCAGTGTTTATGTTGGTATTATGAAGTATCTAAATGAGTTACAGCTTAGTATCCCAACTTCTTTCTACCTCATCATAATATTTTTAAATTTTTCAAAAACGTGAATAATGGATTTGGCATTTTAAGATCGTAATAACTTTGCTATAAGAATATATAAACATACTCTGTAATTTTACAATCTCATTCTATAGAAATTAAATCTGAGATATGAAATAAAACTTTTTCGTTTTATATCAGCCAGATAACTACTTATCAATATCAATCCATATGACCCACATACCAAATGCTACGCACAAAGGCAAATACTTTTTATTGAAAGTTTCTTTAACAAACTGTCTAGTTTCAGCCAGACGGCCCCTTTTCAATAAAAACGTCAATTAGAAAGCTATTAATCGAACATTATAAAAACAGCTCAAAATTTCCCCAATCCCAGCCGTAAAATTCCCAGCCTCCAGCCTCTCCTCCCCCCACATCCAATCGCACAAAAACCACTCCTCCCATCCACAACTCCAACCTCCCACCCCATTATACCCACAACCCACCCTCCTTGCACCAACTTCCCACCCACCAACCAAACCCCCCAAAAAATCCAAAGCTCGCGCGCCGCCCTACAATACCAATCGTAGGTGTCGCCAGGTACCGAGCGTCCCGCAACCAAGAGCGCAGCTAGCTTTGGCCCTCGCTCTCCCAGTCCGCGCGCGCACTGCGCAGTGCCTAGCGAGGAATAACCGAGGGAACAAGAAAACTGCGCCAGGCAGCCCGAGAAGCACATATATACGCGCACACCGCTCAGTGAGCGCGCTCGCTCGAGAGCACAAAGCCTAGGATAAACGCCGATTTAACATACAAGACAACATTATCCGCGTGTCCCCCCCTGCGGCTGGCTTATGGACGAGCTCGTAGCAGCAGGGCAGCATAGTAGTAGCAGCAGGCACCAGCGTTCCAGCAAGGAGCAGCTCTTCGCGTTGCAACAGCAGCAGCAGCAGAGGCGTAGCTATTCAACGACGAGCGCAAGCGGCCAGCAGGCAGTAGCAGCGACGGCTGTGGTAGAGGCCGCCGAGGAGAGGCGGATAATCGTGAGCGGGCACCACAGCGGCGCCAGCAGCAAAATGGGCAGGTCCAGGTCGAGGAGCAAGTCGCCGAGCAGCAGGCGCCGCCACAAGAGCAAACACTCGCACAAGCATCGATCCAAGTCGCGCGAGAAGCGCTCCAACAGCAAGTACAGCGACAAGCCCAGAGAGAAGAGCTCCAAGTCTAGGTATATAACACGAGCCTTACTTTTTTCTCTCTCTCTATCCCCCCCTCCCTGGCGCTATGCTTCGAGAGTCTAGGCTCTTTTTTTTTCCTACTTCCGTTTTCCTCTGACGAGTAGCTATCGCGCGCTGGGCGTATGTGCGCTGGGTTATGTATATATATATATGTGGCTGGGTAGTTTTGCCGCATTGTGTGTATACGGCGTAGTTGCTGCAGCTCTCGTCGCCATCTTACGCCCCGACCTCTCCTATACTATATATCTGTCTCTCTCTTGGTCGCTCTCTCATTGATTTTGTGTACATATATACGAGCGCGAGGCCGCCTTGCCTACTTATACACACACCGTCAGCGTATTATCGCATCGTTCATGTGTGTTTCTGTGTTACAGAAAACGCTCACACTCCGTGTCGTCCAGCAGCGATTCTGATGTATCAGACGACGTTCACATTGTCTCGCACAAGAAGCGCTCTTACAGAGACAGGGAACGGAAAATGGACGAGGTGGAGAGGCTCGCGGAAATGGAGAGGCAAAGGTAAATATAAACAGCTCTCTCTCTGTGTCTATCTATTTTTCGACTTTTTAAATTTGTTTATATTATGTAATGCGCTTTCTTGAGCTTTTTGCGAATCTTTAAATCAATGTTTAAATGAAATGAATCACGCGATTTTTTTCTCTCATTTATATATTTATATGTACTTTTTAAAATTAATAATTGCATACTGATCCACTTACCAGAACTTTTCATCTTAGACGGCAAAGAGAAGTGGAGCAAAAAATTGTGGAAGAAGAAGCGGCAAAGAGGATAGAGGAACTTGTACAGAAACGGGTTGAGGAAGAGCTCGAAAAGCGAAAAGAAGAAATTGAAGCCGAAGTACAAAGGAGGGTTGAAGAGGCTAAAAGAGCCATGGAACGCCAAATGATGGAGGAAATGGAATGGCGACAGGCTAAATTACGCGAAGAGGAAAAGAGAAGAGAGGTAAGACCAATCCAAAGAAACATCGGTATTTAGCTCAAATGCTGATGCTGCTAAGATGCTATAAATTTATTACGGATCTATATGTGATATTATATGTGTTATCAGAGAATTAAATATTAACTTTTATCCTGTTATTTTTAATAAAATATTTGTGAAAATTCACTATTGTAAATATTAGTACTATTGATTATTTAACTTTGTCTTGTTGTCTTACACAATAAGTTAGCAGCATTGCAGTATTTGGGCTGGAAGCATTGCGGGACACATTTTTGAAACCTCAAGCGTTACAAAAGAACCTCAGTGCTTCCCTTTCCCCAGCATCTTTTGAGATCCTGTTGTTGGGGGGAATGCTTATACAGTCCTATGAAAAGGTTTTTCTTAATACATATAGGCGCATGTGAGTTATTTGTGAATGAATAAATTGTATTTACACATGTATGGATACACATATATGCATATATATACTCATAATTTTATACGTACACAAAATTTTATGTATATATACATATATTCGTATAATCATATGTGCTTGTAAAAATGAAAAGATGCATACTTTTGTCGTGTTATACTTACAACGGAATCTGGATTGACTATAATTATCAAGATGAAGAGTTTCTAAAAGAATCTTTGCATATTTTTAATACGTGTCAAACAGAAATAAGCCTTATCTACCTGAGATTTTCCCATTTGAAAGTAAATGTCTGACAAAATCGAAAAATAATTTTGTAAAACATGTTTTGTTAAATAAAAGTAAAATATATTACATTTTAAGATATTTATTTATTGTTAAAAAACAAAATGAAAGATTTTTTTAAGTTTTAATGATCAATTGATTTACTTTTTTTTTTGTTTCTTACATTAAAATTAGCTCATAAAATAGATATTGTTGTAGATTTTTGAATATTAGTTTAGAAGATTCAAGTTTTTTGTTATCTTGATAAACGGAGTTGCACTTAATTTTTGTAACAACAAACTTAAAGTAAAGACTATCAGTTGAACCGGGGCCAGGTAGACTTTACAAGGCAGAATTAGAATCCCATAGCGACAAAACACGACCTAGCAATATATAGGTCGCCTTTCTAACTGACTACCAACAGAAGATGCCGGTATTTTACTCACTGCCGTGTGATTGTCAATGAAGAAGGCATCCCCTACGTGAGCTGGTGAGGGCGTCATTCAGGTATTATCCAATTTATATATTCATAATTCACTATATGATATTGTTCATCATAACTAGTGTTCCTTGCTAAGTTATTTTTCATATTACGAGGACATTTTGATAGGAACGACCACAAAGTTCAGGATGAGCATGTGACTCGTTAGCTTTCAATAATAAATATTATCATCTTTTACATAGGGAAAAAAGGGAGGAGAGATGGAAAAAAGGATAAACTAAGTAATGCTTATATTTTTCTAAACATTCCAAATAAATTATAAAAATAAATTAATTTTTTTCACTACGAATAAACTGTTATCCGTGAACTTTCTAGCATGCACTTCTCATTTAACTAAATAGACTTTTATGAAATACTTTCTTTCAAGGAATTTGTTGTGAAAACCAATTATTGTATTAAAATGTGGAAATCAATAAAAACTTGTTTTAAAAAGATATCACAGTATTTTTTTTACTTTCTCTAGTAACAAAAAAATTCATTGTTATATCTTGTGAACAAGAGCCAGGATTTTCGTTGAATTCATTGGACTTGTTTGAAAAAATTCTTATTTTTTCCTCTCCCAAAACCTATCCCCCACTTACAATGATACCCAGGATGTGCTGATGAGCATAGGTTGTAATTATAGCAGCACCATGTTTTTGGATTTATTAAAAGAAGGTTTAACTAAACGAGTTAACTCAATGGTATCAATACATTATGTAAATGAGCTTTATTGTCGTTGTAGGAGGAAGAGCGGAAGAAGCGCGAGGAACTTGAGAGGATCATGGAGGAAAACAACAGAAAAATCGAAGAAGCCCAAAAGAAATTGGTGAGTTTAAACATTTTTATAACATCAAAAATTATTAACTTAATTACCCAGTAAACAAGAAGTTAACTTTTAGAAACCTTTAAACCTATTTTTTGTACACAAGAGCGCTAAAAGACCACATTTTGTTTACGGGGCGTTTTAATTAAAACATCCTTCGAATTATAAAGTTTAACGAAATTTTCAACTCTACATTGTGATAACTTAAAGAAAATAAAATATTTTGCGATTTATTATTTTAAAGTCTTGTATCTTGATTCATTTCCGATTTTATAAAAATTAGGATCATTATCATTTTTAAATTTTATTAAATAGAATTTGCGAAAAATATCAAAATGATTTGTTTAAAATTTGTTAGGGAAACTTTTAAACCATCAAATTACTCATCCGTCTTTTTTTTATGTTTAGGCCGAGGAAAGGCTCGCCATGGTGGAGGAGCAACGGCTAATGGAGGAAGAAAGGCAGAAAATGCGCAAAGAGCATGAAAAACGCGTCAAGGAAGAGCAAAAGAAAATCCTTGGCAAAAACAACTCCAGACCGAAGCTCTCTTTTACACTAAAGCCAGTTACGTGAGTCTATTCATTCGGTGTAGTTTTTCATGTGATATTTTACAGTCTCTGTCGGTCGGCTGACAACGGCATGACCTTCTGAGCAAAAGGAACTCGTCCTTGAAGCTTTAACAAATCTACGAATAAAGACGATTAAATGCTGTAAAAAAGTAATGGATTAATTTGTAAAAATTGAAAACTCGTCTTTGAAGATTTCTTAAAGTTCCAAAGACTAGAGCTATTGTTCTAAGATTTTCTAGAGCTTTTGAGCTTTGGAAAGTGTATAACGTAATTTGTTTTATAATGATTGTTCATTTTGTGTAAAAAGCGCGTTTTTACTAGTGTAACAGCCGATGATTACTTTTGACGAGTATATTCATCATTTATTAATGAACTATAAAATTCAAGGTGGATTTAGTTAAGTTTGCAGTTATAACTATGAAATTCGCCTTCGAATTTTCAGCTGAACGGAAAGCGACAAGACTTAAAATATAAAAGTATAATGCAAATAAAAAGTGTAAAGTCGTTGAAATTAGTAACGCCATTTTTTATACACAATAAAAAAAGTTACTTATAAAAAGTGTGCTAGTGTACACATGTGTTCTATATGTAATTTAGTTCCCAGAAGAATCAGAAATCATTTAATTCCATCGATGCAATATTGTATAATCTCCACATTATTTCTTGTATAATAAAACCATCTTTTTTTAAAACTTTTTTTATTTCTATACCTTCTACATCCATCCTGTGTAATAAATACTATTCTGATATTATGAATATTAATTAAAGTTAAAAAAGAATAAAAAATATCAATTTTTATATTTTTGCAGAAAAATTTGTGAATAAAAAGTCAAGTTGTTATAAAAATACGATAGATAAAGTTTCTTATATAGTATAAAGTAATGAATTTTAAATAAATTTTAATTTATATAGTTTTTATATAGTACTGTAGCTACAAATTTTTGTTTTAAGTTTAAATGTTTAATATTTTAAATATTTTTACAGATATTTGTTTTTAAAAATAGTTTTCTTTGTCTAAATAAGAAATGAAATATGAGTTAATTGGTTCACGACAATATGACTCATATACTCGTATATTTTACTTGCATGTTGTCTTGGTTTTTTTAACCAAGAAGATAGTTAATTAAGAAGAAGATATTTGGATGATTGTTTATGAAATTAATTATTTTATTATTTAGGATACAGAATAAAAATACTGAAATTTTGCTCAAACGTATAAAAGTTTAAATAATTTTTAACTACTAATATTCATTATAGATTGCTTGCTATTATTGATTATACATTGTACTTTTAATTTCAGAATATTTAACATAATTTGACTAAAATTGGATTAAATTTTTTTTACTAATAACAGCGAAGTTAATTATTGATTACAAAATATACAATTTAAATTTATAAAATTGGTATAACTGTCTTAGGAATGTTGATTGAATTTTGATGGTAAGTAATAATATTTAATAAAATTAAATTTTTAAAAGAATATCTTTCCTAAAATTTATGAAATTTTTGAAAAAAAGAATTTGAGGTGGCTGTGCCATGATAGAAAAAATAACAAGAAGTAAACAAAAATTACTGAAAGTATGAGTTTTGAGTATTCTATTGCAATAATTTTTTATGGGGGTCATCAACCAATTAGAAAAGAAAAAAATTGTTGAAAATAAAAAATTTAACATAGGCTTTTATGGAAAAACTATAACATTTTTACCTTTAATTAAATAAATGTGAGAAGTAATAGTCTTCTATTTACAGATTACAATAAAACAAAAAAATCGCTTGTTATCGATGAAATTTACAAGATAACTTAATTTATAATACGAAATTACAAGTTTCGCCTAAAAAATCCGTCACTGTGAAACCTTAAAGTTTTACTAAAATTAGTATCTCGGAGGTAGTGATTTCTCTTTGTTTATTAAAAGAATTATATAATAAATATGAAAAATTTTTAACATGACTGAATAGTTTTTTAAAACAAAAATATTAACTGCCCCCCACGGGGCCCCTTGATGATACGAGGCAGCGTGGCATAGCTACCTTAAAACAATTTCTAGCGTTTTGAAAACGATAAATAAAACCTCATTTAGCGGTAGTTCGATTGTAAAAGTTTTCTATTTTTAATGTGATTCAATTTAATTTACACTCGACATGTTCTATATCAAATTTTAATATTTATCTTATAACTTACGCAAAGTTTTGTTTTTTATTTTTTTTTCTACTACAGTTATAATTTCTAGAATAAATTGATGTTTACATCTAAAACTAATTTATAATACAAGCTTTTTTTTCAATAACTTATTACTATTTAATGCTGTAGATAAAATTAGCAACTCCTGGGGTGTAAGACTTTCATACTATCTTAAATAATAAAATCTCATATACTATTTAGTAAAATTATCACAGCCTATTGATAAAACACTATCATTAAAAAAAACCTGGAATAATTCCAATATGGTTCGATTCATATCAGACTTGTCTTAAAATTAACTACATATTTCGAATTTTTAACACCTTGGCTCGTGTAGTCCAATAAATTCAATTTTCACATATTTCGAATGTTTTTGATAAGATAAATTTATTTTAAATTCAAAAATCATCTTTAAACAAAATATAATAAGTCTCTATAGTTAAAAAATTCAATTTTTCCTCCAGTATAGGGGAGAACGAAATAATGTGGGTCAGTTAAGTAACGTTAGTTAACTATTTTAAAATTATATAATAAATTCTATACTATATAATACCTGTATTGTGTTCGGATTTTTATTGTAAAATAGAGATCTGTATAAAAAGTATAGCTATATAATTTTATAAAAATTAAAGAGTATTATTTTGTATATAAGATAATTACTCTTTGTATTCAGAAATTATTTAGAACTCAATTTTAAGCGCTTTTTATCTACGAACTCTCTTTTGTTTACTAAAGTTCATTTAATGAATAGAGTAAAATCAACGGAACAAGGTAATATAAAAACTATGTATAGGTGAAGTATTTTGTGTTTCATTAGATATTAAACTTTTTGATTGTAATTTGCTATTCCTAATTATAATTTTTTTAGTATTTACAAATTTAATCAAAATCTTAAATGTTTACATATCTTTTATCATTATACTATAATTATTTTGATCAATATTGATTAGGTATTCACAAACTATTATTCTAAATGCTATGAATCATGATAACTTATCAAGGATTATAAATATATACATTTTTACTTAAATTATCCGGATCTCGCCAAAAGCTGATTTAAGAAAAAATTTTTTTTTTTTAAAGATCTTAAATAAAAGTATAAAAGTTAATAAACTTTAGTGGTACTTATCAGTGAGTTTTGAGAAAAGTTTTGTTTCTCAATTTAGACAAGATCGTAATAATATTTTGACAACCACTGTCAAAAATTTCATAGGCACTTCTTCTCTCATATTGTCTGTAGTTTATGACAAATACTTTCTCATAATATTAAGTAATTAGGTATTTACTAATTATTTGAAATTGACTTCTATAGACATTTTAAAATTTAGAAAAAAAGTAAATTTTAGTAAAATTTAAATAAACTCCTTTGAATTGGAATAAAAATAAGTATGATATTTTGATGTTTCACAAAACTTATACCAAATTAAATTTAAAAACTTAAAAAGTTCTATTTTCTAGAATACTTTCTATTAGTTATTCATAAAAGATTTGTATTTATATTGAAAATTCTTAAGAAGTAAAGCAATTTTTTAGTAGTTTCTCAAGCTCGCAGCAGCAGCTTAATTGGGTAGCATAGATTATTAATATTTACAGAAAAGTTTGTTATTCTTGTAAGTCTTATGTTTAGTATACACTTTGAAATTGAAGCTTTCACGGTGAATCTTATTTATTAGCAATTTTATCGAATACAAATGAAAATTAAAAAATAAATTAAAAGAAAGTCTTTACATAAAATTTTATACAGAGGAGAATGAAGTAAAATTGCACAGTGGTAGAGTTGAATATATCAAATATCTTCTGTGGAGGAGAAAATTGCAAAGTTGTACATTCTTTGGTTTTAATTTTCAGATAAACTTAATAAAATTGTTTGACAACTTATCTTCGACTTGTAAAAAATAGCTCCATGTTTAATGTGCAATATTTATCCAAAATTGAAAATATCTTTAAATGTATACTATATTAATTAAATTTTTAAGGTTATTTTATTTATGAGTTGAGTAATTATGAGCTTGAAAATTAAACTCGCAATTTTATCATACTACAAACATTCAGAAATACTTAGACGTTATTAAGCTGCTACTATGAATCGGTTACAAGCGCCTATTATATACAGAAGATACATTTATGTGCTCTTCGATGATTACGTCAAAAACGCATTATGTTATAATAGGAGACATTTGATTAGTGTAACTTCACCTCATTCTTCCATATACATACACTGCGTATTCGAGATGAAGGAACAAATTAAGGTAAAACAAAAAACACTAATTGCCAATTCTTAGTATCAATTTACAACCGTTCAAAACAAATACCACACAGTTAAAAATC